>CM017188.1:33474918-33668745 GCA_004837865.1 Musa balbisiana
TCGCGTAGCGATTTTATGTTCCTCGGGATCGGCTAGCTCTGCATTGCTTCACTTTTGGAAGGGTCCACCACCACACCTTCCTTTGATATGATATGCTCCAGATATTTCACCTTCTGTTAAAGAAAGCTGCACTTCAATTTTTTGACAAAAAGAACATGTTCTCGCAAAATCGTCAAAACAAGTCGTAAGTGCTGAAAATGACTTTCAAGAGAATGGCTGTAAATAAGGATATCGTCGAAGAAAACTAGCACAAACTTATGAAGATAATTCCGAAAAATATCATTCATAAGGCTTTGGAAGGTGGAGGGAGCATTGGTGAGACCAAAGGGCATTACCAAAAATTCGTAGTAGCTGTTGTGTGTTCGAAAAGCGGTTTTCGGTATGTCTTCTTCGCATACTCGTATTTGATGATACCCGGATCGAAGGTCCAGCTTTGTGAAGACTCGTACTCCCTTTAATTCATCATTCAATTCATCTACTACAGGAATAGGGTATTTGTCCTTGACGATTATGCCGTTGAGAGCTCGGTAATTAATGCACATTCACCATGTTCCGTCCTTCTTTCGGACGAGGAGTACCGGTAAAGAGTAGAGGCTGCAACTTGGCCGAATAACTCCTGTTTCGAGCATCTCATTTACAATCCTTTCTATTTCATCCTTTTGGAGATTTGGATACCGATATGGTCGAGTATTTGCTAGAGGTTTGCCCAGAAGAATCGGTATATAATGATCATACCGACAAGTAGGAGGTAGGTTGCACAGTTCGTCAAATATATCTGAAAATTCAGTAAGCAAAGGAAGTAGGTTTAGATCTTCAAATTCTGTTGGCTCTCCCTTAGTTTGTTGCTCAAGTTGTACTAAAAAGCCGCTGCATGCTTTGTGCAAAACTTTTTCTATTCGTTGTGTGTAAATCGTCGTTACATCGCCCCCACGTTTCTCGTGCAGTATCACCCGTTTCCCCTTATTGTAAAATTTCATAATTAGTTTCACAAAATTCTAGGAAACATCACCTAATGTCGTCAGCCATTCAATGTCGAGCATAGCCTCATAATCATCAAGAGGGAGGAGGAAGAAATATGCAATTATCTCTTGGTCCTACAGCAATAGTTTCACCCACGAGCATCTATGATCACACTTCAAAATTCGTTCACCGGCGACCTTAACGTCAAACCTACTACAATTCTCGATAGGTAAGGCCATTCGAACAGCAACCTTGCTGTTCATAAAATTATTAGTGCTCCCGGTGTCAATAAGAATGGTGATAGGTTGTTGCTTCAGAAGTCTTCCGACTTTCATCGTTTACGAGTTTGCGTAACCGGCAAGGGCATGCATTGTAATATCAATCGGCTGCTGTTCTTCATCCGCGACTTCTTCCTCATGCTCCTAGATCTCCGCCTCCATGTCTTCAGGCGATTCAATTAATAGGAGGCAGCCCCTTTTGCAGCGATGATCACGGTTCCACAACTCGTCGCAATGCCAACAAAGACTCTTTGCTGATCGGTCACGTAGTTCTTCTCTTATCAAATTTTTTGGCAGCGAAGGATGGCTGGGAGCAGAAGGAGGTTTATATGCCCCGAGCCTATGAGAGGTTCTCATCCTCCGAGCATCTTGGTTGAGTCGTTCTTCTTGTATTCGGGCGAAAGAAATCGCAACTGTTATGGTACAGGGCTGCCATGCCTTAACAATTGACGGTCAGTCCAATCATGAGCAAGGTAGGATAGCTTCTCAAACCTGGTTTAGTACTCTTGAATCATAGAGGTTTGTTGAATCTTTGCGAGTTGGTCATCGATATTTTCATACTCCGTAGGTCCGAATCGATTCAACAGTGCGTTCTTAAATTGATTCCATGTCGGAGCCCCATGATTGTATTCTAGCCAATTGTACCATTGAATAGCATATCCTTCAAGGTGGATGACAACAATTTCCACGATAACATCATCCGACGTTCGGTAGTAGTGAAAGTAACGTTCGGCACGCGAAATCCACCCCGTCGGGTCTCCTTCTTCCCATCGCGGGAAGTCTACCCTCATGTGTGGCTGCAGCATGTCCGAGGGCTATCCCTCCTTCTCTGGAGGCCTCTCTAAACTCTCTCATCGTTGAAATTTGGTTGGACTCAACAGTTGTTCAATTTTGAATTCCGCAAACAAAGCGCGCAATTTGTCCTCCAAGCGTAATTCAAGCCGCGATTCAATCTGAGATTCCAATGCTTCAAAATTTGGCATTAATTGGATCTTGAAAAGCCATAGCATATGCTTGTAGATCAGAGATGTCCCTGTCTTTTTTCTGTTGACGGGTTAATAGCATGGGTGGTGGAAGGTTCGAAAGAATTGAGGATCACGGAAAGGTACTACAGCAGATTTTTATGTTTAAAGTGTAGTAGTTTGGACGTAAAAGATCAGTGGTTTATATTGAGAATTTTTTGACGAAACCAAAAGGAAATCCGTTATCAGGAAGTGTCAAGGCTGTCATAAAAATTTCGTAAAGATTTGGACAGAAAAAACACAATAACAAGATCAAACAAACTTTGCTATGCGGCTGGAATTCTGTAGTGCAGATTTTCAAGTGTAGCAGTTTGGACGTAAAAGATCAGTGGTTTATATTGAGAATTTTTTGACGAAACCAAAAAAAAATCTGTTGTTAGGAAGTGTCAAAACTGTTGTAAAAATTTTGTAGAGATTTAGACAGAAAAAACGCAATAGTAAGATCAAACAGACTGTGCTATGCGACTGGAATTCTGCAGTGCATCTTTCATCGTAGAGATGAAAACTTTGCGACGAAAAGTTTATGCAGCAATATAGGAATGATTTTTTTTTTTATTTTCAAATATGGATAACTAAATTGCAGCAGCAGTAAGGTAGAAAACCAGAACCTGTTGCAATTTACGGGGAGATCAAAGGATGATCCGCAGTGGTGGAGATGACGGCGGAATTCGGAGACGATCTTTTAAGAAATTGTGGGAATTGATTTGGGCGGCTGTGGAGGGCTGATGGACGGTTGGATTTTTAAATAAGGATAACTAAATTGTAGCAACAGTAAGGTAGGAAACCAGAACCTATTGCAATTTTGCAATTCACGGAGAGATCAAAGGATGATCCGCAGTGGTGGAGATGATGGCAAAATTCGACGATGATCTTTTAAGCAATTGTGGGAATTGCTTTGGGCGGTTGTAGAGGGCTGATGGATGGCTGTGGAAGGGCAGCGAGACGCCAAGAACGTTGCTCTAACACCAAGTGTTAGAACCCTTGTAGATTCTAAGCTTGGGGTTGATCTCTTTAGGGGACCGACCTCCTTGGAACTCTATAGAGGTTCCTTCCTCGAAGTTGCTGCTCAAAAGCTGCAAAAAAAATTCATCTATTGCTTGAGAAAAGAGGATACATGGCTATTTATAGGGCTTCTAAACCCCAACTCCTAATAGGACTCCTACTCAAGACTCCTACTTCTAACCAACTCCTAATAGGACTCCTACTCAAGACTCTTATTCCTTTACAACTCCTAATGCTTCTCTAAGGAACAACCTCCTAACCCTAGCCAGCCTCTTCACCTATTTAATAGGGGTCGGCTAGGTAGGTTTTACATGAATGCCCCTCTCAATTAGGACTCTCCTAGCTAGAGTCCTAACACATCTACATTAGACATCATTTCCAGAGTGGGTGAATCTCCGGGACCTCTCAAACAAGCTACTAGACAAATTGCTCCAAGCTTATCTTTGTTCGCAAGTAACCTAGTGCTTTCGATGGGCAAGATCGAGCAAGCGATCGTCAATTCTAAGCAAACGATCGAAGAATCAGAGTTGGTGAAGGCCATGTAACAAAAGGATAGTGGTGACTACATCGAAAAGTTGTAGTTTGATAGGTGGAAGAACATAAGGGAAATGCTTCCAAAGCCACAAGTTGTGCAGAAGCAACTAATCAGTAAAGGCATGGAATTGCAACGACCTTGGGTCTATGAGAGACTCGACTACCTAAGAAGAACTTGGTTGAGAAAGCGTCGGATTGAAGGCCATGAACATCAGAGGATGAGGCATGGTACCGCAGCGATAGGTCTTTCAAGTGTTGGCAAAACTTGTTCTCCGAAGGGGAGAGCATAGTTACAGCCGCAAAAGGAGTATAAGATCGAAACCTATCCTAGGTTCAAGCAACACTTCTAGTACTCCAGAAGTTCAATGGCAAAAAGTGGGTGAAGTCAAGTAACCAGTTTGGAGCAAGGAGTACAACCAAAGGAATTTGCATGAATCCATTCAAAGCAAGGAGTTCTGCAATATGGCATTGGTGAAGCTCCAACCAGGTACAATCAATCTTTTGCAAGGTGACACCTCCAAGTGGATTGAACACAAATATGAAGGCTCTTCTCTTGTCAACCAACAGATTCAAAGACAGCGAGAAGTCTACCAACTTAGCTAACTTCCCTAGTTGAACTAGCTCAGTGGAGAGTTGCAATAAAGTGGATGATCAAAGTTGACTCAATGGAAGTTGAGAAACAAGTTGCAACTATAGACAATTAATCTTTTACCTACCAAAAAGCTTCGACAAGGGAGTTGAAGGATAAGTGAGAGAGAATGTCATGAATCAATATAGTTCAGGTGTTCAACGCATTGTCACGAACAATCGTCACGCACTCGTAACAACTTCGTTCAACTAACCGTTCGTCGCTTTTGCATGCTTGTACAGAGACATGGCAGCCTATTTTGCCTTGGTTTTGTGTGTTTTACTTGTAAAAATACATATTCGAACAAGTTACAGCGCTATAATGCGACCGCTCACCGCGCCAGGCCAAAAAGCCCCAAAATGGCTCCGTTTTCGTGTGTCGTGGGCTGTTTTCTGCAGCCCACTACAGCGCCCAAAACGTTAGCCATCTCAACACCTTGGAACCCCTCGGGTGGCACAGGGCTAGATGGGGCTTCGGTATATTGTCGGGAGTTGAAAAAATCTTCACAAGTTCGCACACTAACTTGACGGGAACTTGCCTTCGTGCCCGGTACTCGATAAGCAGCTGCTTGTGGACTTGCAACTGTTTGTTCTACCTTCTAAAGTCCTTGTTTTCCTCCTTCCTCTCTTTTCTCCTGTGCACACAAGGTGCTTGCTTAATTGCTTGTAAAGCTTCCTTTTTTGCGAGACGTCGGGACTTGTCCGTCGCTCGTTTTCAATCTAATTAACTTTCTGTTTTACAGGTCCTTCGGGACCTGTACAAGGTTACAACTACGCTGACCCTTTGCAGACGCGTATGTCGCAAGGGCGCCACATGACTTAGGCAATCCCAGCTAAGTCCGAGAAGTTAGTGCAAGGATGCTTCGTGACTTAGGCAACTCAAGCTAAGTTCGCGTCTTGGCCGCAAGGGTATCTCACGACTTAGGCAATTCCAACTAAGTCCATGACATTGTGGTATCAGAGCAAGCAAGCAATTCGAGCAAGTAGCGAAGGAACTTCGTAATTTCTCCATGGCGAAGCATTGTGGCGAATCAAGCAAGACGGGGCAACTCGGACCCTTGCCCCAAGCAACTGCAGGTGCGCTGCAAGTGCATATTTGCTCTCATGCTGTTGGAGCCGCTCTGGACGAGCACGGTAGCAAACATGATGAGCGAGAAGTTGGCTACTCTCCACAAGCAGAGGTGCAATCTGGAGTGCCAACCAGGAAAAAGAGCCATAAGGAAAGACTCACAGCGGCGGAAACCTGCTTGGATGTCCTTGAAGCGAGTTTGGAGGAACTCTACCATGGCCAACGAAGGCTTCTTGGGGTAGAAAGCTCACAAGAAGAAGCTGAATCCCGGATCAACAAGATTGAGGCCCTAGTCGACCGACTGTCAAACGACACCAAAGACTCCGTGCAACATCTGCAGGAAGTCGTGGCAGAACTCACTTCCAAGGTGACCATGTTCACAAAGGCACTGAATGCAGGAGGAAACAACACTCGCGTTACGCCGCCACAAAACTTGAGGACACCTGAGTCGCATTATTATGGAGGTCCCAGAGATGCTAAAGAGCTCGAGAATTTCCTGTTCGAAATAGAACAATACTTTCGAGCTATGAGGCCTGATTCTTAAGAAACTAAATTTCAATAGCAACCATGTATTTGAATGGGGATACAAAACTTTGGTGGCGAACCCATTGGGAGGAGATCCAACAAGGTCAGTGTCGGGTGGACACATAGGAGGGCTTAAAGCGAAAGTTAAGAACTCAATTTCTACCTGAGAACACAGAGTTCATCACAAGGAGGAAACTAAGACAACTCCACTAAAGTACTTCCATTCGAGACTACGTGAAGCAATTTTCTGCACTAATACTGGACATACAGGACATGTCCAAGAAGGATAAGTCATTCAACTTCCTCGATGGTTTGAAGCCATGGGCGCAACAAGAATTGCATCGAAGAAATGTCACCAATGTAATCGGGGCAATTGCTGCCGCAGAAAGACTCACCGACTTTGTTTCCTCTAAGGACCAGGGAAAAAGAAAACATTCTTCAGGAAATCGCCCTCCAAAATATTCTCGTGGGAAGGAGCCAAGGAGCGAACAGAGGAAGAAGAGTTCCCACAAAGGGCTAAGATCAAAAGGCAAGGCCCCAAAACCTGATGAATGCTTCTTGTGCGGAGGGCCGCACATGGTGAGAGAGTGCCCATAGAAGCAAGCACTAAATGCCTTAACAACTTCTATTCATCCCCCCAAATCGAACAAGGGCAAGGCTGTCACTCTTAGTTCGAGTAGTTAAGAATCCAGCAGCAACGATAAGCCGCAAAGACCCTAAATGAGGGCAATGCGTTTATTGAACGCTATGCGGGGTCAAGTGGGGGAGAACATGAAGACAAGGCCACAAAAAGTAGGAAGTAACGAGCTGATGTACGTAGACATTAAGCTCAATAACCAAACGACCCGTGCAATGGTGGACACGGGCGCTACCCACAACTTTATTGCCGATCGAGAAGCAAAGCAACTTGGGCTAATCTTGGAGAAGAACCCAAGTCGAATGAAGGCAGTGAACTCGAAGGCCAAGCGAATCTCCAGGTTGGCAAAGGGAGTTCTCATAAAGATCGAAACATGGAGCGGGAGCACAAACATGATGGCGGTGCCACTAGATGACTTCCAAGTAATTCTTGGAATGGAATTTATGCATACGACGAAGTTGGTGCCAATGTCGTTCCTAAACTCCCTATGTATGATGGGAGGTGACGACCCCTGTATGGTTCCCATCTCTCGGAGAGGAACTAGGGAACCCCAACAGATATCGACATTACAACTGAAGAAAGGGGTACAAAAAGGCAAATTAACATTCGTGGCTACTATGAAGAAAGAGCCACTCGACAAGGAGGCCATTCATGAACCTGCTGTGGTGGCTAACGTTCTGAAGGAGTTCACAGAAGTTATGCCACCCGAGTTGCCGAAGACTTTGCCGCCACGCAGAGGCATTGATCATCATATCGAGCTAGCACCAGTAGTGAAGCCTCCAGCGAGACCACCATACCGTATGCCCCTTCCAGAGTTGGCAAAGCTCATAAAACAGTTAGGTGAACTACTAAGCGGTGGTCTCATTCGTAGTTCCAAAGCACCATTCGAAGCTCCAGTTCTCTTCCAAAAGAAATAAGATAGGAGCCTCCGACTATGTGTCGATTATCAAGCCCTCAATAAAGTAACGGTGAAGAACAAGTATCCTATCCTGCTCATCGCGAACTTGTTCAACCAATTGGGCAAAGCCAAGTATTTCTCAAAACTCGACCTCCGGTCGAGGTACTGGCAGGTGTACATTGCTGAAGGCGACGAAACGAAGACTACCTGCATAACCAGGTATGGAGTGTTTAAGTTCTTGGTGATGCCTTTCGACTTAACCAATGCGTCGGCCATGTTCTGCACTCTTATGAACCAACTATTCAAAGAGTATTTGGATAAGTTCGTGATCGTCTAGTTGGACAATATCGTCGTCTACAGCCAAACGCTCAAGGAGCATGTCGAGCACCTTCAGACAATTTTCAAGGTTCTCAGGGAGAATACTTTGTTCGTGAAAAGAGAGAAGTGCTACTTTGCTCAGCTCAAACAGAGATCTTATTCTTGGGGCATCGAATCGGTGATGGCTCCATTCGGATGGACAAATCGAAGGTGCAAGCTGTTGCGGAACGGGGAACTCCAAAGAAGGTGCTAGAGCTGAGATCATTCCTTGGTTTCGTCAACTACTATCGATGCTTCAAAGCGAGGTATTCGAAGCGTGCAACTCTACTAAGGGAGTTGTTGAAGGAGCAGTGTTGGAGGTAGTCTGATAAATGTGAAGCTGCATTCCAAGATCTGAAGGCTGTTGTGTTAGAAGAACCGGTGCTCAAATTGCCGAACTATGAGGAGCCCTTCAAAGTCTATACAGATGCTTCAAACTTCGCTATTGAGGGAGAACTCATGTAGGAGGATCATCCGATGGCCTACGAGAGCCACAAGCTCAACGAGACCGAGCGATAGTATCCGATGCACGAGAAGGAGATGACAACGGTGGTCCACTGTCTACGAGTTTGGCGGCACTACCTTCTTGGATCGCGATTTGTGCTGAGGATAGGCAACATCACTTTGAGCTATTTCTAAACTTAAAAAAACTCTCCCCAAAGCAAGCACAATGGCAGGACTTCTTGGTTGAGTTTGATATAGCAATGGAGTACAATCCCGGAAAAGTAAATGTCGTGGTCGATGCATTGAGCCAGAAAGTAGAGCGAGTAAATGCCGTACAATTGGAGGGCAGAGGCCAAGCAAGTTAGTCCAACTTCCTTTCTAGGATCAGAGATAGACTGTATAGCAATCCCCAAGCAATAACCCTGATGCAGCTCATCAAAGAAGGCAAGGCACGATGATTTTGGGTCCAGGATGGACTCGTTTACACAAAAGGGAATAGGGTTTATTTCCCTCGAGTGAACAATTTGAGGCGTGAACTCAGTGTCACGATTCCCTTTGAGCTGGACACTCAGGCATTCACAGAACCTTGTCTCTCGTGAAGAGAGCCTTCTACTAGCCGAAGATGGGGACTGATGTGGAGGAATATATTCAAACGTGCCTCACTTGCCAACAAGACAAGATGGAGCAACAGAAGCCGATGGGACTTTTGGAGCTGTTGCCCATACCAGAAAGGCCATGGGAGAGCATTTCCTTGGACTTCATATCAAGCTTGTCGGCAATAGAGGGACTCGGATCGATACTCGTGGTGGTCGACCAATTTTCAAAGTATGCAACTTTCATTATTGCACCTCTATACTATTCAGCAGAGGAGGCGGCCAAGCTGATGATAAAAAATGTGGTGAAGTATTGGGGACTCCCGCACAATATCATTAGTGATCGAGACGCTTGGTTCCTAGGACGATTTTGGACCGAGATATTCAAATTGTTGGAGTCTAAGTTATACTTCTCCACAAGCCTCCACCCCTAAACGAATGGCCAAACCGAAAGGATAAACTCGCTCCTAGAGCAATATCTTCGGCACTACGTGAGTGCCAACTAACGAGATTGGGTGAAGCTGTTGGACATAGCCCAATTCTCCTATAACTTGCAATGGAGTTATGTGTTCAACAAGAGCCCCTTCGAGATCATTACAGGACAACAATCGTCAACTCCTCACACTATAGCAATCGGGTATACTGGGAGTAGTCCGTCAGCCTACCACTTTGCAAAAGAATGGCACCAAAATACAGATATTGTGCGGGCTTACTTGGAGAAGGCGGCCAAAAAGATGAAGAAGTGGGCAAACTTGGGAAGGCGACCGCAGGAGTTCAAAGTTGGCGATTTGGTGTTGGTAAAGCTCCAACCAGCATCACTCCAATTCTTTAGGAACAAAGTATACAAAGGATTGATGCGCAAGTACGAAAGGCCCTTCCCAATTATCAATAGGGTGGGCAACGTCTCCTACAAGTTGCAATTGTCAGCATGGCTCAAAATTCACAATGTTTTTCACACCAACAACTTAAAAGCCTACTACTCAGATCCACAAGATGCTTCCCGAAGTATTCCAACTCAGCTACCCCCCACCAAAGCCTCCTACGAGAAGCGAGTTGAAACCATTCTAGAAGATCGCAAGATAAAGCTATTCAATAGAGCTGAGCAGACCGTGTACTTGGTGAAGTGGCGAAAGCTTCCCCGGACTGAAGCCAGTTGGGAGCCCGAAGATGCCCTACGACATAAAGAAGCAATCATTAACAACTACCAACAAGCGTCGACGAGGGCGTCGATAGTTTAAGTGGGGGAGAATGTCACGAACGATCGTCGTACACCTGCAACAACTTCGTTCAACGAACCGTTCGTCGCTTTTGTATGCTTGTACAAAGACATAGCAGCCTATTTTGTCTTGGTTTTGTATGTTTTGCTTGTAAAAATACATGTTCGAACAGGTTGCAATGCTACAGTGCGACCGCTCACTGCGCCAGGCCAAAAAGACCCAAAATGGCTCCGTTTTTGCATGTCGCAGGCTGTTTTCTACAGCCC
Source organism: Musa balbisiana (assembly GCA_004837865.1). Taxonomy (NCBI): domain Eukaryota; kingdom Viridiplantae; phylum Streptophyta; class Magnoliopsida; order Zingiberales; family Musaceae; genus Musa; species Musa balbisiana. The sequence continues at coordinate 33,485,348 of CM017188.1, forward strand.
GCTGCAGTGCCCAAAATGTTAGCCATCTCAGCACCCTAGAACCCCCTCAGTGGCTCAGGGCTAGATGGGGCTTCGATATATTGTCGGGCATTGAAAAACTCTTCACAAGTTCGCACGTTAACTTGATAGGAACTTGCCTTCACGGTCGGCGCCCGGTGAGCAGTTGTTTGTGGACTTGCAACTATTCGTTCTACCTTCTAAAGTCCTTGTTTTCCTCCTTCCTCTCTTTTCTCCTGTGCACACAAGATGCTTACTGAATTGCTTGTAAAGCTTCCCTCTTTGCGAGACGTCGGGACTTGTCCGTCGCTCGTTTTCAATCTAATCAACTTTCTATTTTACAGGTCCTTCGGGACCTGTACGAGGTTGCAACTAGGCTGACCCTTTGCAGACGCGTATGTCGCAAGGGTGCCTCATGACTTAGGCAATCCCAACTAAGTCCAAGAAATTGGTGCAAGAGTACTTCACAACTTAGGCAACTCAAGCTAAATTCGCGTCTTGGCCGCAAGGGTGCCTCATGACTTAGGTAATTCCAGTTAAGTCCGTGACAGCATATCCATGATGCTTTTTGGTTCTTGTTTCCTATTGTTTTTCACATTTTCAGGTGTTTTCTTATAGGCAGCATATACGGGACAGAAAACACTACTATCCGCCCTATTTTTGTTTGTTATTAGTGTTTTTGTTTTGTGTTTCCATCATGTAAAACTTGAAAACATTTATGGTTATGCGGTGTTGAGCGAAGGGAAAAATGGCCCAAAATAGCCCCATTCTCATGTGCCACGGGCTAATTTCTGGTTGACAGCTTTATGATATGAAACTTCAATCGTCTTAACACTTTAGAACCCCCTAAGTGGCACCGGGATGGATGGGGCCTTGGGTTTGTTAGGACCGTAAACGAAACTAAGAGGAGGCAGGTGAATTAGTGTGTCTGTAAAAACCTCGGTTTAGAAAACTTCCATTCGATCAAACCCGTATCGGAAATGAATTTAACTTGAAACGTTCGTAAGAATAGTGAAAAAGTAAATCAGTTTGCAATATGAATGAAAAGCATAAAGTAAATACAAACCAGATTTATAGTGGTTCGGTCGTCCTAACCTATGTCCACTCTTAATTCTCTCTTCATTCGAGGCCACCGGCTTTCACTACCAATCTTCTTTCAACGAATGAAGATCAACTACCCTCTTACAACTCTTTCTCCTTTTCACAGGCTTAGAAGAGAACCATCACACCTCTCTTTTACACAAGTCCTCACTCCTCTCTTAGAAAACTTCTTACTATAGGAGGAAGATACTCTAAACTTTAAAATAGATTACAACACTTTTTTCTCAAGGATTCTTTCCCCCTTTCTACTCTATTTCTTACTTACCCAAGCAGGAATAATTGGGGTATTTATAGACCCCAAATGGCTTAAAAAATAGAGCCAAAAAATGTCTCATCCAAGGTTTCTAGGGTACTGGTGATACCACCACCCAATCTGGGTGGTACCACCGCCTAATACATGGGAGACCGTGTACTGGCAGTACTACCGCAAGTATGGGCGATATCACCACCTGACAATGGTGGTACCACCATTGGGTCTTCCGGAAAACGTACACTTCGTATGTTCTAACTCATAGGCAGTTCCACCGCCTGTTCTGGCGATGCCACCGCCTGTTCTGGCAATGCCACCGTCTGACCCAACTTTGGATCACTGAATGGGCCTCCCAATAGATCCAACTCAACCCCAGATCAAGCCCAATGGGCCCCTAATTAAGTTAGCATGGTTACATCCAAAACCAACTCAATTATAACGTAAACTACTTAAATCAAGACACGATTGAATACAAGACAAGAATACTATGTTGTCCGACATATCATTGATTTATCCGGTGCTTCGTCCGAACCCTCGGCACATCGTCCTCTCCTTTGGCATATTGCCCGATCCATCAGCAGGTTAACCTCCCACAACATCTGATCTCCTTGGTGCAATGTCCGATCCTTCTAGCTCGATGCCCGAACTCATGGCACAAAGTCCTTCTGTTGGCACGTCGACCGATCCTCCAGCCCGACGTCCAATCTTTTGACATGATCCATTCTGGCCCAACGTCTGATTCTCCTGCTTCAATCTGTTTGTCTTTCCATGATCGAAGTTAGTCCTGCGTCATTCAAACGCTGATTAGATCATAACTTCATCATCAAAATTCGAGATTCAACAGGGCTTATGTTTGAGGAATAATGCAACGTCTTTAGTATGCTCGTTTTTTATTCAACGAAAGTGCTAGGTGAACATTGGGTCTGCGTCTACCTTCAGAACCTCGTTTATGTGCCCTCATTTATGCCCTTTTTTAGACCTTTTCGTGCCTAATAAAAGCTAGTTGCTTCATGTTGCTTGTGATCCTGGTTATCTTGCCCTTTTTGTGTGTGACAGCGGTATATTACCCACACGTTTGTCTTTCCAACCTTTTCTTCATTGTGCATGTCCTTTGTGGACTGCACGAGGTTAAGATCTAGTCCGACCCTTACAGACGGGTATCACTTGGGTATCACACGTCTTAGGTAATTCCAGCTAAGGACGTGATAGTTTGTCACTAAAGGATTGCTAGTGAGTTTGCTTAAAACAAAAGGTTGAAGCAGGTAATCATGTTCTTGCATCAATCCTAGTAGTCGAAAGTGTTGAATCTCGGATTTTGATGATGAAGTCAATTGTAATTTGTTTGATCTAATTTATATGTTGAGAAAAGTGTGCAGGATTAACTACGATAGCAGTAAGACATAAAGCAGGTGTTGTATCGGAGTCAAGATCGAGATCACGTTGGGAGTTCGAGAGTTAGCCAGAAGTCCAAACGTTCGTCGGAAGTTCTGCCGGAACCAACCGAGAAATCCAGGAGCTTGCCAAAGAAACTCGTCGGAGCTCACCAAGAAGATCATCGTAAAGTCCGGGAGCTTGCTGGGAGTCCGCCGGATGTTCGTCGGAAGTATGCCGAAAGCTCGCCGGAAGAGCAATTGACGCACCAGAATAAGAAATGTTGTGATCATGTCTTAATTATCGTAGTTAGAGCATAAATTAAGTTAGGATTGGGAGTGAGACTTGTAAGGATTGTCTCCTAAACCCGACAAAAGAAGATAGAGCTGTAAAAGGTGGTTGGCCTTCGCCTATTGAAGGAAGGCCTCTAGTGGACGCCGGAGACCTCGTCGGAGGAGGAATCCGAAAGTGGATGTAGGTCACATTGACCGAACCACTCTAAATTCTGGTTTGCTTTTTATTTGTGCAATTTACATTACTACAAATCTCCTTAATCCTCTCTTGCACTTTTATGAAAGCTTTCAAGTTCATAATCTCTCCGAAACGGATTGAATCGAAATCATTTTCGTTGGAATCAGTTTTAATCGAAATGAACATTTTTCTGAAATCGGAAAAGTTTTCTGCTGCACTAATTCACCCCCCCCTCTTAGTGCCGCTCTTGATCCTAACAGAAAGCATTTCCACTTGTAAACTTATGGTGGATTATACTGACAACACTTCTTCATAATGGTGTTTATAGAGCTTGTAAAGTAAAGCAAAATTTTTGAAGAGAAATATAGTTTACAACAAAAAAGAGAAGCCACACATGTTATGATTTACAACAAAAAAAGGAAACTACTACCTTCTCAAGGCCAGTAATGTAGGTTCTTGCATGGACACGTGCAATATCATCCATAGAAGCAAGTCGAAAGTTTTGTACTTCAAACACCTCCGAATAGCGGTACTGTAATTGACAATGTGTTATGCTTCCAATAAATATGACATAGTCTTATATGGAAGCAAAATAAAATTTACCGTAAATTCATGGAGATAAAGGAGTATCTATTCCAATTAGTCTTATGGTATCTAATTTTACTCAAGAAATGAATGCAATAACTAGATAAAAGACTGTCTTATCTAACCTTGTAGTAGACATAAGAAAGAAGAGAAATGTCCAAAGAAGTTGAAACTTGTTTAAGAAATACACTATGCAAAACAATTATTAATACTTCGATTATTACAATTTTTCACTAATGTATGATCAATCCATTTTTGAACTCTTTAAATTCCTATGCAATTATATTAACATATTAGATTTAATTTGTCATGTAATCACTAAGAATTTTTTTTATAAAACAAAGAAGGAAGAAAAGTTCATAGTAGGTGTTTAATATGCTTTTGCTCATGTAAATCACCAAATATTCTTTTTTAAATTTTGCTAATAGATCATGACCTGAAGTTCTCACTGAATTTGATTTGTGTAACTTAATCATCATTTATTGAACAATCATATTTAATTGCCATGTCAACTACTCCAATGATTTTGCACATCATGTGGTCCAGCATTTAATGCACTAAGTAAAACACAACCAAACAAATGCAACATGCTTTATCCAAATTTAAGGAGCCATACCAAGAAATACAAACTACAGACTCAAAGTAGTATGAAAGTACCATCAGAACTTACTATTATAGAAAATCAAAGATTAAAGAAAATTGAATATAACTTATGACAAGAAAACAAGATATTAACATATCTCATACCTTAGGAGAGAGTTCCCACTTTTCAAGAGCATCAATAATTGCTGGCACCCTTTTATTTGATTCTGGGTGAGATTCCTGTATATACACTTAATTTGATTACTGTATTTAAGATTTCAGCAACTTTTTTTTTTTTATTACTACAGTAAATGAAACCAGATAGTTCAGAAGACCTTACAAAGTCCTAAAACATGTAAGATATCTGTAAGAAAAGACAGATTAAGAAGATAGTTTGACTTAGTTCATAACATTGATGTCGATTTCCAAAGAAAAGAAAATTCCTATAAATGAAAACACATCCTTTCCATTGACTGTAGGATTGATTGGTTGGTGATGTTATCAACAAGGTATGGTAAATGAACCTGTCAATGAACTAGGACATCAAAAAAATTTCATGATTGGCTATGACATCTTAAATTAAAACCATCTCTAAGTTAATAGCCTTGTCTACTAACTTAAATTAAAAGTTTTTAAATTAAATATTCTTTATAAAGATTCTTCATGCTATGCTCATGGCAAATCTGTCAGCCATTTACCAAGAGCGTATTGTTAGGAATTGTTGTCTGATCTATTAAAATAACCTGTAAATGTCGTAGCAGGTCCTAGTTGAGTCTTGTTCATAATCTCAATTCTGTCCTCTGTGTCCATCACATGGTTCCCTCAAGCCATTTTACTACTCCATGGCAGGAAAATTTGTGTGTCATGGCTGCAGAAGTGGGTTGTCAGACTTTCTGACAGACTGTGCCACAAGGAGGCTAGGCATCAAGCAGTCAATTAGGGTTTTCATTTGCAGCAGGCTGCAAAGTTCAAAAAGAAACAGGCTGACAGTTTGTCTACCATCTCAACCATCCAGGGATAGTACTTGAGAGGTAAATAAAGAATATTAAGTTGACCACTTCCTATCAAGATTGTTTGTTGGCTTTCCCATTTAGGCGGCCAAGTGACTGATCCCTTGAGAACTTTTGATTTGACTGACTTTTTTTTTGCAGATGTGTGAAGATGGAATGTTCCACGACTTAGCCTAACAGTGCTAAGCCCATGAAAACACTAACAAAATTTTCTTGAATACTGGAAGTCATTCTTATTTTCAATGATAGTAAATGAAAGTAGAATATCCTTCACGAACCAAAATTAACATGAAACATGAAATTATTGAAGGTACTCAAGAATAAATTACCTTATTATGACCCATGGCTGGTGCTATGCTATAGAGAATACGGGCATCATAAAATGGTTTTATGGAGGAAGCTGCCTTCATATCATCTTTGATGCCACTATCATTCTCCGCTGAGCTTCTTATGTTCAACGACATGTGCCGCATGATCCGTCTTTGAATAAACATTAAATAATCCTTTGATTTGAAGGTCAAACGAATCCTTAGGCCATGAGTATGTTGTCTAACTGATGGAAGCATGCACCCTACAGATTAGCCAATGCCATCTTCCTTTTAGACCATGATACAATAAGAAAGTTCGCTATCGTAACAAGTGTACACGATTTAACACTCATACTCCTGACTTACCATCCTTGCTGCATGTTTATTCCATATTTCTTGCTTGAAAAAAACAAATTTGATGTTCTAATTACAGAAAGAACTATTTAAATTTGCTTCAAGGGTGATGAAGTGCATGGCCATACTTGAATATAAATGGTAGCACTGGAAAATAGATCAGGTAGGTAGTGGCTGAGATATTAAATGTATAAATCATCTATAAAATGAAAAAGCCAAGGGAGCTTGGCAATTCTAAGAAAGGAAAAAAGTTCTCTTTTTCTTATCCCAAATTCTCTCCCCTTCTTCTTCTCCTTGTTCCACGTCGAAAGGGCATTTCCACAAGCAACTGGACAGCAGAAAACAACTAGCACCGGAAGAAGAGATTTATTGGCCAAGTTAAGACCTAACAATTTGGGAAGATTTCTTATTGTTGACGCAAAACGAGGATTACCAGCGAGGGTTGGAGGAGGCAGCGCTCGGAGCTCCATCAGCGGACTCATCTACGCTCACTGAGAGCATCCGCGCCACAACCCGTTTCGATGCGTTCGTTCTATTTTTTGTGATGGTGAATAAATATATATATATGTATTTGAACGTCTTCCGAGTCGGCACAAAGACGATCTCGACAGCCCATCCAACGCCTTTTCAAAAGGAGTGTGTATAACAAAACAGAAAAGTCAAAATTCTTGTTATTAGGGCGAATTTCCGAAAAAAAATTCTGAATTTTTCTTGAGAAGTGATCCTATTTTCAGAATTTTCAAACAGCATATTTTTTTATCTAGTACCTAAAATACAGCATATTTTTTTAAATCAATTACATTATTCTTACACCGTGTTATAGTATTTTCAACTATATCAAAAAAAATAAAATGTTCCGTATATTCTTTAATTCTTTTAAGAAAAAAATATGATCACTTTCACGCTCCAAATATGAAGACAGACTTGGTAAATATTCAAAACTTTGTAATCTTGATAACAATCAAAAGCCGATTAATTTAATTTATTTATAGAATTAGTCACATAAGTTTCCTTCACTCTAATTCAAATGTCCAATAATAAAAAGACTAACAATTCCATGTTTGTTGTTGTTGTTGTTGTTAGGATCGTCAAAGTACCAAGAGGGTGGGAGTATATTAATACTTTCGAAAAATTACAATTTGAAAATTTTCGTTCGATGAACCCATATTGGAAATACTTTTAACTTAAAATATAAGTGAAAGTAGTGAGCAAGTAAATCAATTAGTAATAAGGATGAAAAGTATGAAAGAAAATACACAATCTTCTTTTCAACGGGAAAAGATCAACTACCCTTACAACTATTCTCTCCTTTTCACAAGTTTAGGATTGAACCCTTTACAACTCTTTTTACAAATAGTTCTCACAACTCCTTTGGAATGACTTAAAAGATTGAAGAGGAAGGAACTCAAGACTTTCAATAGAGTTTGTATACTTAGAATCACAAGTTTTTCGTGCTCTTTTCTTGCTATCACAAGTAAGAATGAGTGGAGTATTTATAGGCCACAAATGACTTCAAAAATAAAGCCAAAAAGTCTCATCCCTAGGTTTTTGGGATACTAGTGGTACTACGATCAGTGTTGGGCGATACCATCTCCTGCGGCACTGAGCACTAGCGGTATCACCGCCTAACACAGTCTCAAAGACTATGTTCTAGTAGTACTACCACCAATTTAGGTAATACCACTGCTTGACACAATCTCGAAGATTATGTTCTAGTGGTACTATCGGTAGTTTGGGCAGTACCACTGTTAGGTCTTTCGAAAATGTACACTTCATACTTTCCAACTCATAGGCAGTTTCACCGCCTAGTCTAGCGGTGCCACCACCCAACCCAATTGTATGTCACTGAATAGGCCTTCCAATAGGCCCAAAATAGTCTTGATTTAAGCCCAATGGGCCCTCAATTGAATTGGCATGGTTACACCCAAAACCAACTTATTTAAAATCTAAACTACGACGATTAAGACATAAATGATTACAAAACATAAATCCTATATTATCTAGCATGTTATTGGTGTTGAATCTCGGATTTTGATGATGAAATCAATTGATGAGTTTATGATTTAATCTACGTTTTGAGTGATACAGGACTAACTTTGATCAGAAAAGGTAAATCGATTAAAGCAGGAGGAATCAGATGTTGGGCTGGAGTGAAACATGTCAAAAGATTGGATGTTGAGTAAAGGATCGGTCAACGTACTAGTAGAAGGACCTCGTGCCATGAGTTCAGGCATCAGGCTAAAGGATCTGACATTTTGCTAAGGAGATCTGATGTTGCGGAGGTCAATATATCGATTGAGCAATACACTAAAGGAGAGGACGATGCACCAAAAGATCGGATGAAGCGTCGGATGAACCAATGATATACTTGTAATAATTTGTTTAGATTAAAGTAGTTTAAGTCTAATTAAGTTAGTTTCAAGTGTAATCAGGTTAACTCAATTAGAGGCCCATTGGGCCTAAGTTAGGGCTATTTTGGGCTAAGAGAAAGGCTCATTCAATGACTCTTAACTAGCCCAAGCAATGGCACTACCTGAGGCTCGGCCTCCGAAGTTGTCTGGATAATGGTACCGCCTAGACCGACGATAGTATCACCCATAAACAGTCTCCCAAATTGTGTCAAGCAGTGGTACCGCCTAATGTCAAATTGATAAGTGATAGTATTGCTAGTTGTCAATCTAGCAGGTGGTGGTACCACCCAATATTTGCGATGGTATCGCTAGTACTCCGAAAACCCAAGAATTTGAATTTTGGTTCTAATTTTTGAAGTCATTTGGGGTCTATAAATACTCTACAAATTCTTACATGGAAAACACACAAAAGTAGAACAAAAACTCTATGATTCCAAGGTTATAATATCTTAAAGTGTAGAGTCTATCCTCCTAGAGCTTAGTGATAGTCCTAAGGGAGGTGTGTGAGGGAACACTTGTAAAAGAGAGGTGAAAGGTTCTCTCTTGAACCTGTGAAAATGAGAAAGAGTTATAAGGGTAGTTGATCTTCACCTATTAAAAAAAGGATTGGTAGTGAAAGTCGGTGGCCTCGAGTGAAGAGGAATCGGGAGTGGATGTAGGCCACGACGATCGAACCACTATAAATCTGGTGTGCTCTTTTCTTTTACTGCTTACTTAGCTGCTCACTTCACTTTACATTTTCTCTAAGTCAAGCTTAATGATAAGAACCCTAAGGTTTTATCATTGAAAAAAGAAGAGAAAATGGGAGAAAAGGGAATGATCTGCTTCGAGGGGGATTAGCCTCCTTGATCACTTCGAGGGGATCGGCCTCCTAGGGTTTCTCCATAGATTGGAATAATATTTCATTGATTCATTGATTTATTTCTTGATTGATACTAAGAGAAACGATTACATCATTATTTATAGAGTTCCACCTAGAGTCCACTAGGACTTGGACTCTAATAATAAATAAATATTAAATAAACCTCTACCTAACTCTAATTGAACTAAACAGACTCAATAAACAACTAAAATAAATGGACTCAATAAACATTATTCAAAAGCTCAAAAAAAAGGGTCCTAACAGTTCCGCCCCCTTCAAATCAGCCTTGTCCTCAAGGCTGAGCTACATCAAACTTGATGAGCTTCTCTTTCAGCACTTTAGTCATAGGCTATCTACAATGCATCACAACCCATTGATCAAGTATGGTCTTCACTTTTTGATAATGTAAGCAATAGGTCTGTCTTTCAATGTAGTAATTATTGCAAGAAACTCCTGCCCTTGTATAATAAATTTTATCTTTGAACATTTGCTATCATAAATTAAAATCCATCCATCAGCGATCTTTACTTCGAATCTATCATAGCCTTCAATGTGGTGGGCCAATCGGTTAACAATCTCATTGTCCATAAATTTGTTAGTGCTACTAGTATCAATCAAAACTATAACAGGTTGATGTTCTAGAGTTCCACCAACTTCTATAGTTTGCGGATTAAAGTAGTCGGTTAATGCATGTATTGTATGTATGGTAGGTCCAACATCTTCATTAGAATTTATACCTTCATGATTAGAGTCCACATTCTTAGCTTTCGGTTCCTTTCTAATTGGTTCAATCATCAGAAGTTGCCCTTGTTTACATCGGTGCTCTATACTCCACTTTTCATCATAGTACAAACCCCTTGCTGATCTTTCCTTGCTAATTTTTTTCCAATGTAAATGTGCGAATGAGATCGCAACTATCATAGTGCGAGGTTAACGAGCCTTAACTTCATACCGGATCTCTGGAATAAGCCCTTAAATAAATGTACCCAGAAGTTATCGTTCCAACTAATCTCTAGCTTGATTTGATAATCTTTCAAACCTACTCTGATATTCTAACACTGTAGAAGTTTGATAAATTTTGACAAGTTGGCCATCAATATTCTCATATTTGGATGGATCACAATGAACAAGAAGCCCTCTTTTGAACTGCTCCCATGAAGGAACTCCATAGCAAGTTTCATACTAATTGTACTAGTGGATTGCATCTCTATAGAGTTAGATTGAGGCCACTTCTACCTTGGATTTTTTTGGGGTTTTGTGAAAATGGAAAAAAATTTCTGCCCTAGAAATCTAATTGGTCGGATCTCCATCTTCCCATCTTGGAAATTCCACATTTATGTGTGAGTGGTTTGTGTCACAATCTTGGGGCCCTTTTCCTATATTTTCGGATATGTACAAAACTAAAATAAATGGACTCAATAAACATTATTCAAAAGCTCAAAAAAAGGGTCCTAACAGTTCCGCCCCCTTCAAATCAGCCTTGTCCTCAAGGCTGAGCTACATCAAACTTGATGAGCTTCTCTTCAGCACTTTAGTCATAGGCTATCTACAATGCATCAAACCCATTGATCAAGTATGGTCTTCACTTTTTGATAATGTAAGCAATAGGTCTGTCTTTCAATGTAGTAATTATTGCAAGAAACTCCTGCCCTTGTATAATAAATTTTATCTTTGAACATTTGCTATCATAAATTAAAATCCATCCATCAGCGATCTTTACTTCGAATCTATCATAGCCTTCAATGTGGTGGGCCAATCGGTTAACAATCTCATTGTCCATAAATTTGTTAGTGCTACTAGTATCAATCAAAACTATAACAGGTTGATGTTCTAGAGTTCCACCAACTTCTATAGTTTGCGGATTAAAGTAGTCGGTTAATGCATGTATTGTATGTATGGTAGGTCCAACATCTTCATTAGAATTTATACCTTCATGATTAGAGTCCACATTCTTAGCTTTCGGTTCCTTTCTAATTGGTTCAATCATCAGAAGTTGCCCTTGTTTACATCGGTGCTCTATACTCCACTTTTCATCATAGTACAAACCCCTTGCTGATCTTTCCTTGCTAATTTTTTTCCAATGTAAATGTGCGAATGAGATCGCAACTATCATAGTGCGAGGTTAACGAGCCTTAACTTCATACCGGATCTCTGGAATAAGCCCTTAAATAAATGTACCCAGAAGTTATCGTTCCAACTAATCTCTAGCTTGATTTGATAATCTTTCAAACCTACTCTGATATTCTAACACTGTAGAAGTTTGATAAATTTTGACAAGTTGGCCATCAATATTCTCATATTTGGATGGATCACAATGAACAAGAAGCCCTCTTTTGAACTGCTCCCATGAAGGAACTCCATAGCAAGTTTCATACTAATTGTACTAGTGGATTGCATCTCTATAGAGTTAGATTGAGGCCACTTCTACCTTGGATTTTTTTGGGGTTTTGTGAAAATGGAAAAAAATTTCTGCCCTAGAAATCTAATTGGTCGGATCTCCATCTTCCCATCTTGGAAATTCCACATTTATGTGTGAGTGGTTTGTGTCACAATCTTGGGGCCCTTTTCCTATATTTTCGGATATGTACAACGTAGAACTTGAGCTCCTATCTTGTTGAAATTTGCTAAGGCTCTCCAATAGGCTCTTTTTGAAATCATTAAGTGTTTCTTGCAACCGGTTCTCAATTCTAATTTTCAATTCTTCCATTTGTGCTTTCATTGAGTTATTAGTGGCCATTGCGTAAGACTACAAATATGTAATCTCAATACCTGTTTCTTGTGTCGAGACTAAGGAATCAATCACTGCCCTATTCGATGCTGCTGTTGTGACGCAATCGATGGCAACATTATGGGAATGAAGGGTTGCTGCGAGGATGTGAGGATATAGCTGTGGTCATTGAGGCAGCGATGCCTGTTGCAATCGCTGTGTGGAGGGATCGTTGCTGCTGAGGGTTGGGAGGCAACGATGGTGGTGTGGCTGGGGCAGTGTCGCCAGGGCTTGGTGCTACGGTGGTTACGACGGTACAGATGGAAGGCATCGTTGCTCTGTCTCTACCGTACTATGGAAGGAGGCGTTGGTGATGTCGAGGGATCGCGTGCGGTTGAGGACATGATGGGGCCATTGAAGCGACCGAGGTTGACAAGAGGAGTCAGTGCGTGCGTTGTCGAGGTTAAAGCAGCTGCATAAGAACTTGTTGCGGTTGCTGCGTGTGCTGTTGGAGGGTGACTGTAGTAATGGTAGTCGCTGGCCGGAGAGCAACGGTGGCGGTGGAGAAGGAGACAACGAGGGTTGCGGCAGGGATCGACGGGGGGCTGCGGTGCGTGCGTTGCCAGGGTTGAGGAAGCGCCGTGCAAGAGCTTGCTGCGGTTGCTGCATGTGCTGCTGGAGGGCGGCTGCTGCAGCGGTGGTCGCTGGCTTGAGTGCAGCGACGGCGGTGGAGAAGGAGGCAGCAAGGGTCGCAGCAGGGATCTAGGGGGACTGGGCAACAGAAGAAGCTCTGTTTCTACAACCGCTATAATGAGGGGCTACGGCTGCGACACAAAGGGGTGGGGGGGGGGGGGGGGCGCTTGGTTAGGGTTGCGGCTGGGAGGCGGGCGGCGGTGATCGAGCGACCGGGAAGCAACGGCGCGGTGGGGAAGAAGTTGCCTTGTAGCGGCAGTGGGGAAGAAGGGAAGCAGGGGTGCGGTGGGCTGAAACAAGGGTGCGGGCTACTGGGAAGCAGGGGCAGCGGCAAGGAGGTGAGTTGCCCTATCCGAACCACAGCGGCGGTGCTGGAGAGGGGGAGGTTGGTGGCCAGGGAACAGCGGCGGCGGTGAAGAACGGGTTGCCCTGCAGCGACGGTGGAGAAGGGGAGCGGGGCTATGATAGGATGAGACGCTGGTAGCATTGTCTCCTAGCAGCGGTGGTGGCTCGGGTGGGAGGCGACAGCCACGGTGGACTCTGGCCGGAAGCGGGGCAGGGTTGGTCGCTGGCCGGAGAGCAGCGACAGCCAGCAGTGGGCTGGCCGCAAGCAGTGGAAGCAAGGGTGCATGGCTGCGGCTTCTTCTTCTTCCCTCTCTTCTTTCCTTCTTTTTTTTTTTTTTTTTTTTTTTTTTAACTACGGCAACGAAAATATCAAGGATCACCGCTCTGATACCAATTGATAAGAACCCTAAAATTTTATCATTAAAAAAAGAGAAAATGGAAGAAAAGGAAATGATCCGCTTCGAGGGGTTTCTCTGTAAAATAGAATAATATTTCATTGATTCATTGATTTATTTCTTGATTGATATCAAGAGAAATGATTATATTATTATTTATAGAGTTCTATCCAAAATCTAACGGGACTTAGATTTTAATAATAAATAAATATTAAATAAATCTCTACCTGATTCTAATTGAACTAAATAGACTCAATAAACAACTGAACTTAACAGACTCAATAAATATTATTCAAAAACTCATAAAAATGATCCTAACACTTAAATACTTTTTAATATGAGTTTCATTGAAATGGTTTTTCTACATTGAATGAGTTTTTAAATCGATGTAATTCTTACATAAGCACTAATTCACTCCCTCCCCTCTTAATACTAATTTCGATCCTAACAGTTGGTATCACAGCGACGTTTTTCTTATTTGGTTTAACACTCAAGAGAAATGACTTTTGCTGGCAATCAAGAGGGTCTTTCTATCATTCGTCCTCTTATGTTCAATGGGACATACTACACGTATTGGAAAACTCGAATAAGAGTTTTCTTATTTTCTATAGATTTTGATTTATGAAACATTGTTGAAAATAATTTTGAAAAGTCTTCTAAACCAATGAACAAATGGAATGATTTGGAGAAGAAAACTTTTTCTTTGAATTCTAAAGCTATAAACGCTCTATTTTGTGCTTTGAATAAAAATGAGTTTAATCATATTTCTTTATGCGAAACTGCACATGAGATTTGGTACACACTAGAAGTAACTCATGAAGGCATGAATAGAGTTAAAAAGTCTAAAATAAATCTTTTGATGCATGATTTTAAATTATTTTAAATAAAGCCAAGTGAAACCATTATTGACATATACACCCGTTTTACGGATGTCGTCAATGGCTTGAAAGTTCTTGGCAAATATTTTTCTAATCTTGAACTTATAAATAAGATTTTAAGATTCCTTCAAAAAAGTTGGGATCCTAAAGTAACAATAATACTGTTGAATCTCGGATTTTGATGATAAAATCAATTGATAAAGTTATGATCTAATAAACATTTTTTAGTAATGCAGGACTAGCTTCGATCATGAAGAGATAGTTAAAATAAGAATAATTAATGTTGGGCCAGAGTGAAAAATGTCAGAAGATTGGACGTCGAGCCGAAGGATTAGTCGACATATCGGCAGAAGGCTTCATGCCATGAGTTCGGGTATCGGACCTAGAAGAATAAACATTATGTTAAGGAGATCAGAATTACGGAGGTTAACATGCCGATTGAGCAAAAGGCCACAAAAGAGGATGATGCGCCAAAGGATTGAACGAAACACCGATGAACCAATGACATGTCAGAAAATATTTAATTAACATTTTGTAATAATTGTCTAGATCGAAGTAGTATTAAGATGTAATTGGGTTAGAATTAGGCCAACTCAATTAGGGGAGCCATTGGGCCTAAGTAAGGGCTGAGTTGGGCCAAATGAAAGGCTTACTCGGCCACTTAGAACCATGCCAGGCGGTGGAACCGCTTGAAGCTCAACCTCCAAGGAGGTTTAGGCGATGGTACCACTGGTCATAAAGGTTGTCAAGCGATGGTATCGCTAGAGCCCAATCTTCGAGGCTTTGTCAAGCGATGGTACCATCAGACTGGGTAGTGGTACCGCCTAGTGTCAGTGCTGCAAAAGGTAGTACCACCCAACACAGGCGATGGTATCGCCAGTACCTCGAAGACCAGGAATGAGACCCTTTTAGGCTCCAAATTTGAATCCATTTGGGCCTATAAAAACCCCTCTCATCCTTGCTAAGCAAACACAACAACTGATAACAAAAACTTTGAAAACACTATTGTAATCTAGTGAGAAATCCCCTTCTCTTCTCTAAGTTTGATTTCAGTTTAAGGGAGGGCTAAGAGGGTTGTAAAGGTTATCTCCTAAACGTATGAAAAGGAGAAAAGGATTGTAAGAGAATACTTGGTCTTCGCCCATTAAAGAAAGACCATTAGTGAATGCTAATGGCCTTAATGGAAGAGGAATCGGGAGTAGATATAGGTTATGACGACCAAACTACTATAAACTCGGTTTGCATTTACTTTATGCTCTTTATTCATATTACAAACTGATTTACTTATTCACTATGCTTACGAATACTTTCAAGTTAAACTCATCTTTCTGATATGATTTCATCAAATGAATTTTTCAAACCGATGTTTTTCTCGTAAGCACTAATTCACTCCCCCCCCCCCCCTCTCTTAGTGCCCACTTGATCCTAACAAATACAAAAAGCAAATGACCTAAATAACTTTCCGCTTAAAGAACTTATCGGGTCATTAATGACATATGAAATGACATTTATGGTATATGATGAATATGAGAACAACCTTCCAAAGAATATGAAGGATTTGACATTTAGAACAAAAGAAGACTACTCGAGCGAGAGCTTAAGTGAAGATGACATAGAACTCCTCACAAAAAAATTCAAAAAGTTCATGAAAAAGAACAATACTAAATTAAAACAAAAATATAAAAACAAACTTAAAAAAAAGTGGATGTGAAAGAAAAATAAAGTATTCAAGGCGAGATGGGATTAATTGAGTACATCCGAAGATAAGGAGCTAACCAACAAAGACGAGGTGGTGAACTATGCCTTGATGGCTTTCGATGATGAGGTATACAACTCAATTGAAATATCTTTACCTTACGATAAAGTACTAAATATTTTTCATGATTTATTTGATGAATGTAAGCTAGTTAGTAAAAAATATAAGTTGTTAAAAAAGGATCATGCTTCTCTTACTAGTAAATTTAAAAAAAATAAAAAATGAGCTTGATAATTGCATATTAAACTCTTGCACTAAATGTAAAAAAATAGATTCATGCAAAAAGAAAACTTTATTATTACAACAAACGTTAGATAAATTTAAAATTAGTAGTAAATCTTTAAATATGATTTTTATCAATGAGAGTCATGTTCATAGAAAAGAAGGAATTGACTTTGTGAGTAACACTCAACAAAAGCCAACTATCTTCGTTAAAGGACCCACATTATATATTTCCCATAAAAATAGATGTAATTTTTATGGTAGATTTGGACATTATGGCTACAAATGTTCATTTAAAAAGTATGACTCACATAAATTGGTTTGGGTTCCTAAAGAAACCATAAATGACCTTATGTCAAAAAATAAGATAGGTAGATTTAAACATGAGGGACCCAAAGTAAAATGGGTACCTACAACAAACCAACCTTTCTTGTAAAAAACTCCATAATTGAAAGCTAGGAGCAAAAATAAAATTTTGATAGTAGATGCTCAAGGCTTATGATTGGAGATCCAACATACTTCATAAAGCTCATTAGCTGAAACAAAATGATTTGATTGAAAATGCTTTATGTTTAATAAAATCATGTTTGATGATTTAATTATTCATGATGATTTGAATTCTTGATGATTTTTATGATGAATCTTGTTTTTCGGTTTTAAACATGATGATAGTTTTGACATAAAAAACTTGGGTATGCTTATTTGAAATTAATCACACAAATTGAAACTAAAGAATTTTAGCTATTTTTAATCTCATAAGAATCAATGTACATTATTTTCAATGAATTTTTCGAATGTAAGAAAAGTGATTTTGATGATAAATTTGGAGTTAACAAATTGAATTTGAATGAGATTTTTTTTCCAACCGAATCATGAGCTTTCTTTTCATTTCTTTTCTTGAGGTATCTTTTATGAGCATCAAAATCTTTTCTATCTTTAATGATTTCTTCTCACCATTTATTAAAGAAGAGACTTATGCAAACAAACTATGACCTTGATATTTATGAATTAAGATTTTTTTTATGAATCATAATCTTAATGACTTGAGATTTGTTATGCATGAATCAAGTTCTCCCATGTTTCTTTTGATTTCTCAGAATTATAACCTGAAATTTTATATGAATCAAGATTTTTCATTAATTGTTCTCCTATGGTTCTTCTTGGTATTTGCTAAAGAAGAGATAAACCATGATATATCATTAGACTTCTTGATGATTATGACTTGAATTTTATTAAATACAATTGTCTTGTATTTATGATTTGTATATCTCATAATTGAATCATTGATGTAAAAAAGGTAAAAAATTATATTATTGTATTCTTCCCTTCTCTTTGATAATAACAAAGGGGGAGAAAGTCTTGCTAGCTTACACATTGCAAAGAAAAGAAAATTTTCTATCTTACACATTGCAAAACAAAGAAAAAATTGCTATCTTGCTCATCTCAAGAAGCAAAACTTGTAAACTTATCTCAAAAGAGAAGCAAGAATTGCTAGCTTGCAATCTTAAGAGAAGCAAAAGTGCTATCTTGCCTATCTCAAGAAGCAAAGAATTGCTAAACTTGCACATCTCTAAAACTTGCTAGCTTGCATGTTCTAAAATGATGCAAATTTGCTATCTTATTAGCTTGCATAATTAAAAATTTTGCTAGTTGCACTTGTCTCCTTTTTGTTGATGACAAAGGGGGAAAAGTTATGATGATGATATGAAATTATGCATAAAATACTCATGATATTATGATGATGCATATAATGAGAAGTTATGATGATCATATATGGTACAATGTAATGTACTTCGATATTTTGATACCATGATTTGAAATATTTATGATTTGGAATGATGTATGTAATACTCATGATTTTAAGATACATACAATGATGTGATGAATTGGCTCTTTCAATATTCATGATGTATGCAATGATGAAATAGTTATGATTTTTTGAATTCAAAGTTTTTCTCAATATGACATATTAATAGAGGGTATTTAGTTTAAACTCTATCATCAATTGGTTGCCATCATAAAAAAGGGGGAGATTATTAGATCTCAGATTTTGATGATGAAATCAATTAATAAGTTTACTATCTAATCTGCATTTTGAGTGATGTATTACTAACTTTAATCAGAAAAGGCAAATCGATTAAAGCAGGAGGAATCAGACTTTGGGCCAGAGTGAAACATGTAAGGAGATTAGACGTCGAACCGTAGGATCGATTGACGTATCGGTAGAAGGACTTTGTGCCATGAGTTTGGGCATCGGGGCGAAGGATTGGACATTATGCCAAAAAAATTGGATGTTGTGGAGGTTAATATATCAATTAGGTAATATGCCGAAGGAGAGGATGATATGCCGAAAGATCGAACAAAGCGTCAGATGAACCAATGATATGTCGGACAACATTGGATTCATGCTTATAATAATTTATCTAAATCGAAGTAGTTTAGGTCTAATTGAGTTAGTTTCGAGTGTAATCATGCTAACTCAATTAGGGCCCTTTGGGCTAGAGTTGGGGCTGTTTTGGGCCAAGAGAAAGGCCCATTCAGTGACCCTTAGTTGGCCTAAGCGGTGGCACCGCCTGAGGCTCGACGTCTTAAGCTATCTGGATAGTAGTACCGCCTAGACCGATGATGGTACCACCCAGACATAGTCTCCCAGACTATGTCAGGCAGTGGTACCACCTAGTGTCAATGTCAGACTAGGTGGTGGTACCACCCAGTGTCAGATTGATAGACAGTGGTATTGTCAGTTGTTAGTATGGCAGGCGGTGGTATCGCTAGTGCCCCGAAAATCTAGGGATTTGAATTTTGGCTCCAATTTTTGAAGTCATTTAGGGTCTATAAATACCCCACAAATTCCTGCTTGGAAAACACACAAAAGTAGAACAAAAACTCTACGATTCCAAGGCTGTAATCTTTTATAGTGTAGAGTCCCTTTTCCTAGAGCTTAGTGATAGTCCTAAGGGAGGTATATGTGAGAATACTTGTAAAAGAGGGGTGTAAAGGTTGTCTCCTGAACCTATGAAAAGGAGAAAGAGTTGTAAGGATAATTGATCTTCATCCATTAGAAAGAAGATCTGTAGTGGAAGCTGGTGGCCTTGAGTGAAGAGGAATCAGGAGTGGATGTAAGTCACGATAACCGAACCACTATAAATCCATTGTGCTCTTTTCCTTTGCTGCTTACTTTTATTGCTTACTTAGCTGCTCACTTCACTTTACATTTACTCTAAGTCAAGCTTAAATACTTTCCAATATGGGCTTTATTGAAATAGTTTTTCTACATTGAACGAGTTTTCAAATGGACGTAATTCTTACGTAAGCACTAATTCACCCCCCCTCCTTCTTAGTACTGATTTCGGTCCTAACAATTGGTTTATCCGAATTCCCAACACATCATGCTTTCCTTTAGCCCATTGCCCGATCCATCATCATGTTGACTCCCACAACATTTGATCTTGGCGCAATGCTCGATGCTTCCGACCCGATGCCCGATCTCTAACTCCGGCTCAATATCTAATTCTCCTACTTTAATCAATTTGCCTTTTCATGATCGAAGTTAGTCTTGCATCACTTTTCTCAAATGATGATTAGATTATAAACTTATTAATTAATTTCATCATCAAAATATGAGATTTAACAATCTCCCCATTTTTTATGATGACAACCAATTTATGATAGAGTTTTAACTAAACTCCCGATATCTATATGCCATAAAAATAAACTTAAATTCAGAAAATGAGAATCTTAGAATTTAAGTTGAAACAATTATAATGATTTTCTTTGCAAAGATCATATGCAAAATACACTTCATATGTATAGTTAAAGTAACATTGTATACATCATATGCATCATCAAGGTATGCCATAACATGCATGATTCCAAAACATTAAAATTTTAAATCATCATAACTTGTCAAATCATCAAAACATTAATATATCAGTGCATGCATAATTTCCAATCATCAAGGTACATCATAACATGCATGATTCCAAAACATTAATATCATCATAACTTCTCCCACTTTGTCATCAACAAAAGGGAGAAAAATGTAACTTTTTACTTCTCTTTGAAACATGTAAGCTAGCAATTTTTAACTTCTCTTTTAAGATGTACAAGCTAGCAGTTCTCTCTCCCCCTTTATCATTGTCAAAAGCAAGGGAAGGATACAATGATGGAAAAATTTATATCAATGAGAAGGATAACATGAAGGATATCAAAGATAAGTTCAAATCATAAAAGATCAAGTCGTGAATATCGAAAAATCATGATTCATTTTGACAAATCTCTTCTTTTGTAAATAGTGAAAAGAAAGAATCATAATAAATAATCTTGATTCAAAAGAAAACTCAAGTTATGAAAATCGAGAAATCAAAATAATGATCGATAAAAAATATTTGAGAAGAATTCATGTGTTTAGAAGATTCAACATGCCCAATTCTCTACTAATAAAATCAAATTGTTCCTTATTTAATGGTTTAGTAAAAATATCTGCTAATTGATATTTTGTGTCAATAAAATCTAAAGATATATCATGATTATTAATATGATCCTTAATAAAATAATATATAATATCAATGTGTTTAGTTCTAGAGTGTTAAATGTGATTATTTGTTAAATAAATAACACTAGTATTATCGCTTTTATAGAGATATTTTTCAAGTAAAGTCCATAGTCTTCTAAGATATTTTTCATCCATATTACTTGTGCACAATATGCACCTATTACTACATATTTAGCCTCAGTCATAGATAATGCAATAGAATTTTGTTTCTTGAACAAGAAATAAGTGCATGACCTAAAAGTTGACATATTCTAGAAGTGCTTTTTCTATCTATTCTATATCTAACAAAGTCAGTATCAGCATAAGCAATCAAATCAAAATTTTTAGATTTTAGATACCATAATCCTATATTATAATTTTTTTTAAGTATCTAAAAATCCTTTTAACTGCTTTATAATGAGATTATATATGATTGATTGAAATCTTACACAAAGTCTAGCACTAAACATTATATTAGGTCCAGTTGCAATAAGATATAGCAAGCTACCTATCATGCATCTATAAGTCTTGATTAAAACATTCTCCTTCATTGTCCATATCTAATTTTGTAGAAGTGCTCATTGGTGTGTTAATGGCCTTAGCACTATCTATATGAAATTGGTTTAATAGATCTAAAGTATACTTGGTTTGGCTAATAAAAGTTCCATCACTTAGTTACTTAATTTGCAATTCTAAGAAAAATATCAATTCACCCATTAAACTCATTTTGAATTCTTGGCTCATACTTTTCACAAAAGATTCACACAATGATTCATTTGTAAAACCAAAAATAATATCATCAACATAAATTTAAATAATAAGAAAATTAATTTTAAAATATTTGATAAATAATGTGGTATCGACCTTACCTTTCAAAAAATGATTCTTAATAAAAAATAAGCTAAGTCTCTGATACCAAGCCTTTGGGGCTTGCTTCAATCTATAGAGAGCCTTAGATAACTTAAAAACATGGTTTAAAAAATGAATATTATCAAATCTAGGTGGTTGCTCAACATAACCTTTTTCAGAAATAAAACCATTAAGAAAAGCACTTTTGACATTCATTTGAAATAACTTAAAATTATTACAATATGCATAGGCAAAAAGTATTTTTATGGTTTCAAATCTTGCCACAGGAGCAAATGTTTCTTTAGAATCAAAATCTTCTTCTTGGTTGAAACATTTAATCACTAATCTAACCTTATTTCGAACTATGATATCAAGTTCATCTTGCTTATTCTTAAAGACCCATTTAGTGTCAATTATAAGATGATCACTAGGTCTAGGAACAAGCATCCATACCTTATTTCTCTCAAATTTATTAAATTCTTCATGCATTGTAAAAACCCAAGAGTTATCTCTAAGAGCATTATCAATGCATTTAGGCTTAATTTGAGACAAAAAGGTAGTATTATCACAAAAAATTTTAAATAAAGAATGAGTTTAAACACATTTTGATATATCTCCAATGATTACCTCCTTAGTATGTGTATATATATATTTTCATTTCTTGGGTAACGATTATTTGGAAGTAGATGCATCTAAGTTGCTTGGGAGAAAAAAATTCACATTCAAATTCGAAGAATCAAAATCAAAATCATCATCAAAATTATTTTTCTTAAATTTGAAAAACTCATTAAAAACAACATGGATAGATTCCTCGATAACTAAGGTTCTTTTATTAAAAAATCGATAAGATTTAGAAATAGAGGAATATCCAAGAAAAATACCTTCATTGGATTTTGCATCAAATTTTCTTAAGGTATCCTTTTCATTTAAAATAAAATATTTACAATCAAAAATTTTAAAATATGAAATATTGGGTCTTTTATTGTTCTACAATTCATAAGGAGTTTTAGATAGTAGTGATCTTATAAGAATCCTATTTGTAACATAGCATGTAGTGTTAATGACTTCGACCCAAAAATATTTGGGTAGGCTATGTTTGTTAGGATAAAGAGCGCACTAAGAGGGGGGGGGGGGGGGGGGGGTGAATTAGTGCAGCAGAAAACTTTTACGATTTTAAAAACTTATTACGATTAAAGCTGATTTAATAAGAATGTTTTCAACTCAATCCCTTTTTGGAAGAACTTTGAACTTAAAATCTTTCGTGAAAGACCAAGAGAGGACTAAGGAGATTTGCAGTAAAGTAAAGTGCACAATTGAAAAACGTTAGTTTCGTAAAGTTTTTATACGAGTAAAGCCGATTTCGGAAGATGTTTAGGTCAACGCGTAAGTAGACGTAGTTAAGCACAGTAAGGAGGAGAGGCGGTTTGCTATAAAGGGAAGATGCTCCAAGTAAATGTAAACCGAGATTTTAGAGTGGTTCGGTCAATCGTGACCTACATCCACTTTCGGCTTTCTCCTTCGATGAGGTCACCGGCATCCACTAGTGGCCTTCCTTCAATAGGCGAAGGCCAATCACCCTTTTATAGCTTTTCTCCTTTTGCCGGGCTTAGGAGACAACCCTTACAAATTTCACTCCTCTCTTGAATGATCTCAACACTTAGAAGAAAGAAGGAGGAGAACTTTAGCTTTTGCAACACTTTTAAGACCTCAAAGACTCAAGATAATGTCAAGTTTTCATTGCACTTTCATGCAGGAAAGGGTGGGGTTTTTATAAGCCCCAATGAGTTTGAAAATGGAGCCTAAAAGTTGTTAGGATCAAGAGCGCTAAGGTAATGAGTAAATAAAGCAAGTAAGAAAGTTTGCAGTAATGTGAATAGCAACAATGAAATGCAAACCAGAGATTATGCCGTTTTTAAAGTGGTTCGGTCAAATGACCTACATCCACTTGCGAGGCCCCTCTTCGACGAGGCTCCCACCTTCCACTAGCAAATCTCTTGAAATGGAAGGGTAAATACCCCTCTTACAACTCTTTACAAGCAGTTCACACTCTTACATATTTTCAAGAAAGAAGGAGGTGAACACTAGCAAATTGAAAACCAAGGATTGCTAAGACTTTTCTAAGACCTTTCTCTCAATCACTTGCTGCTCAAAAAGTTGTTCTCTCTGCTGAGAATTGAGGGGTATTTATAGGCCTCAAGAGGATTCAAATTTGGGCTCCAAAAATTTGAATTCTCTTATGTTCCCGAAGCTAGCGGTGCCACCGCCTGTTAGTGGCGGTGCCATCGCCTGTCAGTTTTGACACTGACAGTGTACTGGGCGGTGCCACCGCCCAGTCCAGCGGTGCCACTGCCTAGCTCTCGGGTGCTGGGCGGTGCCACCGCCCAGACCGGCGGTACCACCGCCTGGCTCTCGGGTGCTGGGCGGTGCCACCGCCCGACCTTGCTAGTCACTAGTTGGGCTTTAAGTCCGGCCCAAACCAGGTTTCATTTTGGGCCCAGTTGGCCCCTAATCAAGATATAGGATTATTTCTTAATCCTAACCTTAATTACATTCAAACTATGTAACTAAAGACATACTCCTAAGCAAGTTTTTAACCGGCGAACTTCAAGTCTTGTTCCGGCGAGCTTTCCGGCGATCTTCCGACGGACTTCCGATACGCCCTTGGATTTCTTCCGACGGACTCCCAGCTGGCTCCCGATCTTGTGGCAAAGTCAACGAGTAGCCAAGCCTTCTCGGTGATCTCTGCGAACCTCCGATGATTTTATTCGGCGGACTTCCGAAAACTTCGATAAGTCCCCGATTTCTTCTCGATTGGTTCCGACAGCATCTCCGACGAATCTTTGGACTCTCAACAGACTCTCGAACACCCATTGAACTTGACTCCGGTAGACTTGCTTTATGTCTTCAAGCTGTCGTAGTTAATCCTGCATACTTATCTCAACATATGGATTAGATAAAACATGACAATTGAATTCATCATCAAAATCCGAGATTCAACAATCTCCCCCTTTTTGATGATGACAATCAATTGATAATGGAGTTAACCTTAACTCCCCCTATCTATATGCAATACTTAAGATAAGACATTCTTGAATTCAAAGCCTTTGAATTCAACAGACATATTGATAAGTTAAGATGCTTAACCTTATCATACTCCATCATGATTCTTATCATGATGTATCTCTCTGAAAATGATGTCAAGGCTTAACATCCATTTTCAATTTTTACATTTCAAGTGTAAAAGATAGTAATCGAAGCGATTCATCATATGGTAAGATATCAACATGTAAGATTGCAATGCAAGTTCTTGATATCTTAACATGATGCAATCATGGCATAATGCAAATTTGGCAATTATAGCATTACCATATTTCTCAAGTGTAAAGTAAGTAGTAATCGAAGCGATTCATCATATGGTAAGATATCAACATGTAAGATTGCAATGCAAGTTCTTGATATCTTAACATGATGCAATCATGGCATAATGCAAATTTGGCAATTATAGCATAGCAATTATCAATTTACCATATTTCTCCCCCTTTGTCATCAACAAAAAGGAGAGTGTCTTTAAGCGTATAATTTGTGATTATTAAAGCAAACGAATTCAACACTACTATAGAATTTAGTTAAAAAAAAATCCAGAATTAAAACTTTATCTTTCATTCAAAATACATCACAAAAGAAGGTTCAACATCATTCAAAATACATTGCAAAAGAAGGTTCAACATCATTCAAGGAAAGAAGATGACAAAGATCGCATGTCAAGATAAAAGATACATCGATTAATCTTTAGGAGGAAATATATAGTGCTGATACAGGACATCTATTTTTTGATTCATTTGCCGTAGTTCCTGCAAAATTTCAAATTGCTGAGTTTGAATCTGCTCTTGCTGTGTTTTGAGTTGGTCTTGTTGTGATTTGATCTGATACAATTCTGCCAAAACGAGTTCTTCAGAGGATGAAGCAGGAGCTGAAGGTGCTGCGCCAAAAGGACTAGGAGGAGGAGATTCATTTCCCCTAAGAATTGGTGTTTCAGGGTGTTCTACTGGTGGAGAAATTGGATCAGTCCTTCTTGGTTGCCTCACCCATATACCGTTGCTAAAAGTGCACCTAAGTCTTTTCAATAGATTTATGTTGATGATGTTATATCGATCACTTTGAATTGTCTCTTCATCGGGTGGGATACAAATGTCATGGGCAAGTATAAGTCGTGTGATTAACCCCCCATATAACATACCATCTTTAGTTATAATATCCTTCATGTGTTGCCGGATTGAGTATCCAAAGCAGTTATGTTGACCGGTCATAATCCAATACATTGTGCTCATCTCTATTTGACTTATTTCATCAAGATGAAATTGTTTAGGAAATACGATGCTTGTTATGATGTGATGATGAATTTTAGAGTTAAAGGATAGTAAGTGTTCGCAGCTCTTGGGTAGTATGCCGAGGTTCGGATTTGTAAAAATAGTTTCTACGGCTTCGAAGTAAGTTGCTCCGATTACATTTACATCCCATTTACCTCTAAAATAACAGCCCCTATCTTTTTCAATGAGTCCAATTAATTCACAAATAGTGCTGTCAAAGATTCTAATCTGTGTTCCTAAAAGGTAAGTACTTAGGCTTTCGTTGTCCACACACAAGTTTGCATAAAATAGCCTAACTAACCTAGGATAAATTGGTTCATTGATTTGTAGGAGAGGTAAGGCATCTAAATGTGCAAACCACCTAATGGGTTCTAGGTTTCCTAGTTCATTTAGATCAACGTGTTTACCCTTATGTATAGTTCTTGTTTCGAAATTTGGAAATTTAAGTACTACTTCTTTAGATTTAAAAAGATTTTGGTCATATGAATCTCCTACAATCCTTTTTCCTTTTGATCTCTTAGGAGCCATTATCTAGACAAGATGATGGATCAAAAATATTAAACTGTAAAGGGTAGGGAAAATAATGAAAAGAGGAAGAAGAAAATTTCAGATTTTACCTTATAGAGAATTTCTTGAAAGATGGAGAGCTTGGACCAACAAAAATCCCTTTCCAAGGCTTCTAAATGTTGGAATGAGGCTTTAGAGAGGTTGAGAGAGGGTTGAGGCAGGTTCTCACGGGTTGGGGGCGGTGTCACCGCCGGCCCTAACCCCTAAGATTTATATAGGGGCTCTCGGGCGGTGCCACTGCCAAACCGAGCGGTGCCACCGCCTAGCGACCGAACGCTCAGGCGGTGTTACCGCTGGTTCTAGCGGTGCCATCGCTGGCATGCCGCGAAAAAAAAAAAATTTTTTCATTCCTTCTCCGTCCCCCCTTTTTTTTATTATTTTTTTATTTTTCAGAGATGTTAGGATAAACATTTCTTTTGGAATTGAAAGAGAATGAACAAATCTACTAAGGAACGGAAAGAGGATGAAAAACTTTTCGGAAAGTACATTCTTAGGGACAATTTAACATACCTAGTTCCCTTCTAATAAATTCAAATTGGTCTTCATTTAAAGCTTTTATAAAGATGTCTGCCAATTGATGCTTTGTGTCAATGAATTCTAGAACAACATTATTGTTAAGGACATGATCGCGTATGAAATGATGCCTAACATCGATATGCTTAGTTCTAGAGTGCTGAATTGGATTTTTGGTAAGACTTATGGCACTTGTATTATCACATTTTATGGGAATATTTTTCAAGTGAATTCCATAATCTTCTAATGTATTTTCATCCAAACAATTTGTGCACAGCATGCACTTGCAGCGATGTATTCGGCTTCCGCCGTAGATAGTGCAACTGAATTTTGTTTCTTGGAAGTCCAAGAAACAAGTGCATGTCCTAAAAATTGGCATGTGCTGGATGTACTTTTTCTATCTATCCTGCATCCGCCAAAATCGGCATCTGCATAAGCTATTAAATCAAATTTTTTTGATTTCGGATACCAAAGTCCTAAATTTGGAGTTCCTTTAAGATATCTAAATATTCTTTTAACACTCTTAAGATGAGATAATTTAGGATTAGATTGAAACCTAGCACAAAGTCCCACACTAAACATAATATCCGGTCTAGTCGTAGTGAGGTAGAGTAGACTACCTATCATTCCCCTATACGTTTTTTGATCGAAATTTTCATTGTGTTCATCCATATCTAACTTAGTCGAAGTACTCATAGGGGTGTTTATTGCTTTTGAATTATCCATGTTAAATCGTTTTAACAAGTCTAATGTATATTTAGATTGGTTAAGAAATATACCGTCATTAAGTTGTTTGATTTGCAATCCTAAAAAGAATGTTAATTCACCCATTAAACTCATTTCAAATTCATGACTCATATTTTTGGCAAATGATTCACATAGTGATTCATCCGAAGAACCAAAAATAATATCATCAACATAAATTTGCACAATAAGAAAATTATTTTCAAAATGTTTGATAAATAATGTAGTATCAACCTTGCCTTTGGTAAAATTATTTAAAATAAGAAAGGAACTAAGCCTTTCGTACCAAGCTCTAGGAGCTTGTTTCAAACCATAGAGAGCCTTAGTCAATTTGAATACATGATTAGGAAGAAGAGAATTTTCAAATCCAGGAGGTTGTTCGACATATACTTCTTCCGAAATAAAACCATTCAAGAAGGCACTTTTGACATCCATTTGAAATAGTTTAAAATTATTACTACTAGCATAGGCAAGGAGCATCCTAATGGCTTCTAATCTTGCCACAGGAGCGAAGGTTTCTTCGTAGTCGATACCTTCTTCTTGGTTGAAACCTTTGGCCACTAATCTAGCCTTGTTTCTAACCACGATACCACATTCGTCTTGCTTGTTTCTAAAGACCCATTTAGTACCAATGACTAAATGGTCACTAGGTCGAGGAACAAGCTTCCATACCTCATTCCTCTCAAATTGATTCAATTCCTCTTGCATTGCAATGACCCAAGAATCATCTTTCAAGGCCTCGTCAATGCATTTAGGTTCGATTTGAGAGAGAAAGGTAGCATTAGCACAAAAATTCTTGAAAGAAGAACGAGTTTTAACCCCTTGTGATATATCTCCTATAATTTGCTCTTTTGGATGAGCATCTACATACTTCCATTCCTTGGGTAAGGAGATTTTGGAAGAAGATGCATCCAAGTTGCTATTTTGAGGAGGGGGTTCCTTTAAATCCAAAATTTCAAAACCAATATCATCATCAAAATCATTTTTCTTTAACTCAGAAATTTCATTAAAAATTACATGAATAGACTCTTCTATAACTAAGGTTCTTTTGTTAAAAACACAAAAAGCCTTAGAAACGGAAGAGTAACCAAGAAAGATGCCTTCATCAGATTTAGCATCAAATTTTCCTAAGGCATCCTTTTCATTTAAAATAAAGCATTTGCAACCGAAAACTTTAAAATAAG
The DNA here is from genome assembly GCA_004837865.1 of Musa balbisiana. Lineage (NCBI taxonomy): Eukaryota > Viridiplantae > Streptophyta > Magnoliopsida > Zingiberales > Musaceae > Musa > Musa balbisiana. The sequence continues at coordinate 33,514,404 of CM017188.1, forward strand.
AAACATTTGGTGTTTTGTTATTCCATAATTCATAGGGAGTTTTTGATAGAGATGGTCTTATTAAAACCCTATTCATGATGTAGCAAGCCGTATTCACGGCTTCAGCCCAAAAGTACTTGGGTAGACTATGTTCATTCAACATAGTTCTTGCCATTTCTTGTAGATTTCTATTTTTTCTTTCTACTACTCCATTTTGTTGCAGGTTTCTTGGAGTAGAGAAGTTGTGGTTATATCCGTTAACTTCACAAAAATTTTGGAAATCGCGGTTTTGAAATTCGCCACCGTGATCACTCCGAATTGATGAAATCATGAATCCTTTTTCGTTTTGAGTGAGTTTACAAAATTTAGAGAAACATTTGAAACAATCACTTTTGTGAGCCAAGAAATAGGTCCAAGTGTATCTAGTATAATCATCTACAATCACAAAAGCGTATTTGCTTCCTCCTAGACTTGTCGTGTCAATTGGTCCAAATAAGTCCAAATGGATCAATTGTAATGGTCTAGTGGTGCTAATTTGATTTTTTGGTTTGAAACTAGTTTTTATTTGTTTACCTAGTTGACACGCATCGCATACTTTGTCCTTAACAAACTTCATATTGGGAATCCCTCGTACTAATTCTCTAGAGGAGATCTTAGATATTAGTTTCATGCTTGCATGGCCTAATCTCCTATGCCAAAGCCAAGCATCATCTTTTAAAGCGGAGAGGCACATTTCATTACCTAGTTCATCAAGATCGATGGTGTAGACATTATTTTGTTTTAATGCAATCATAGTACTGTTATTGTTTGGTTTTTCAATTATACACACATTTGATTCAAATCTAACGATATAACCTTTATCACATAATTGACTAATACTCAAGAGATTATATTTCAATCCATCAACTAGTAATACATTATCAATAGAAAAGTTTAATTTGTTACCTATGGTTCCCTTGCCAATGATTTTGCCTTTGTTGTTGTCTCCGAAGGTGACATAGCCTTCATCTATGCTAGTGAGCTTGGAGAATTGGGATGGATCTCCGGTCATATGCCTTGAGCATCCACTATCAAGGTACCATCTCTTGCTCCTAGCTTGTGATGGTGTATGTTTCTCCTCTCCGATGGCCATTAGGGCGTAATGAGCAACTTGCTCGGTGTTGGACTCCTCTTCTTCGGATGCGCTTGAATCATCCCACGTTGCTTTGAGCGCCTTCTTCTTTGATATTCTCTTTTTGGCTTGGGGACATTCATTTTTGAAATGCCCCGGCTTCTTGCATTCATAGCATATTACTTGGTCCTTTTTATGTTCAAGTTTGTTTTTGGTGTTATTTTTAAATTTGTTCTTTCTTATAAATTTTAAAATTTTTGCGTCTCAAAAGTGCAATGTCATTGTCACCTGGTCCTCATCCTTGATGTTCCTTTCACGTGGGTTCTCTTGTGATTTGAGTGCCACTTAATCCTTTCCTGTTCTTTGGAAGGGGTTCTCAAGCTCGTTCATGAGCTTGACATTGCATTTCGTTATAGGTCATTAGAGACCCAAATCGTTCTTCAAGAGGGAATGTTTTAAGGTCCTTGTCCTCTTGACATGGCAGTAACTTTGGAGATCCCCAACTTTTAGGAAGGGGGATATTAAGATTTTAGTTACTAATTCAATAGTTTAGAAATAATCTTTTCCAAGAGCTTTGGAGTCCATTGATGACATTCGTGAACGGGTGTAATGTCTACGCTGGCACTCACTTGGTTTCATTCGAAAAAGTTCGTCAGAGTGCACAAGAATATGATTTTGGACTCTTTTCCGCTGGCTAGTGCCTTCATTGAGTGACTCAAGAGTTCTCCAACTCTCCAAAAGCAGAATCACAATTGAAACATGATTAAATTCATTTTTGAAATGCCCCGGCTTCTTGCATTCATAGCATATTACTTGGTCCTTTTTATGTTCAAGTTTGTTTTTGGTGTTATTTTTAAATTTGTTCTTTCTTATAAATTTTTAAAATTTTTGAGTCAAAAGTGCAATGTCATTGTCACTGTCCTCATCACTTGATGTTCCTTTCAAGTGGTCTTCTTGTGATTTGAGTGCCATATCCTTCCTGTTCTTTGGAAGGGGGTTCTCAAGCTCGTCATGAGCTTGACATGTCATTTCGTAGGTCATTAGAGACCCAATAAGTTCTTCAAGAGGGAATGTTTTAAGGTCCTTGGCCTCTTGAATGGCAGTAACTTTTGGATCCCAACTTTTAGGAAGGGATCTTAAGATTTTAGTTACTAATTCAAAGTTAGAAAAATCTTTTCCAAGAGCTTTGAGTCCATTGATGACATTCGTGAAACGGGTGTACATGTCTCCGATGGACTCACTTGGTTTCATTCGAAAAAGTTCGTAAGAGTGCACAAGAATATTGATTTTGGACTCTTTCACTCGGCTAGTGCCTTCATGAGTGACCTCAAGAGTTCTCCAAATATCAAAAGCAGAATCACAAATTGAAACATGATTAAATTCATTTTTGAAATGCCCCGGCTTCTTGCATTCATAGCATATTACTTGGTCCTTTTTATGTTCAAGTTTGTTTTTGGTGTTATTTTTAAATTTGTTCTTTCTTATAAATTTTTAAAATTTTTGAGTCAAAAGTGCAATGTCATTGTCACTGTCCTCATCACTTGATGTTCCTTTCAAGTGGTCTTCTTGTGATTTGAGTGCCATATCCTTCCTGTTCTTTGGAAGGGGGTTCTCAAGCTCGTCATGAGCTTGACATGTCATTTCGTAGGTCATTAGAGACCCAATAAGTTCTTCAAGAGGGAATGTTTTAAGGTCCTTGGCCTCTTGAATGGCAGTAACTTTTGGATCCCAACTTTTAGGAAGGGATCTTAAGATTTTAGTTACTAATTCAAAGTTAGAAAAATCTTTTCCAAGAGCTTTGAGTCCATTGATGACATTCGTGAAACGGGTGTACATGTCTCCGATGGACTCACTTGGTTTCATTCGAAAAAGTTCGTAAGAGTGCACAAGAATATTGATTTTGGACTCTTTCACTCGGCTAGTGCCTTCATGAGTGACCTCAAGAGTTCTCCAAATATCAAAAGCAGAATCACAAATTGAAACATGATTAAATTCATTTTTGTCTAGTGCACAAAACAAGGCATTCATAGCCTTTGCGTTTAAAGCAAAAACTTTCTTCTCCGATTCATTCCATTCGCTCATCGGAAGAGAAGATTTTTGAAATCCATTTTCAACAATAGTCCAAAGCTCGACATCCATGGAAATTAGGAAGATTCTCATACGTGTCTTCCAATACATGTAATCCGACCCATTAAACATAGGTGGACGTGTAATGGAGTGTCCCTCATGCATGCCGGAGTAAGCCATCTCTCTTGGGTATTAAACCAAAAATGAGAGTGAACCTGGCTCTGATACCAATTGTTAGGATCAAGAGCACTAAGAGGGGGGGGGGGGGTGAATTAGTGCAGCGGATTAAAACATCGGTTTTGATAAATCTTTCGTATGGTAAAAATTGAACTTGAAAGCGTATTCGTATAGTAGAGCAGCTAAGGTAATGAGTAAATAAAGCAAGTAAGAAAGTTTGCAGTAATGTGAATAGCAACAATGAAATGCAAACCAGAGATTACGCTGTTTTTAAAGTGGTTCGGTCAAATGACCTACATCCACTTGCGAGGCCCCTCTTCGACGAGGCTCCCACCTTCCACTAGCAAATCTCTTGAAATGGAAGGGTAAATACCCCTCTTACAACTCTTTACAAGCAGTTCACACTCTTACAGATTTTCAAGAAAGAAGGAGGTGAACACTAGCAAATTGAAAACCAAGGATTGCTAAGACTTTTCTAAGACCTTTCTCTCAATCACTTGCTGCTCAAAAAGTTGTTCTCTCTGCTGAGAATTGAGGGGTATTTATAGGCCTCAAGAGGATTCAAATTTGGGCTCCAAAAATTTGAATTCTCTTATGTTCCCGAAGCTAGCGGTGCCACCGCCCAGAATTCCTGGGAGACCGAGTCTCCTGGGCAGTGCCACCATCGGTTAGGAATTTAGGGTCTGAATGGGTTGTTCCATTCAGCCCAATTTGGTCTGTTAAAGGCCCAGTTGGTTGCTAATTAAGTTAGTGGGATTACTTCCCAATCCTAACTTAATCTAAACTCTAACTATGACATTTAAGATATGATTACTGCAATTCGTGTTCTGGTGCGTCAATCGCTCTTTCGACGAGCTTCCGGTGAACTTCCGGCAAACATCTGACGAACCCTCGGTGATGCTCTGGAGGACTCCCAATAAGCTCCTGGACTTCGTGAGGGGCGCTACCATCGTTGGCAGTAATAACTGCCGGTGGTACCACCGCCCAGAATTCCTGGGAGACCGAGTCTCCTGGGCAGTGCCACCATCGGTTAGGAATTTAGGGTCTGAATGGGTTGTTCCATTCAGCCCAATTTGGTCTGTTAAAGGCCCAGTTGGTTGCTAATTAAGTTAGTGGGATTACTTCCCAATCCTAACTTAATCTAAACTCTAACTATGACATTTAAGATATGATTACTGCAATTCGTGTTCTGGTGCGTCAATCGCTCTTTCGACGAGCTTCCGGTGAACTTCCGGCAAACATCTGACGAACCCTCGGTGATGCTCTGGAGGACTCCCAATAAGCTCCTGGACTTCGTGAGGGGCGCTACCATCGTTGGCAGTAATAACTGCCGGTGGTACCACCGCCCAGAATTCCTGGGAGACCGAGTCTCCTGGGCAGTGCCACCATCGGTTAGGAATTTAGGGTCTGAATGGGTTGTTCCATTCAGCCCAATTTGGTCTGTTAAAGGCCCAGTTGGTTGCTAATTAAGTTAGTGGGATTACTTCCCAATCCTAACTTAATCTAAACTCTAACTATGACATTTAAGATATGATTACTGCAATTCGTGTTCTGGTGCGTCAATCGCTCTTTCGACGAGCTTCCGGTGAACTTCCGGCAAACATCTGACGAACCCTCGGTGATGCTCTGGAGGACTCCCAATAAGCTCCTGGACTTCGTGAGGGGCGCTACCATCGTTGGCAGTAATAACTGCCGGTGGTACCACCGCCCAGAATTCCTGGGAGACCGAGTCTCCTGGGCAGTGCCACCATCGGTTAGGAATTTAGGGTCTGAATGGGTTGTTCCATTCAGCCCAATTTGGTCTGTTAAAGGCCCAGTTGGTTGCTAATTAAGTTAGTGGGATTACTTCCCAATCCTAACTTAATCTAAACTCTAACTATGACATTTAAGATATGATTACTGCAATTCGTGTTCTGGTGCGTCAATCGCTCTTTCGACGAGCTTCCGGTGAACTTCCGGCAAACATCTGACGAACCCTCGGTGATGCTCTGGAGGACTCCCAATAAGCTCCTGGACTTCGTGAGGGGCGCTACCATCGTTGGCAGTAATAACTGCCGGTGGTACCACCGCCCAGAATTCCTGGGAGACCGAGTCTCCTGGGCAGTGCCACCATCGGTTAGGAATTTAGGGTCTGAATGGGTTGTTCCATTCAGCCCAATTTGGTCTGTTAAAGGCCCAGTTGGTTGCTAATTAAGTTAGTGGGATTACTTCCCAATTCTAACTTAATCTAAACTCTAACTATGACATTTAAGATATGATTACTGCAATTCGTGTTCTGGTGCGTCAATCGCTCTTTCGACGAGCTTCCGGTGAACTTCCGGCAAACATCTGACGAACCCTCGGTGATGCTCTGGAGGACTCCCAATAAGCTCCTGGACTTCGTGAGGGGCGCTACCATCGTTGGCAGTAATAACTGCCGGTGGTACCACCGCCCAGAATTCCTGGGAGACCGAGTCTCCTGGGCAGTGCCACCATCGGTTAGGAATTTAGGGTCTGAATGGGTTGTTCCATTCAGCCCAATTTGGTCTGTTAAAGGCCCAGTTGGTTGCTAATTAAGTTAGTGGGATTACTTCCCAATCCTAACTTAATCTAAACTCTAACTATGACATTTAAGATATGATTACTGCAATTCGTGTTCTGGTGCGTCAATCGCTCTTTCGACGAGCTTCCGGTGAACTTCCGGCAAACATCTGACGAACCCTCGGTGATGCTCTGGAGGACTCCCAATAAGCTCCTGGACTTCGTGAGGGGCGCTACCATCGTTGGCAGTAATAACTGCCGGTGGTACCACCGCCCAGAATTCCTGGGAGACCGAGTCTCCTGGGCAGTGCCACCATCGGTTAGGAATTTAGGGTCTGAATGGGTTGTTCCATTCAGCCCAATTTGGTCTGTTAAAGGCCCAGTTGGTTGCTAATTAAGTTAGTGGGATTACTTCCCAATCCTAACTTAATCTAAACTCTAACTATGACATTTAAGATATGATTACTGCAATTCGTGTTCTGGTGCGTCAATCGCTCTTTCGACGAGCTTCCGGTGAACTTCCGGCAAACATCTGACGAACCCTCGGTGATGCTCTGGAGGACTCCCAATAAGCTCCTGGACTTCGTGAGGGGCGCTACCATCGTTGGCAGTAATAACTGCCGGTGGTACCACCGCCCAGAATTCCTGGGAGACCGAGTCTCCTGGGCAGTGCCACCATCGGTTAGGAATTTAGGGTCTGAATGGGTTGTTCCATTCAGCCCAATTTGGTCTGTTAAAGGCCCAGTTGGTTGCTAATTAAGTTAGTGGGATTACTTCCCAATCCTAACTTAATCTAAACTCTAACTATGACATTTAAGATATGATTACTGCAATTCGTGTTCTGGTGCGTCAATCGCTCTTTCGACGAGCTTCCGGTGAACTTCCGGCAAACATCTGACGAACCCTCGGTGATGCTCTGGAGGACTCCCAATAAGCTCCTGGACTTCGTGAGGGGCGCTACCATCGTTGGCAGTAATAACTGCCGGTGGTACCACCGCCCAGAATTCCTGGGAGACCGAGTCTCCTGGGCAGTGCCACCATCGGTTAGGAATTTAGGGTCTGAATGGGTTGTTCCATTCAGCCCAATTTGGTCTGTTAAAGGCCCAGTTGGTTGCTAATTAAGTTAGTGGGATTACTTCCCAATTCTAACTTAATCTAAACTCTAACTATGACATTTAAGATATGATTACTGCAATTCGTGTTCTGGTGCGTCAATCGCTCTTTCGACGAGCTTCCGGTGAACTTCCGGCAAACATCTGACGAACCCTCGGTGATGCTCTGGAGGACTCCCAATAAGCTCCTGGACTTCGTGAGGGGCGCTACCATCGTTGGCAGTAATAACTGCCGGTGGTACCACCGCCCAGAATTCCTGGGAGACCGAGTCTCCTGGGCAGTGCCACCATCGGTTAGGAATTTAGGGTCTGAATGGGTTGTTCCATTCAGCCCAATTTGGTCTGTTAAAGGCCCAGTTGGTTGCTAATTAAGTTAGTGGGATTACTTCCCAATTCTAACTTAATCTAAACTCTAACTATGACATTTAAGATATGATTACTGCAATTCGTGTTCTGGTGCGTCAATCGCTCTTTCGACGAGCTTCCGGTGAACTTCCGGCAAACATCTGACGAACCCTCGGTGATGCTCTGGAGGACTCCCAATAAGCTCCTGGACTTCGTGAGGGGCGCTACCATCGTTGGCAGTAATAACTGCCGGTGGTACCACCGCCCAGAATTCCTGGGAGACCGAGTCTCCTGGGCAGTGCCACCATCGGTTAGGAATTTAGGGTCTGAATGGGTTGTTCCATTCAGCCCAATTTGGTCTGTTAAAGGCCCAGTTGGTTGCTAATTAAGTTAGTGGGATTACTTCCCAATTCTAACTTAATCTAAACTCTAACTATGACATTTAAGATATGATTACTGCAATTCGTGTTCTGGTGCGTCAATCGCTCTTTCGACGAGCTTCCGGTGAACTTCCGGCAAACATCTGACGAACCCTCGGTGATGCTCTGGAGGACTCCCAATAAGCTCCTGGACTTCGTGACGATATTCTTGGTGAGTTCCCATGAGCTTTTTTGGCAAGCTCCTGGACTTCGTGACGATATTCTTGGTGAGTTCCCATGAGCTTTTTTGGCAAGCTCCTGGACTTCGTGACGATATTCTTGGTGAGTTCCCATGAGCTTTTTTGGCAAGCTCCTGGACTTCGTGAGGGGCGCTACCATCGTTGGCAGTAATAACTGCCGGTGGTACCACCGCCCAGAATTCCTGGGAGACCGAGTCTCCTGGGCAGTGCCACCATCGGTTAGGAATTTAGGGTCTGAATGGGTTGTTCCATTCAGCCCAATTTGGTCTGTTAAAGGCCCAGTTGGTTGCTAATTAAGTTAGTGGGATTACTTCCCAATTCTAACTTAATCTAAACTCTAACTATGACATTTAAGATATGATTACTGCAATTCGTGTTCTGGTGCGTCAATCGCTCTTTCGACGAGCTTCCGGTGAACTTCCGGCAAACATCTGACGAACCCTCGGTGATGCTCTGGAGGACTCCCAATAAGCTCCTGGACTTCGTGAGGGGCGCTACCATCGTTGGCAGTAATAACTGCCGGTGGTACCACCGCCCAGAATTCCTGGGAGACCGAGTCTCCTGGGCAGTGCCACCATCGGTTAGGAATTTAGGGTCTGAATGGGTTGTTCCATTCAGCCCAATTTGGTCTGTTAAAGGCCCAGTTGGTTGCTATCATCAATTTACCATAAATTTCTCCCCCTTTGTCATTAACAAAAAGGAGAACGATTCAACAATGTATGCAAGTGTGGTAAAAAAAAGATTCATGTCATATTTAAACTTTGTAAAAACAATTTATATCAATCATATTTCAATCATTCATGACATGGTATCATTCACAAGTTCTCACATAAAAGAGATAGCTTTCATTAATTCTTCCTTTTTATTTATCATCAACGCTCTGTGCATGAAGGAGGAGAGTAAGGAGGAAAAGCCATTGAGAACCAACTTTGAATGAGGTTAAAAACAGTAAGAGAGTTTCATTATGCTTCATTTTTCATAAGGATATACATATGAAATTAAATCCTTGAAAGTGTTCATCTAAAAAAAAAATCTTCCTTCATCAAGAAGGAATTCATGTGAAAGAATCATTCTATCAAATCCATTTCTCAATTAAAATTCACAAAAGATAAATCTATGAGAGATGCATTTGTCAATTAATTCCATGTATCAAGAATTATTTAGTGATGGAGTATGGATATGAAATAAACTTGATATGGCATAGACTCATGAAAGCTCCATTCAAGAAATATATTAAGTCCGAAAGAGAAATACAATAAAATCATGCATTCGAACAATGTTTTGTCTCAATCATGAAGGTAAACATGTTCATCATCATGGAATATTTTAGCATCAAGACACAAAATTTCCAACATTAAAGCAAACATGTAATTGAAGCACACAATCTCATCATCATGTAAAATTCGTATCATGAAATTTTCAGCATCGAATTTTAAGTGAGTGATCAAAAGAATCAAGAAAGTCCGAAAATGAAATTTAACAAATTCATGCATTTAGACAATGTTTTGTCATAGCTTTTCAATCACAATTATGAAGCAAAATTATTAGTGCTTTGTAGTACTCAAAGATTAAGAATCTGGGGTATGATTGAAACTTCATAAATCACAATCATGAGAGTATAACATGCTCATCATGGAAACTTTTAGCACCAAGGCACAGAATTTCCAACTTTAAAGTAAACATGTTATTGAAGTATACAATCATGTCAAATTCGTATAAAATTTTTAGCACCAAATTTAAGTGATTAAAGAATCAAGAAAGTCCGAAAATGAAATTTAACAAATTCATGCATTTAGACAATGTTTTGTCATAGCTTTTCAATCACAATTATGAAGCAAAATTATTAGTGCTTTGTAGTACTCAAAGATTAAGAATCTGGGGTATGATTGAAACTTCATAAATCACAATCATGAGAGTATAACATGCTCATCATGGAAACTTTTAGCACCAAGGCACAGAATTTCCAACTTTAAAGTAAACATGTTATTGAAGTATACAATCATGTCAAATTCGTATAAAATTTTTAGCACCAAATTTAAGTGATTAAAGAATCAAGAAAATCTGAAAACAAAATTTAATAAATTCATTCATTCGGACAAATCAACATTCCTATTTCTCTTCTAATAAAATCAAATTGTTCTTTACTTAAAGGTTTTATAAAAATATCAGCTAATTGATGTTTAGTAACAATAAACTCTATGATTACATCATAATTAGTGACATGATCTCGTATAAAATGATGCCTAATATCAATATATTTTATTCTAGAGTGTTGAATGAGATTCTTTGTTAAATATATTGCACTTGTGTTATCACATTTTATGAGGATATTTTTAAGATGAATCTTATAGTCCTCTAAAGTGTTTTTCATCCATACAACTTGTTCACAACATGCACTAACTGCAATGTACTCAGCTTCGGTTATAGATAGTGCAACCGAGTTTTGTTTCTTGGATGACCAAGAAACAAGTGCATGTCCCAAAAATTGACATATTCCTGATGTATTTTTTCTATCTAGTCTACATTCAGCAAAATCTACATCAGCATAAGTAATTAGCTCAAAGTTCTCAGATTTTAGATACCATAATCCTAGATTTGTGTTCCTTAAGATATCTAAGTATTCTTTTAACTGCTTTGAGATGAGATTATCTAGGATTAGATTGAAAACCTTAGCACAAAGTTCTATACCTAAACATGATATCCGGTCTATTGTGAGTGAGGTAAAGTAAACTTCCTATCATACCCCTATAAGTTTTTTGATCAAGCTTTCTCCACTTTCATCAATTTCTAACTTAGTGGAGGTGCTCATAGGAGTGTTGATAGCTTTTGAGCTATCCATATAAACCTCTTTAGCAAATCTAAAGTATATTTTGTTTGACTAAGAAAGATGCCCTTACTTAGTTGTTTGATTTGGTAAACCCCAAAAAGGAAGGTTAATTCTCCCAATCAAACTCATTTCAAATTCAAAACTTATACTCTTAGCAAATGATTTACAAAAAGATTCATTTGTGGAACCGAAGATAAATATCATCAACATAAATTTGAACAATAGAAAATTATTTCAAAATTTTGATAAACAATGTAGTATCGACCTTGCCTTTAGAGAAATTATTTTCAATAAGAAATAAACTAAGTCTCTCCTACTAAGCCCTTGGGGCTTATTTTAAACCATAGAGAACTTTAGTCAATGTAAAACACATGATTAGGGAGACTATTATTCTCAAATCTGGGAGGTTGTTCAACATAACCTTCTTCGGAAATAAAGCTATTAAGAAAAGCACTTTTAAACACCATTTAAAACAACTTAAAATTGTTACTACTAGCATAGACAAGGAGTATCCTTATGGCTTCTAATCGAGCCACAGGGAGCGAAGTGTTTCTTCATAATCGATACCTTCTTCTTAGTTGAAATCTTTGGCCACTAATTTAGTCTTGTTTCTAACCATGATACCAGATTCATCTTGCTTGTTTCTAAAGACCCATTTAGTACCAATAACTAAATGGTCATTTGGCCTAGGAACAACCTTTCACACCTCATTTCTCTTAAATGATTTAACTCATCTTGTATTGTGATAATTCATAAATCATCTTTCATCGCTTTGTCAATACATTTTGGTTCAATTTGGGAGAGAAACGCAGCATTAGCACAAAATATTTTAAGAAAAGAATGTGTTTGAACCCCTTTAGATGTGTCTCCTATGATTAGCTCCTTAGGATGAGCATCTACATACTTCTAATTCTTGGGTAAGAATGTTTCGGAAGTGGATGCATCCAAGTTGTTAGTTGGAGAAGGGGTTTCATTTAAATTAAAAGTATCAAAATTAACATCATCATCAAAATCATTTTTCTTAATTTCAGAAATCTCATTAAAAACAACATGAATGGATTCTTCTATAATTAAAGTTCTTTTATTGAACCGAAGATAATATCATCAACATAAATTTGAACAATAAGAAAATTATTTTCAAAATTTTTGATAAACAATGTAGTATCGACCTTGCCTTTAGAGAAATTATTTTCAATAAGAAATAAACTAAGTCTCTCATACTAAGCCCTTGGGGCTTATTTTAAACCATAGAGAACTTTAGTCAATTTAAACACATGATTAGGGAGACTATTATTCTCAAATCTGGGAGGTTGTTCAACATAAACTTCTTCGGAAATAAAGCTATTAAGAAAAGCACTTTTAACACCATTTAAAACAACTTAAAATTGTTACTACTAGCATAGACAAGGAGTATCCTTATGGCTTCTAATCGAGCCACAGGAGCGAAGGTTTCTTCATAATCGATACCTTCTTCTTAGTTGAAATCTTTGGCCACTAATTTAGTCTTGTTTCTAACCATGATACCAGATTCATCTTGCTTGTTTCTAAAGACCCATTTAGTACCAATAACTAAATGGTCATTTGGCCTAGGAACAACCTTTCACACCTCATTTCTCTTAAATGATTTAACTCATCTTGTATTGTGATAATTCATAAATCATCTTTCATCGCTTTGTCAATACATTTTGGTTCAATTTGGGAGAGAAACGCAGCATTAGCACAAAATATTTTAAGAAAAGAATGTGTTTGAACCCCTTTAGATGTGTCTCCTATGATTAGCTCCTTAGGATGAGCATCTACATACTTCTAATTCTTGGGTAAGAATGTTTCGGAAGTGGATGCATCCAAGTTGTTAGTTGGAGAAGGGGTTTCATTTAAATTAAAAGTATCAAAATTAACATCATCATCAAAATCATTTTTCTTAATTTCAGAAATCTCATTAAAAACAACATGAATGGATTCTTCTATAATTAAAGTTCTTTTATTGAAGATATGAAATACTTTAGAAGTTGAACAATAGCCAAGAAAAATTCCTTCATCGGATTTAGCATCATTTTGTAATTGATTCTATTGATCATCTTTTTGTAATTTTGGCTAGAGAGCGTTATGAGTCATTTGGATTCTTTGGTCATAACCTTGAGCACCCAAAAAGCAAGATATCATCTCTTGCTCCTAGCTTGTGGTGGTATATGTTTCTAAAAAAGAGGATGATTTTTAGGTACCCATTTGACCTTGGGTGCTCAAAACCCGATCTAAATTGCTTATCATATTGCATGGAATTCTTTACAGTTCCTTTAGGAACCCAAATCAATTTGTTTGGACTACACTTTCTAAATGGACAATGATAAGTTTATGTCCCGTTTGCAACAAAAGTTACATTTGTTTTGGGGCGAAATATGCAAGATAGGGCCTTTAATGAAGGTGGTTGGATTTGGTGAGAGCTTCTCACAAATCCGATTCCACTTTTTTTAATGAACGTGACCCTTATTGGTAAAGATCATGTTCAAGGACTTGCTACCAACTTCAAAATTTCTTCAAGGTATCCTTGAGTAGCAAGTTCTCCTTTTGGAGTATTTCTAAATCATGACATTTTATACATGGAGCTAAACTATCATTATGCTTAATTTTAATTTATCAAAATTACTAATAAGAGAATCATTCTCCTTTTTAACAATTTATATTTTCTAATTATTGTGCATTCATCAAATAAATCATGGAAAGCATTTAATAATTCATCAAATGATAAAATTTGCATCAATCGAACTTGATACCTCCTCTCCAATGGCCATTAGTGCATAGTGAGCAACTTGCTCGGTGTGGGCTTCTCTTTTTCGAATGCGCTTGAAGTCATCCCATGTTGCTTTGAGCGCCTTCTTCTTTGGTGTCCTCTTCTTGGCTTGGGGACATTTACTTTTGTAGTGTCCCGGCTTCTTGCATTCGTAACAAATTACTTGATCCTTTTTGGGTTCAAATTTATTTTTAGTGTTATTTTTCAATTTATTTCTTTTAATGAATTTTTTGAATTTCCTTGTTAAAAGTGCAAGTCATCGTCAAAGTCCTCATCACTTGAGTTTTCTCTTAAGTGGTCTTCTTGTGTTCTAAGTGCCATATTCCTTCCTATTCTTTGGAAGGGTGTCCTCAAGTTTTTCGTGAGCTTTGCAAGTCATTTCATAGGTCATTAATGACCCAATTAATTCTTCAAGAGGAAAGTTGTTTAAGTCTTTGGCCTTTTAAATGGTCGTGACTTTAGGGTCCCAACTCTTTGGAATGGGTCTTAAAACTTTGTTAACGAGCTCGAAATCTGAAAAACCTTTACAAAGTCTTTTTAGACCATTGACGACATCCGTAAAACGGGTGTACATGTCTCCAATGGTCTTACTTTATTTCATTCGAAATAATTCATATCCTTCCTATTCTTTGGAAGGGTGTCCTCAAGTTTTTCGTGAGCTTTGCAAGTCATTTCATAGGTCATTAATGACCCAATTAATTCTTCAAGAGGAAAGTTGTTTAAGTCTTTGGCCTTTTAAATGGTCGTGACTTTAGGGTCCCAACTCTTTGGAATGGGTCTTAAAACTTTGTTAACGAGCTCGAAATCTGAAAAACCATTACAAAGTCTTTTTAGACCATTGACGACATCCGTAAAACGGGTGTACATGTCTCCAATGGTCTTACTTTATTTCATTCGAAATAATTCATAAGAATGTACTAAAAGGTTGATTTTTGACTCTTTCACTCTAAATAATTCATATCCTTCCTATTCTTTGGAAGGGTGTCCTCAAGTTTTTCGTGAGCTTTGCAAGTCATTTCATAGGTCATTAATGACCCAATTAATTCTTCAAGAGGAAAGTTGTTTAAGTCTTTGGCCTTTTAAATGGTCGTGACTTTAGGGTCCCAACTCTTTGGAATGGGTCTTAAAACTTTGTTAACGAGCTCGAAATCTGAAAAACCTTTACAAAGTCTTTTTAGACCATTGACGACATCCGTAAAACGGGTGTACATGTCTCCAATGGTCTTACTTTATTTCATTCGAAATAATTCATAAGAATGTACTAAAAGGTTGATTTTTGACTCTTTCACTCTAAATAATTCATATCCTTCCTATTCTTTGGAAGGGTGTCCTCAAGTTTTTCGTGAGCTTTGCAAGTCATTTCATAGGTCATTAATGACCCAATTAATTCTTCAAGAGGAAAGTTGTTTAAGTCTTTGGCCTTTTAAATGGTCGTGACTTTAGGGTCCCAACTCTTTGGAATGGGTCTTAAAACTTTGTTAACGAGCTCGAAATCTGAAAAACCTTTACAAAGTCTTTTTAGACCATTGACGACATCCGTAAAACGGGTGTACATGTCTCCAATGGTCTTACTTTATTTCATTCAAAATAATTCATAAGAATGTACTAAAAGGTTGATTTTTGACTCTTTCACTCTAAATAATTCATATCCTTCCTATTCTTTGGAAGGGTGTCCTCAAGTTTTTCGTGAGCTTTGCAAGTCATTTCATAGGTCATTAATGACCCAATTAATTCTTCAAGAGGAAAGTTGTTTAAGTCTTTGGCCTTTTAAATGGTCGTGACTTTAGGGTCCCAACTCTTTGGAATGGATCTTAAAACTTTGTTAACGAGCTCGAAATCTGAAAAACCTTTACAAAGTCTTTTTAGACCATTGACGACATCCGTAAAACGGGTGTACATGTCTCCAATGGTCTTACTTTATTTCATTCGAAATAATTCATAAGAATGTACTAAAAGGTTGATTTTTGACTCTTTCACTCTAAATAATTCATATCCTTCCTATTCTTTGGAAGGGTGTCCTCAAGTTTTTCGTGAGCTTTGCAAGTCATTTCATAGGTCATTAATGACCCAATTAATTCTTCAAGAGGAAAGTTGTTTAAGTCTTTGGCCTTTTAAATGGTCGTGACTTTAGGGTCCCAACTCTTTGGAATGGATCTTAAAACTTTGTTAACGAGCTCGAAATCTGAAAAACCTTTACAAAGTCTTTTTAGACCATTGACGACATCCGTAAAACGGGTGTACATGTCTCCAATGGTCTTACTTTA
Organism: Musa balbisiana; assembly: GCA_004837865.1. Classification (NCBI taxonomy): domain Eukaryota; kingdom Viridiplantae; phylum Streptophyta; class Magnoliopsida; order Zingiberales; family Musaceae; genus Musa; species Musa balbisiana. The sequence goes on from CM017188.1 coordinate 33,530,213, forward strand.
TTTCATTCGAAATAATTCATAAGAATGTACTAAAAGGTTGATTTTTGACTCTTTCACTCTAAATAATTCATATCCTTCCTATTCTTTGGAAGGGTGTCCTCAAGTTTTTCGTGAGCTTTGCAAGTCATTTCATAGGTCATTAATGACCCAATTAATTCTTCAAGAGGAAAGTTGTTTAAGTCTTTGGCCTTTTAAATGGTCGTGACTTTAGGGTCCCAACTCTTTGGAATGGATCTTAAAACTTTGTTAACGAGCTCGAAATCTGAAAAACCTTTACAAAGTCTTTTTAGACCATTGACGACATCCGTAAAACGGGTGTACATGTCTCCAATGGTCTTACTTTATTTCATTCAAAATAATTCATAAGAATGTACTAAAAGGTTGATTTTTGACTCTTTCACTCTAAATAATTCATATCCTTCCTATTCTTTGGAAGGGTGTCCTCAAGTTTTTCGTGAGCTTTGCAAGTCATTTCATAGGTCATTAATGACCCAATTAATTCTTCAAGAGGAAAGTTGTTTAAGTCTTTGGCCTTTTAAATGGTCGTGACTTTAGGGTCCCAACTCTTTGGAATGGGTCTTAAAACTTTGTTAACGAGCTCGAAATCTGAAAAACCTTTACAAAGTCTTTTTAGACCATTGACGACATCCGTAAAACGGGTGTACATGTCTCCAATGGTCTTACTTTATTTCATTCGAAATAATTCATATCCTTCCTATTCTTTGGAAGGGTGTCCTCAAGTTTTTCGTGAGCTTTGCAAGTCATTTCATAGGTCATTAATGACCCAATTAATTCTTCAAGAGGAAAGTTGTTTAAGTCTTTGGCCTTTTGAATGGTCATGACTTTAGGGTCCCAACTCTTTGGAATGGATCTTAAAACTTTGTTAACGAGCTCGAAATCTGAAAAACCTTTACAAAGTCTTTTTAGACCATTGACGACATCCGTAAAACGGGTGTACATGTCTCCAATGGTCTTACTTTATTTCATTCAAAATAATTCATAAGAATGTACTAAAAGGTTGATTTTTGACTCTTTCACTCTAAATAATTCATATCCTTCCTATTCTTTGGAAGGGTGTCCTCAAGTTCTTCATGAGCTTTGCAAGTCATTTCATAGGTCATTAATGACCCAATTAATTCTTCAAGAGGAAAGTTGTTTAAGTCTTTGGCCTTTTAAATGGTCGTGACTTTAGGGTCCCAACTCTTTGGAATGGATCTTAAAACTTTGTTAACGAGCTCGAAATCTGAAAAACCTTTACAAAGTCTTTTTAGACCATTGACGACATCCGTAAAACGGGTGTACATGTCTCCAATGGTCTTACTTTATTTCATTCAAAATAATTCATAAGAATGTACTAAAAGGTTGATTTTTGACTCTTTTACTCTACTCGTGCCTTCGTGAGTCACTTTGAGTGTGTGCCAAATATCAAAAGTCATTTTACAAATTGAAACTCGATTGAACTCGTTTTTATCTAGTGCACAAAATAAGGCATTCATAGCCTTTCCGTTTAAAGCGAAAGTCTTCTTCTCCAATTTATTCCAATTGATCATTGGAAGAGAAGACTTTTGAAATCCATTTTCTACAATGTTCCAAAGCTCAAAATCCATAGAAATTAGGAAGATCCTCATTTGAGTCTTCCAATAGGTGTAATCCGTTCCATTGAACATGGGCGGATGTGTAATAGAGTGACTCTCTTGGTTTCTGACAAATGCCATCTCTCTTGGGTTTTAATCCAACTGAGAGTGAACCTCGCTTTGATACCAATTGTTAGGATCAAGAGCACACTAAGAGGGGGGGGGGGGGTGAATTAGTGCAGCAGAAAACTTTTACGATTTAAAAAACTTATTGCGATTAAAGCCGATTCAACAAGAATGGTTTCAACTCAATCCCTTTCCGGAAGAACTTTGAACTTGAAACCTTTCATGAAAGACCAAGAGAGGACTAAGGAGATTTGTAGCAAAGTAAAGTGCACAACTGAAAAATGTTGGTTTCGTAAAGTTTTTATATGAGTAAAGCCAATTTTAGAAGATGTTTACGTCAAAGCGTAAGTAGACGTAGTTAAGCACAGTAAGGAGGAGAGGCAATTTGCTATAAAGGAAAGATGCTCAAAGTAAATACAAACCGAGATTTTAGAGTGGTTCGGTCAATCGTGGCCTACATCCACTTTTGACTTCCTCCTCCGACGAGGTCACCGGCGTCCACTAGAGGCCTTCCTTCAATAGGCGAAGGCCAACCACCCTTTTACAACTTTTCTCCTTTTGCCGGGCTTAGGAGACAACCCTTACAAGTTTCACTCCTCTCTTGAATGATCTCAACACTTAGAAGAAAGAAGGAGGAGAACTCTAGCTTTTACAACACTTTTAAGGCCTTAAAGACTCAAGATAATGTCAAGTTTTCGTTGCACTTTCATGCAGGAAAGGGTAGGATTTTTATAGGCCCTGATGAGTTTGAAAATGGAGCCTAAAAGTGTCCATTCTCAGATTTTCGGGTCCTGGCGGTACCACCACCATTACTGGGCGGTACTACCGCTTGTCATCTGTCACTGGGCGGTTCTATCGCCTGACAGCACTCGAAGACCGAGCTCAGGCGGTACCATCGCCTGACAAGGGCTGTACCACTGTTGGTAGTAATAACTGCTGGCGATACCACTACCCAGAATTCCTAGGAGACCGAGTCTCTAGGCAGTGCCACCGCCGACCATGAATTTAGGGTCCGAATAGGCTGTTCCATTCGGCCCAATTTGGGTTTGTTAAGGGCCCAATTGGCTCCTAATTAAGTTAGTGGGATTACCTCCCAATCCTAACTTAATCTAAACTCTAACTACGACATTTAAGACATGATTACTGTAATTTGTGTTCCGGTGCATCAATCGCTCTTTCGACGATCTTCCGATGAACATCCAATGAACCCTCGGCGATGCTTCGACGGACTCCCGGCAAGCTCTTGGACCTCGCGATAATCTTCTTGGCGAGTTCCAACAAGCTTCTTTGGCAAGCTCCTGGACTTCTCAGATGGTTCCCGCAGAACTTCCGACAAATGTCCGGACTTCTAACGAACTCTCGAATTCCCAACGTGATCTCGATCTTGACTCCAGCACAACATCTGCTGCATGTCTTTCTGCCATCGTAGTTAATCGTGCACACTTTTCTCAACATATAGATTAGATCAACAAATGACAATTGACTTCATTATCAAAATCCAAGATTCAATAATGTTCATTAAGTATGGTTCTTGTCATCTCTTGTAAACTCCTATTATTTCTCTCAACAACTCCATTTTATTATGGATTTCTTGGAGTAGTGAAATTGTGGTCATACCCATTTGAAACACAAAAAATTTAAAAATCATGGTTTTTAAATTCACCACCATAATCACTACGAATAGATGAAATTATAAAACCCATTTCATTTTAAACTTATTTATAAAACTTTGAAAAACATTTAATGCAATTACTTTTATGTGCCAAGAAGTATGTCTAAGTATATCTACTATAATCATCAACAATCACAAAAGCATATTTACTACTTCCTAGACTTGTGATATCAATTGGTCTAAATAAATCCATATGAATTAATTGTAGCGCTCTAGAGGTACTTACTTGATCTTTAGATTTAAAGCTACTCTTTATTTGTTTACCTAGTTGGCATACATCACAAACTTTATCTTTGACAAATTTAATTCTAAGCATACCTCTTACAATTTCTTTAGTTGTAATTTGTGAAATTAATTTTATACTTGCATGATCTAATCTCCTATGCCAAAGCCATGCATCATCATTTAAAGTTAAAAAATAAGTTTTATCATAAAAATCATCAAGATCAATAGTATACATATTTTTAGTCCTTAAGACAATCATATATCTATTTTTGTGTGGTATCTCTATAATGCAAGCATTAGATTCAAATTTGATATTATATCTCTTACACAATTGACTAATTCATAGTAAGTTGTGTTTTAAACTATTCACTAATAAAACATCTTCAATCAAGAGGTTTGATTTGTTACCTATATTTCCTTTGCCAATAATTTTTTTTGTTGTCTTCGAAGGTGACATATCCTTCGTCTTGGCTAGTGAGCTTAGAGAAATGTGTTGGATCTCCAATCATATGCGTTGAGCATCTACTATCAAGATACCATCTCTTGTTTCTAGCTTTTGATTGTAGACATATCTCATCGTTGAGAGCCATCAAAGCGTAATTCATCATCTCATCTTCATTGGTTTGCTCTTGTCTTCTATGTTGAATCTTGGATTTTGATGATAAACCAATTGATAATGTTATGATCTAATTTGCGTTTTGAGTGACGTAGGACTATTTTTGATTAGGAGAGGAATTGATTAAAGTAAGAGTAATCGGATGTTGGGCCGGAGTTGAACATGTTAGAAGATTAGACATCGGGCCGGAGGATCGGTCGATGTGTCGGCCGAAGGCTTCGTGTCATGAATTCGGGCATCGAGCTGAAGGATCAAACATTACGCTAAGGAGATAGAAAGTTGTGGATGTCAACATGCCGATTAGGTAATACACCAAAGGAGAGGACGATGCGTCAAAGGATCAGACGAAGCGCTAGAAGAACTAATGACATGCCGGACAACAGATGATTCATGCTTTGTAATAATTTATCTAGATCGAGTTAGTTTATGTTGTAATTAGGTTAGTTTAGAATGTAATTAAGCCAACTCAATTAGGGGCCCATTGGGCCTGAGTTAGGACTATTGGGTTAAGTGGAAGGCTCATTCGATCACCGAAAGTTAAAAGAAACCACCAATGAGCTGGAAAAGTCAAGAGCATACTTTTCCATGTTGTCAGGCGGTGGTATCGCTAGACTAGGCGGTGGTACCACCTAGTGTCAAGCGATGGTACCGCCTAGTGTCAAGTGGTGGTACCACCCAAACACAGTCTCCCAAACTATGTGAGGTGGTGGTACCGCCCAGTGTTAGTGTTGCAGGCAGTGGTACCGCCCAGCATAGGTGGTGGTACCGCTAGTACCATAAAAATCGAGGATGAGACACTTTTAGGCTCCAAGTTTGAATCCATTTAGGGCTTATAAATACCCCTCTCATCCTTGCTCAGATTACATAAGAATTGAAAGCATAAAGAAAGAAAAATGCTATATTAATCTTGTGAGAACTTCTCGCAAGCTTTAAGTGTTGGTGAAGTTTAAAAGAGGAGGTAGTGGCGATGTAAAGGTCCTCTTCTGAATATGTCAAAAGGAGAATTGAGTTGTAAGGGTAGTTGATCTTCGCCCATTAAAGGAAGACCGGTAATAGAAGCCAGTGGCCTCAAGTGAAGAGGAATCTGGAGTGGATGTAGGTCATGACAACCGAACCACTATAAAAATCTAGTTTACATTTCTATTTTTCTCTTTACTTTCATTGTAAACTGCTTTACTTTTACTATGCTTCTGTATGCTTTCAAGTTAAACATATTTCTTATACGGCCTTTATTAAAATGATTTTTCATTGAACGAAAGAGTTTCAAAACTGACGTTTTTATTGCTGCACTAATTCACCCTCTTAGTACCGACTCGATCCTAATAATTGGTATTAGAGCCACGTGTTTCTTATTTAGTTTAACATCTAAGAGAAATATCTCTTTTTGGCTTTCAAGAGGGTCACTCTATCATTCGTCCTCATGTGTTTAATGGGACGGATTATACATACTAAAAAACTTGAATGAGAGTTTTTTTAATTTCTTTGGATGTATATTTGTTGAGTATTGTTGAAAATGACTTTCAAAACCCTCTAGACTAATGAACGAATAGATTGATTTAGAAAAAAAATATTTTTTTTAAATGCTAGAGATATGAATGCTCTATTTTGCGCTTTAGACAAAAATGAATTCAATTGAGTTTCTATTTACAAAATGGCTTAAGAGACTTGGCATACTCTTGAAATCACACACGAAGGCATGAATAAAGTTAAAGAGTCTAAAGTCAATCTTTTGATAAATGATTTTGAATTATTTTGAACGAAGTCAAGAAAAACTATTGTTGACATGTATACCTATTTTACGGATGTCATCAATAGTTTACAAGCTTTTGGTAAATGTTTTTCAAATTTTGAACTTGTTAACAAGATATTAAGATCCCTTACAAAGAGTTGGAATCTGGAAGTAATTGCAATACAAGAGACAAAGAACTTAAATAATTTTCCACTAGAAAACTTATTGATTCATTGATGACATATGAAATGACGTGCAAGGTATATGATGAACATAATGAACTTGAGAATAACCTTCCAAAGAATAGGAAGAACTTGACACTTAGAACAAAAGAAGACCACTTGAGCGAAAGCTCAAGTGATAATGACATAGAACTCCTTACAAGTAAATTTATAAAAAATATAGATTAAAAATAAAAATAAACTTAAAAAGAAGAAATTATCAAAGAAGAAGAAATTATTCAACATAGCTTGGGGTGAATCAAGCTCATTCAAAGATGAGAAGCAAACCAACAATGACAAGGTAACGAACTATGCCTTAATGGCTTTTGACGACGAGGTAACCAAAACCCCTTAAGCTTATTTTAAAATTACTTGATGCTTTTCATGAGTTATTTTTAAATTAGTTAGTAAAAAAATAAAAAATATAAAAATATCACGCTTCTCTTCCTAGTTATTTTGAAAAATTTAAAAAAAAATTGATCATGACAATTGCATTTCTTTATAATAAAGGAACAAAATGTTATATTTAAATCTAATACTTATATACCTAATAAGATTAATTCTATGTATATTTTAAGAAGCAATAAAGTGTATCTTGATGATTTTCATATTGCTTTATGATTATAAATGATTTTGATTGAAAATGCTTTATATTTAATAAAATCAAGCTTGATGATTTAATGTTTTAATTATGCATGTTGATTTGAAGTCATGATGATTTTTTTTATTTATGGCTTACTAATCTTTATCGTAATGAAAGCTACTTTTCAATTTTAAATATTGATGCATATTTTTGTTTGGCATAGAAGACAAAGGCATGCTTATATGAAATCAAATCACTTAAATTGAAACAAAAACAAGAGAATGCATGTTTCTTGAAAATATCTCTAAAGTTTTTTGATTTTTTCAATAAGTGATTCTTAGTGATGAATCTATTTTATATTATTTCTTAAATTATGAAAATAATTTTGATAATTTATCAATTTGAATGTTTTAAAAATAAATGTTTGTATCATATTTGACGATTTTACATTTTAAAACTATGCAGGATAAGTTGAAGTAATAATGGTTTGAATGCACGAATCGACAATCATTTTGTCACATGAATCATGATTCCTTCACTTGATACTCTAAATTCTTTTATGATTCATGATGAATTGAGACATTATGCATGAATTAAGTTCTCATGTGAATCTATCTATGTTACCTTTATTGAATTTTTTGAAAAATGATTTTGATGATGATTTTAGATCTATAATTCATTTTACTAATGAGATAATATATCCAACTAAATCATTTATCGTATTTATGACTAGTGATGTATTCAACATGAAACATCTTTCTTGATACATGTACGATTTAAGAGAATATTTATCAAATCATGATAAATTGATATTTTCTTTATATGAATCAAGATTTTTCATTGTTCTCCTATGATTCTACTTGCTATATATTAAAAGAAGTATTATTGAAATCATAATCTTGAATTCTCATAATCAAAACTTGATATTTTCCTTATATGAATCAAGATTCCTCACTTTTTATTCTCGAATGATTTCTTACATTTTATTAAAGAGAATATTTATCAAAATGAATCAAGTCTTTGTTAGAATTAACAGTGGCACTAGGGGAGGGGGGTGAATTAGTACAGCGGAAAAAATCATCAGTTTTGTAAGATATTCGTTCATTGAAAACCAATCTCGAAAAGTGCTTGACTTTAGAGTAAATAAATTGGCAATTAACTTAGAAAGTAATGACAATAATGAAAAGCAGAATATAAATAAGCACACCGAAATTTATAGTGATCCAGTCGTTGTGACCTACATCCACTTTTGATTCCTTCTCCGTCGAGGTCACCGGCGTCCACTAATGGTCTTCCTTCAATAGGTAGAGACCAACCACCTCTTTAGAGTGCTTTCTCCTTTTCACAGGTTTAGGAGATAACCCTTATAAGCCTCACATCCCTTCTTGGATGATTATAAAGCTAAAGAGACGGAGGAGGAGGACTCTTCTTACTTTTACAATACTTTTAACACCCTAACACTTAGAGTTTTTTCACACTTTAATTGCACTTTGTTACCCTTTCATGTATAAAAGGGTGGGATATTTATAGGCCCCAGTAGGTTCAAAATTAGAGCTAAAAAGTGTCTCATCCCAGATTTCTAGGGTATTGGCGGTACCATCGCCTAACACTCTAACACTAGGCGGTACCACCGCCTAGACCACAAAGGAGATTGAGTCTCAGGTGGTGCCATCGTCGGTAGTGACTTCAAGTGTTGAATGAGCTATTCAACCGACCCAATTCAGCCCTGTTAAGGGCCTAGTTGGCCCCTAACTGAGTTAGTGGGATTATCTCCCAATCCTAACTCAACTTAAGGTCTAACTACGATAATTTAAGACATTAATTACGCAATCTTGGTCCGGTATGTCAATTGTTCTTTCGGCAAACTTCTCAGCGAACTATTGGCGGACTCCCAACAAACCCTTAGTAAACTCCCGACGAACTCTTAGCGAGCTCCTAATGAACTCTCGGTGAGTTTCTGGTGAACCACCAGCACATAGTCCGAATATTCAATATATCCGATATTTGACTCTAGCCCAACATCTTGCTTTATGATTATAAATGATTTTGATGATGATTTTAGATCTATAATTCATTTTACTAATGAGATAATATATCCAACTAAATCATTTATCGTATTTATGACTAGTGATGTATTCAACATGAAACATCTTTCTTGATACATGTACGATTTAAGAGAATATTTATCAAAATGAATCAAGTCTTTGTTAGAATTAACAGTGGCACTAGGGGAGGGGGGTGAATTAGTACAGCGGAAAAAAATCATCAGTTTTGTAAGATATTCGTTCATTGAAAACCAATCTCGAAAAGTGCTTGACTTTAGAGTAAATAAATTGGCAATTAACTTAGAAAGTAATGACAATAATGAAAAGCAGAATATAAATAAGCACACCGAAATTTATAGTGATCCAGTCGTTGTGACCTACATCCACTTTTGATTCCTTCTCCGTCGAGGTCACCGGCGTCCACTAATGGTCTTCCTTCAATAGGTAGAGACCAACCACCTCTTTAGAGTGCTTTCTCCTTTTCACAGGTTTAGGAGATAACCCTTATAAGCCTCACATCCCTTCTTGGATGATTATAAAGCTAAAGAGACGGAGGAGGAGGACTCTTCTTACTTTTACAATACTTTTAACACCCTAACACTTAGAGTTTTTTCACACTTTAATTGCACTTTGTTACCCTTTCATGTATAAAAGGGTGGGATATTTATAGGCCCCAGTAGGTTCAAAATTAGAGCTAAAAAGTGTCTCATCCCAGATTTCTAGGGTATTGGCGGTACCATCGCCTAACACTCTAACACTAGGCGGTACCACCTCCAAGTCTGACGGTACCACCGCCTAGACCACAAAGGAGATTGAGTCTCAGGTGGTGCCATCGTCGGTAGTGACTTCAAGTGTTGAATGAGCTATTCAACCGACCCAATTCAGCCCTGTTAAGGGCCTAGTTGGCCCCTAACTGAGTTAGTGGGATTATCTCCCAATCCTAACTCAACTTAAGGTCTAACTACGATAATTTAAGACATTAATTACGCAATCTTGGTCCGGTATGTCAATTGTTCTTTCGGCAAACTTCTCAGCGAACTATTGGCGGACTCCCAACAAACCCTTAGTAAACTCCCGACGAACTCTTAGCGAGCTCCTAATGAACTCTCGGTGAGTTTCTGGTGAACCACCAGCACATAGTCCGAATATTCAATATATCCGATATTTGACTCTAGCCCAACATCTTGCTTTATGCCTTATCACTATTGTAGTTAATCCTGCACACTTATCTCAACATATAGATTAGATCAAATAATTTACTAATTGATTTTATTATCAAAATATGAGATTCAATAATCTCTCCCTTTTTGATGATGTCAATCACTTGATGATGGAGTTAACCTTAACTCACCCTATCTATATGTCATACTTATGAAAAGACATTCTTGAATTCAAGACCTTTGAATTCGAGCATCAAACTGATAAGATACATACATTTAAAGCTTGTTGACATACTCATCATGATACTAGTCATGATTTATCATCTCAAAATATGATACCACATATTTTATCACAATAAAAATGATGTCAAGGTATAACATCTATTTTTAAGTCCAATATTGAATGATGATAGACAATCATCATTTTTAAGTATGATACAAACTTTAAATATGAAATTTAGCAAGATTCAAATTTCAAGTTTGATAAAAAATGACAATTTATCAATCCAAGACATGATACCAATTATAAGTAGGAAATTAAGTATGATAAGTTCGATACCTCATTATAATGATAGACATTCATCATTTTGATATGAAATCAAGTATGATTTTAAGAATGAACATTTTCAAGTATCTATGCTATATTACAATGCATTTCAAGCATTCATGATACATTCATAATGATTCATGATAAATTTCAAACATTCATGTTTCAAGCATTCATGATACATTCATAATGATTCATGATATATTTCAAATATTTATAATGCCAAGTTGTCATCAATTTGCCATATTTCTCCCCCTTTGTCATCAACAAAAAGGAAATGAGCAATCGTTTTAAGCAAAAATTTTACTCATTGCGATAGGATTCTTCTTAAATGGGAAAAGAGAAGGAAAAAGTCCATGAATAGTGCATTTATCAAGAAGAATTGAGATATTGAAAGTTCATGAATAATACAAGGAGAAACAATGAGTGATTGAAAATTCATTTTATCAAGAGAGATTCACAATAAGAGCTAAAGATATAGAATTCATGAATGTTCTTTTATGAAAGAAAAATTCATGAATAAAATTCATGAAAGCTATTTCTATCAAATGAATTCATGATCTTTGCAAAAGTTTGTAAGTCAAGTAAATATGTTTCTCATTAAAAATTTACAAGAGTGAAATTTGTAAGAGATGTATTTGTCAATAAAATCCATGAATGAAGTGATTAAGTGCATCAAAAATCATTAAGTGATGGTGCAAGGGTGTGAAGTAAATTTGATACCAAGTTAGGAGGAAGATAAAAACGAAATATATTCTTGAAATCTCCATTCATGAAATAAATTAAGAAGAAGATAGTTCGGAAAAGAAATACAACAACCTCATACATTTAGATAGTTTAACATTCCTATCTCTCTTCTAATGAAATCAAATTATTCTTTATTTAAAGGTTTTGTAAAGATATCAACTAATTGATGTTTCTTATCAATGAACACTAAGAGTACATCATGATTATTAACATAATCTCATATAAAGTGATGCCTAATGTCAATATGTTTAGTTCTAGAGTGTTGAATAGGATTTTTTGTTAAATATATTACATTTGTGTTATCACATTTTATGGGAATATTGTTAAGATAAATTCTATAATCTTCCAATGTATTTTTCATCCATATAACTTAAGCACAACATGCATTGGCCACTATATATTCGGCCTAGGTCGTAGATAGTACAATCGAGTTTTGTTTCTTAGAAGACCAAGAGACAAGTACATGACCTAAGAATTGACATATTTTGGATGTGCTTTTTCTATCTATTCTACATCCAGCAAAATCCACATCAGCATAAGCAATTAATTCAAAGTTTTCAGATTTTGGATACAATAATCCTAGATTAGTGGTTCCTTTACGATATCTAAGAATTCTTTTAACTATTTTAAGATGAGATAGCTTAAGATTAGATTGAAACCTAGTACCAAGTTCTACGCTAAACATGATGTCTAGTCTAGTTGCGGTGAGGTATAGTAAACTACCTATCATACCCCTATAAGTTTTTTGATCAAAGCTTTCTCCACTTTGGTTAATGTCTAACTTAGTGGAGGTACTCATAGGAGTATTGATACCTTTGAACTATCTATATTAAACCATTTTAGCAAGTCTAATGCATATTTTATTTAACTAAGAAAAATACCATTACTAAGTTGTTTGATTTGTAAGCCTAAAAAGAAAGTTAGTTCACCCATTAAACTTATTTCAAACACTTGGCTCATACTCTTGGCAAATGATTCACATAAAGATTTATTTGTAGAACCAAAAATAATATCATTAATACAAATTTGAACAATAAGAAAATTATTTTTAAAATTTTTAATAAACAATGTAGTATTGACCTTGCCTTTAGAAAAATTATTTTAGATAAGAAAGGAGCTAAGTCTCTCATACCAAGCCCTTGGGGCTTGTTTTAATCCATAGAAAGCTTTAGTAAATTTAAACACGTGATTTAGAAAATTATCATTCTCAAATCCGGGAGGTTGTTTAACATAAACTTCTTCGGAAATAAAGCCATTAAGAAAAGCACTTTTAATATCCATTTGAAATAACTTAAAGTTATTATAACTAGCATAGGCAATGAGTATCCTTTTGGCTTCTAATCTTGCCACAAGAGTGAAGGTTTCTTTATAATCGATACATTCTTCTTTGTTGAAACCCTTGGCCACTAATCTTGCCTTATTTCTAACCACGATACCAAATTCATCTTGCTTATTTCTAAAGACCCATTTAGCACCAATAACTAAATGGTCATTTAGCCTTGGAACAAACTTCCACACCTCATTTCTCTCAAATTGGTTCAACTCTTCTTGCATTACGATAACCCATGAATTATCTTTCAAGGCTTCGTTAATGTATTTTAGTTTAATTTGAGAAAGCAAAGCGGCATTGACATAAAAATTCTTAAGAGAAGAACAAGTTTAAACCCCTTTTGATGTGTCTTCTATGATTAGCTCCTTAGGATGAGCATCTACATACTTCCATTCCTTGGATAAGTATTTTAGAAGAAGATGTATCCTAGTTGCTAGTTGGAGGAGAGGGTTCATTTAAATTCAAAGCATTAAAATTAAGATCATCATCAAACTCATTTTTCTTAAATTCAGAGACTTCATTAAAGACAACATGAATAGACTCTTCTATGACCAAGGTTCTTTTATTAAAGACACGAAAGGCTTTTGAAATAGAAGAATAACCAAGAAAAATGCCTTCATTGGATTTTGCATCAAACTTTCCTAAGGCATTTTTTCCATTCAAGATAAAACATTTACAACCGAAAACTTTAAAGTATGAAACATTAGGTTTTTTATCATTCCACAATTCATAAGGAGTTTTAGAAAGTAATGATCTTACTAGAATCCTATTCATGACATAGCATGCCATATTAATGGGTTCAGCCCCAAAATATTTGGGTAGGCTATGTTTGTTTAATATGGTTCTTGATATTTCTTGTTAATTTTTATTTTTTCTTTCTACTACTCCGAATTGATGAAATCATAAAGCCTTTTTAATTTTCAACAAGTTTACAAATCTTAGAAAAATATCTAACACAATCACTTTAGTGTGCTAAGAAGTATGTCTAAGTGTATCTACTATAATCGTCCACAATTACAAAGGTGTATTTGCTATCTCTATCAATTAGTCCAAACAAATCCATATGGATCAATTGCAATGGTCTAGAGGTGCTTATTTAATTCTTTGATTTGAAACTACTTTTTATTTGTTTTCCTAGTTGACATGCATCACACACATTATCTTTAACAAACTTAATATTAGGAATACCTCTTATAAGTTCTTTGGATGAGATTTGAGAGATTAGTTTCATGCTAGCATGACCTAATCTCCTATGCCAAAGCCAAGTATCGTCATTCAAAACTAAAAAACACATTTTATTACAAAGATTATCAATGCCAATAGTATATACAATATTTTGTTTTAGGGTAATCATAGAGGTATTTTTGTGTGGTTGTTCAATAATGCAAGCATTGGATTCAAATCTAATGATGTATCTTTTATCATATAATTGACTAATATTGAAAAGATTATGCTTTAAGCCATCAACCAACAATACATCTTTAATCAAAAAGTTGGATTTGTTACCTATGGTTCCTTTGCCAATGATTTTACCCTTGTTATTGTCTCCGAAGGTGACATACCCTTCGTCTAGGCTAGTGAGCTTAGAGAATTTAGATGGATCTTCGGTCATGTGCCTTGAGCATTCACTATCAAGGTACCATCTATTGCTTCTAGCTTATGATAGTAAACATTTTTACAAAAATGGGTGATTTTTAGGTAACCATTCGACCTTGGGTATCTCAAAAATTGATCTATTCAACTATTTTGCATAGAGTTCTTTGAGGTTTCTTTAGGAACCCAAATCAATTTATGTGGACTATATCTCTTAAATGAACATTTATAAGCAACATGTCTGGGTTTGCAACAAAAGTTGCATTTGATGCGAGGTGATACATGCAAGGTAGGGCATTTAACAAAGGTATTAGGATTTTGGTGAAAGCTACTCACAAATTCGATTCCGCCTCTTCTATGAACGCGACCCTTATTGGCAAGAATCATATTCAAGGACTTACTACCAACTTTAAATTTTTCTAAAGTTTTTTTGAGTAGCAAGTTTTCCTTCTCAAGTGCCTCTAAGTGTTCACACTTAGTGCATGGAGGCAAAGAAGGATTATCATGCTTAAAATTTTCAAAATCAATATTTAAAAGGGCATGCTCCTTTTTCAAAGAATTATATTTTTTATTCAAAGTTTTAGATTCATCAAACAATTCATGAAAAGCACTTAAAAGCTCATCGAAAGATAAATTTGCATCTAATGAACTACTTACCTCATTTTCGATAGCTATTAGTGCATAGTTAGCAATCTCCTTGTTGCTTTGTTCTTCTCCTTCGGAATCGTTCGAGTCATCCCACGTCACTTTGAGCGCCTTTTTCTTCTTTGGTTGCTTCTTCTTTACTTTGGGACATTCGCTTTTGAAATGTCCCGGCTTCTTGCATTCGTAACATATAACTTATTCTTTCTTGGGTTCAATTTTATTTTTAGTGTCATTTTTAGATTTATTTCTTTTTATGAATTTTTTGAAATTTCTTGTCAAGAGTGCCAAGTCATCATCATAGTCCTCATCACTTGAATTTTCTTTCAAGTGGTTTTCATGAGTTTTTAGTGTCATATCATTTCTGTTCTTTAGAAGATTATTCTTAAGCTCTTCATGAGCATTGCAAGTCATCTCATAGGTCATTAATGATCCGATAAGTTCTTCAAGAGGGAGATTATTCAAGTCCTTGGCTTCTTGAATGGTCGTTACTTTAGGGTCCCAACTCTTTGAAAGAGATCTCAATATTTTATTAACAAGTTCGAAATTAGAAAAACTTTTACCAAATCCTTTTAAACCATTGACGACATCCATAAATTGGGTGTATATGTCTCCAATGGTCTCACTTGGTTTCATCCGAAATAACTCATAAGTATGGACTAAAAGATTCATTTTGGACTCCTTTACTCTACTAGTGCCTTTGTGAGTGATTTTGAGTGTGTGCCAAATATCAAAAGCCTTTTCACAAATAGATACTTGATTGAACTCATTTTTATCTAAAGTGTAAAACAAGACATTCATAGCCTTGGCACTTAAAGCGAAAATCTTCTTCTCCAACTCATTCCATCGTTTATTGGAAGAGAAGACTTTTGAAAGTCATTTTCCACAATGTTCCATAACTTAAAATTCATAGAAATTAGAAAAAATCATCATTCTAGTCTTCCAATAAGTGTAATATGACCCATTGAACATAGGTAGATGTATAATTGAGTGACCCTCTTAGTTGTTGTCAAATACCATCTCTCTTGGGTTTCAAACCAAACTGAGAGTGGCCTTGCTTTGAGACCAATTGTTAGGATAAAAAACGGCACTAAGAAGGGGGAGGGGGGTGAATTAGTATAGAGGAAAAAATCATTGGTTTTGTAAGATATTTGTTTGTTGAAAATCAATCTTGAAAAGTGTTTGACTTTAGAATAAATGAACTAACAATTAACTTAGAAAGTAATGGCAGTAATGAAAAGTAGAATGGAAATGAGCACACCAAAATTTATAGTAGTTCGGTCATTGTGACCTACATCCACTTTTGATTCATCCTCCATTGAGGTCACCATCGTCCACTAATGGTCTTCATTCAATAGGGGAATACTAACCACCTCTTTACAGCGCTTTCTCCTTTTCACAGGTTTAGGAGATAACCCTTACAATTCTCACACCTCTTCTTGGATGATTACAAAGCTAAAGAGAGGGAGGAGGAGGACTCTTCTCACTTTTGCAACACTTTTAACACCCCAACACTTGAGAGTTTTTTCACACTTTGATTGCACTTTGTTACGTAGAAAAGGGTGGGGTATTTATAGGCCCCAATCCAATGACTTCAAAATTGGAGCCAAAAAGTATCCCATCCCAGATTTCCGGGGTATTGACAATACCACTACTGCCTGACACTCTGACATTGGGTGGTACCACCGCCCAATTTGACGGTACCACTGCTTGATAGAGTTTTCGAAGACTGAGCTATGGTGGTACCACCGCCTGATATACAGTACCACTGTCTAGTAGTTAATAACTTCCAGCGGTACCATCGCTCAGACCATTAGGGAGATTGAGTCTTAGGCGGTGCCACTGTTGGCCGTGACTTCAGGTGCTGAATGGGTTGTTCAACTGATTCAATTCAGCCCTATTAAGAGCCCAATTGGCCCCTAACTGAGTTAGTGGGATTATCTCCCAATCTTAACTCAACTTAAGGTCTAACTATGATAATTTAAGATATTAACTAAGCAATCTTAGTCCAGTATGTCAATTGTTCTTTCGGTGAACTTCTCAGCGAGCTTTCGGCCAACTCCCAGCAAACTCTTAATGGACTCCTCATGAACTCTTAGTGAACTTTCGATGAACTCTAAACGAGCTCTTAACGAACTCTCGACGAGCTTTTGGCGAACCACCGACACATAGTCAGAATCTTTAATGTATCATTCGATATTTGACTCCAGCCCAACCTCTTGCTTTATATCTTATCACTATTATAGTTAATCATGTACACTTATCTCAACATATAGATTAGATCAAACAATTTACCAATTGATTTCATCATCAAAATCTGAGATTCAATAGTTTTTTGGTATTCACATGATCTTATCTATCATGATATGATTTTTTTGTATAATTCCTTGTATTCATGAAGTATATCTCATCACCAAATTTTTCTTGATACCTTCCATGTGATGGCTTGAATATTTATACCTTTGTGCTATTCCCCCCCTTTTACCTATGACAAAGGGGGAGAAAGAATTGCTAGCTTGCACATCTCAAGGGAGATAGTCTTGTTAGCTTGTGCATCACAAAAATTAGCAAAAAAGTTCTAGCTTGCACATTGTAAAGAGACGCAAAATGTTGCTATCTCAAGAGAAGCAAAAACTTTGTTAAACTTCACATCTAAAAGAACTTGCTAGCTTGTATGTTTTAAAATGATGTGAAATTTGCTACCTTGTATATTCTAAAATGATGTAAAAATATGATAGCTTGCATAATGTAAAATTTGTATTTTTTTTTTCAAAAATTTGCTAGCTTGAACATTGCAAAGAAAAGAAAAATTGTTAGCTTATATGTTTTAAAATAATAAAAAATTTGCTAGCTTGCATGTTGTAAAATGATGTAAAATTTTGCTAGCTTGCACTTTGCAAAGGAAGCAAAAATTACTAGCTCGAATATTGCAAAGGAAGCAAAATTGCTAGCTTGCACTTCTCAAAAAAAAAAAAAAGAACTTGCTATCTAGAACATTACCAAGAATTGCTAGCTTGCAATCTCAAGAAAAGCAAAAGTGCTATCTTGCCTATCTCAAGAAGCAAAATTTGTAAACTTGCATATCTCAAAAAGGAAGTTAAATTTGTAAACTTGCACAACTTAAAATTGTTGCTAGTTTGTATGTTGTAAAACTTGTATATCTCAAAATCTTGCTAGATGCACGTCAACTTTTTGTTCATGATAAAGGAGGAGAAGTAATGATAATGATTTGAATCATGTGATATGATGTAGTTTTATACATTGCATGATTTTCTAAATTGAAAGGTTCTATCAATATGGTATATTGATAGGGGAGTTAAGGTTAACTCCATCATCAATTGGTTGTCATCATCAAAAAGGGAGAGATTATTGAATCTCATATTTTGATAATGAAACCAATTGATAATATTATGATCTAATCTACATTTTGAGTGACGCAGGACTAGCTTTGATCGGGAGAGACAAATTGATTAATACAGGAGAAATCAAATGTTGGGTCAGAGTTGAATATGTTAGAAGATTGGACGTCGGGCTGGAGGATCGATTGACATGTCGGTAGAAGGCTTCATGTCATAAACTCGGGCATCAGACCGAAGGATCGCACATTGTGCTAAGGAGATCAGAAGTTGCGAGTGTCAACATGCTGATTGGGCAATACGCCGAAGGAGAGGACGATGCGCCAAAGGATTGGACGAAGCGTCAGAAGAACCAATGACATGCCAGACAATAGATGATTCATGCTTTATAATAATTTTTCTAGATCGAGTTAGTTTAGGTCATAATTGGGTTGGTTTAGAATATAATTAAGCTAACTCAATTATGGGCCCATTGGCCTAAGTTGGGACTATTTTAGGTCAAGCGAATGGCCCATTCGATCACCCAAAGTTAGGAGGAACCACCCATAAGCTGGAAAAGTCAAGAGCATACTTTTCCATGCTATCAGGCGGTGGTACTACCCAGTCTCAAGTGATGGTACCGCCTATTAGGATCAAAAATGACACTAAGAGGGAGGGTGAATTAGTACAGTAGAAAAATTACGTCAGTTTGAAAATCTTCGTGCGATAAAAATAATTTCAATGAAAACCATATGATTGACTCGTATAAGTTTGCAAGTGAATAGAGAAGAGGGGATTGGATAGTTTGCAATGAAGTAGAATGTAGTAACGAGAATAAGCAGTAAGGAAAGAACACACCGGAATTTATAGTGGTTTGGCCGTAGTGACCTACATCCACTATTGATTCCTCCTCCATTGAGGTCACCGACATCCACTAAAGGTCTTCTTTCAATAGGTGAAGACCAACCACCACTTTACAACACTTTTTCCTTTTCACGGGTTTAGGAGATAACCCTTACAAGTCACTCTTTTACAAGTATTCCCTCACACACCTCTCTTAGGATTAACTCTAAGCACTAGGAGGAGGGAACTCAAAGTTTTGGTAGAGTTTACTCAGTTTTTTCCTCAAGATTCTTGCTCCTTTCTTGTTGCCTAAGTGGGGTATTTATAGGCCCCAAATGGTTTAAAAAATGGAGCCAAATATTTAAATTTCTAAGTCTTCTAGGTACGGGCGATACCACTACCTGCATTAGGTGGTACCACTGCCTACAACCTGACATTGGGCGGTACCATCACCCAGTCTGGTGATACCTTCACCTGACACACTATTATTGGGCGGTACCATCACAGCGGTTCCACCGCATGACCCAACTTTTAGATCACTAAATGGGCCTTCCAATGACCCAAATTAGTCCCAATTAAGGCCCAATTGGCCCTTAATTGAGTTAGCATGATTACACTAAAAGCTAATTCAATTAACCTCCTAAACTAATTTGATCTTAGACAAATGATTACAAAGCATGAATCCTTTGTCCGACATATCATTGGGTTCATCCGACGCTCATCTGATCTTTCAAAGCATCGTCTTCTCCTTCGGCATATTACCCAATCATCATGTTGACTCCCGCAACTTTGATCTCCTTGGCGCAATATCTGATACTTGGCCCAATGCTCGAATGCACAGCATAAAGCCTTCTGCCGACACGCGACGATCCTTTGGCCTGACGTCCAATCTTTGACAGGTTCACTCCTGGCCCAATGTCTGATTCTCCTGCTTTAATCAATTTGGCTCTCCTTGATCGAAGCTAGTCCTGCGTCACACAAAATGCAGATTAGATCACAAAATCATCAACTAATTTATCATCAAAATTCAAGATACAATAATCTCCCCCTTTTAATGATGACAACGAATTGATGATGAAGTTAACCTTAGCTGGTACCACTGCCTAATAGCCTCAGAGATCGGGTTTTTCAAGTAATCTAACTCATAAGCGGTTCCACCGCATGACCCAACTTTTAGATCACTAAATGGGCCTTCCAATGAACCCAAATTAGTCCCAATAAGGCCCAATTGGCCCTTAATTGAGTTAGCATGATTACACTAAAAGCTAATTCAATTAACCTCCTAAACTACTTTGATCTTAGACAAATGATTACAAAGCATGAATCCTTTGTCCCGACAATGATTACAAAGCATGAATCCTTTGTCCGACATATCATTGGTTCATCCGACGCTCATCTGATCTTTCAAAGCATCGTCTTCTCCTTCGGCATATTACCCAATCATCATGTTGACTCCCGCAACTTTTGATCTCCTTGGCGCAATATCTGATACTTTGGCCCAATGCTCGAATTCACAGCATAAAGCCTTCTGCCGACACGTCGACCGATCCTTTGGCCTGACGTCCAATCTTTTGACATGTTCACTCTGGCCCAATGTCTGATTCCTCCTGCTTAATCAATTTGGCTCTCCTTGATCGAAGCTAGTCCTGCGTCACACAAAATGCAGATTAGATCACAAAATCATCAACTAATTTTATCATCAAAATTCAAGATACAATAATCTCCCTTTAATGATGACAACTAATTGATGATGAAGTTAACCTTAACTCTCCCTATCACTATACCATATTGATAGAACCTTGAATTCAAATTGAATTCAAGTTAAAGCAAATTTAATCATAAATATTTGTGACACATTATATGCATATCATTGCATTGCATGTATCATTATCATAAGTTTTGCATGCATTATCATAAATATTTCAAATTATCAGGGTATTAAAATATCAAAGTATATTACATCCTACTATGTATGATTCTCATATCATCATATCTTCTCCCCCTTTGTCATCAACAAAAAGGAGAAGTGCAACTATCAAGTTTTAGAGATATGAAAGCTTAGCTATTTAGCATATTTTTCATCACTTTATAATATGCAAGTTAGTGAGTTCTTTCTTCTCTTTTGAGAAGTGCAAACTAGCAATTTTTTGCTTCATTTGCAATGTGCCGTTTCCAAATTTTGCATCTTGAGCTAGCATAGCTAGCAATTTTTGAAATTTATAAGATAGCATGTTTTTACATCTTCTTGGAATGTGTAAATTAGCAAATATTACTTCTCTTAAGATTTGCAAGATAGCACTTCTTGCTTCTTTTTTGAGATGAGTAAGCTAGCAAGTTTTGCTCCCCCTTTATCATTGTCAAAAAAGAAGGGAAGACTACAATTTTGTAATTCTTTTCCCTTTACATCAATTTCCAAATCATGACAAAGATAAATAACAAAGATGAATTTACATCAATATTTCAAAAAAATCAAGTCATAAATGTCAAAAGACCATATATCATTTTTGACAAATTTCTTTTGTAAATAGAAAGAATAATAGGAAACGATCTTGATTTAAAAAGAAGACTCAAGTCATAAAAATCAAGAAATAAAGATCATAATATAAAAATATGTATTAGGAGAGTTTATGTATTTCGGAGATTTAACAATTTGCCTAAATTTAACATTCAAACTAGCAATGTTGGTTTTCTTGATATGCTAGTAATTTTCTTTCTCCTCTTTGTCATTGTAAATAAAGAAGAAGTAGAGTAGAAGAATACAATGGTACAATTTTTTATATCAATGCTCTACTTATAACATAAGGTTTACAACCACAAATACAAAGGAATTACATATTATGTCATGAAAGATAATATCAAGGATCATGTGAATACTAAAAGACATAATTCATTTTGACAAATCTCCTCTTAAATAATCAAAAGGAAATCTTAGGAGATCACTCTTTAAAAGAAATTTGAAGTCATGAATTCCGAGAAAGATATTCTCTTTAGTAAACAACAAAAGACATGATTCTGAACAAATAATAAATGATCTTGATTCATGCATAAGAATTCCCAAATTGTCAAGATCATGATTCATATATAAAAAAGTTCCAAATTATAATTCCTAGAATTAAAGATCACAATATAGGTAAAAACTCATTCAAATTCAAATAATTAAAATCATCAAAATCACTTTCAAGAGATTTAAAATGAAATAAATATATTTATCGATCTCTTGAAATGCTAGTGATTTCTTTTCTCCCCTTTGTCATTGTAAATAAGAAAAAAGAGAAGGGGAATAATGCATAACAAAACTTAATTCATAAATTCTCAAGATGTCAAGAAGCATATCATGGTTTTTTAGGATAAATCTCCTTTTTAGTGAATTTAAAAAAGAATCATAGGAGAACAAAGTATGAAAAATCTTGATTCATCAAAAACTTTCAAGTTGTAATCAAAAGAACAATCATGATTTATTTAGATAATTTTCCTCTTTAAACGATAAAATCATAAAAGAACAAAATAATACATCTCATATCAATAAATCAAGTGTTTGGTTAAATGTGAAGACAAATTGTCAAATCCAAAATGATCATCAAAATCACTTTTCGGATAATTTAATGAAAGCAATCATAGATAGATTAAAAATATCTCAAGTTCTTTTAGTTTCAAATTTTGTAATTGTTATTTCATGCAAGTATGCCTTTGTCATTTTTTATGCCAAAAAACAATATGCATCATCATTTAAAACCAAAAAAGCAACTTTCATTACGATAGAGAACAATAAGCCATAAATCACAAAAATCATTATGACAAAAAATATAACACATTAAACATAAGGCTTCTTTAAATAAGAGATTTGATTTATCATTTTAATTCCAATGATAATATATTTTCCTTTTATTTGTTTCAATTTATGTGATCGATTTTATATAAGTATGCTCAAGTTTTTCATATGAAAACCATCCATCAAATTTAAAACCGAAAAGCAATACAAAATCATTAAGATACACATAATTGTTTTTTATAACACACACAAAATTAATCTTATTTGATGTGTATGTATTATTACAAAGTATGTAATTATCATGATATATATATATATATATTATATATATATATATATATATAATATTTAAAACTAATCATGAAAAGCACTAAGTAATTTCATGGTAAGGAAAAAAATATTCGATTGAGTAAGGCATAGTTCACCACCTCGCCTTTGTTGGCTTGCTCTTCGTCTTCAGATGAGTTCAATTCATCCTAAGCTGCCTTGAGTGCTTTCTTGTTTTTTAGCAATTTTTTCTTTTTAAGTTCATTTTTATTCTTAGTTTCATATTTTATAAATTTTATAAATTTACTTGTGAGGAGTTCTATCTCATCATCACTTGAGCTTTCGCTCAAGTGGTCTTCTATTGTTCGAAGTTTCAAATCCTTTTTGTTCTTTGGAAGATAATTCTCATATTCAATGTAAGTCATTTCATAGGTCATCAAAGACCCAATAAGTTCTTCAATCGTAAAATAGTTCATGTCCTTTGATTCTTGTATTGTCATTACTTTTGAATCACAATTTTTAGAGAGAGATTATAAAACTTTATTAATAAGTTCAAGATTCAAAAAACTTTTATCAAATGCTTTTAAACCATTGATGACATCCATAAAATAAGTATATATGTCTCCAATGGTTTCACTTGATTTCATATGAAATAATTCAAAATCACATATCAAAATATTTATCTTAGAATCTTTTACTCTACTAGTGCCTTCGTGTGTGGCTTCAAGAGTGTGTCAAATATCGAAAGCAATTTCACAAAGAGACACTCGACTGAACTCATTTTTATCTAAAGTGCAAAACAAGGCATTTATAGCCTTGGCATTTAAATAGAAAGTCTTCTTCTCCAACTCATTCCAATCGTTCATTGGAAGAAAAGACCTTTCAAATCCATTTTCAACAATATTCCATAAATCAAGGTTCAAGGAAAGTAAAAAAACTTTCATCCGAGTTTTCCAATAAGTATAGTCCGTCCCATTGAATATGGGAGGATGAACGATAGAAAATCCCTCTTGAAAGCTAAAAAGAGCTATTTCTCTTAGGTGTTAAACCAAATTAGAAAAACGTGACTCTGATACCAATTGTTAGGATCAAGAATGACACTAAGAGGGGGGGGGGCAGGGTGAATTAGTATAGTGGAAAAGTTACGTCAGTTTAAAAATCTTCGTACGATAAAAACCGATTTCGACAAAAACCATTTGTTTGACTCGTATAAGTTTATAAGTGAATAGAGAAGGGGGGATTGGATAGTTTATAATGAAGTAGAATGCAGTAAAGAGAATAAGTAGTAAGGAAAGAGCACACCAGAATTTATAGTGGTTTAGTCATAGTAATCTACATCCATTATCGATTCCTCCTCCGTTGAAGTCATTGACATCCACTAAAGGTCTTCGTTCAATAGGTGAAGACCAACCACCTCTTTATAGCACTTTTTTTTTTACGGGTTTAGGAGATAACCCATACAAGTCACTCTTTTACAAGTATTCCCTCACAAACCTCCCTTATGACTAACTCTTTGAACTTGGAGGAGGGAACTCAAAGTTTTGATAGATTTTACTTAGTTTTTTCCTCAAGAATTCTTGCTCCTTTCTTATTGCCCAAGTGGGGTATTTATAGGCCCCAAATGGTTTCAAAAATGGAGGCAAAAATTTGAATTTCTGAGTCTTTCGGGTATGGGCGGTACCACTACCTAGTCTAGCGGTACCACCACCTAACAACCTCAGAGATTGGGTTTTCAAGTTGTCCAACTCATAGGTGGTTCCACCGCCTATTCTGATAATGCCACCACCTGACCCAACTTTTGGGTCATTGAATGGGCCTCCCAATGAGCCCAAATCAGTCCCAATTAAAGCTCAATTGGCCCCTAATTGAGTTAACATGATTACACCAAAAGCTAACTCAATTAGCCCGCTAAACTATTTCGATCTTAGCCAAATAATTACAAAGCATGAATCCTTTGTCCGGCATATCATTGGTTCATCTGGTGCTCGTCTGATCTTTTGTCGCATCATCCTCTTCTTCGGGATATTGCTTAATCGGCATATTGACTCCTGCAACTTTCGATTTCCGTAGCATAATGTCT
Source organism: Musa balbisiana (assembly GCA_004837865.1). NCBI lineage: Eukaryota > Viridiplantae > Streptophyta > Magnoliopsida > Zingiberales > Musaceae > Musa > Musa balbisiana. The sequence goes on from CM017188.1 coordinate 33,555,317, forward strand.
GATAATTTAGCCCGATCCCCGAATTCATGACATAAAGCCTTTTGCTGACACATCAACCGATCCTCTAGCCCAACGTCTAATCTTCTAACATGTTCATGTTGGAAAATCTTTGGGGGGCGATATCACATGCACAGCGGAGCAACAAGAAAATAAAATCCCCAATTTCCCAAAGAGATGTTCATCGTCGTGCGAAGATTGATGCACAAAAATCCATAAACTGTGTATAGAATAAATTGTGTTACCCAGGGAGATCATATATCCTTGAATCCTTGCAGATCTCTAGGAGAGGATGAAGAAGGTCAAGCGTCCTCCCCTCTAATGGTGATCCATACAGTAGGGCTACGACGGTGCTACTCAAAACTCCAAGTCTGCTCTAAGGTGAAGAGGGGGAGGAGAATAGAAAAGGCAAGCGAAGGCTCTAGCCTATAAACTACTGAATCCCTCCTATTTATAGAGGTCCCCTGTCAAACCCTAATGGATCTCTCCTATTGAGTATTGGATCTGCATTCAATTACCCAAGCCTCTTAGATTAGTGGATCTCTATCCAATAATCTCTTATGGGCTCTTATTAGATCTCATCCATAAGATCCAATAATTCAGGGGCTTATTGGATGTCCAATAAGATAGAGGCTCTGACGGATATCTCATATCCGAACCTCTACTCATCGCAATGCCTACCATATGTGTGAGACCCTCTAGGCCCAATATCGAGCTGGTCGTAAGTCATACATGTTAGAACTCCTTCTGACTCAATGAATTATTATCTCTATAATAATTCACTCGACTCATCGACTACGGACGTACTAGGCCACTACGCCATAGTCCCCAAATGATACAGGGGAATCTAATCCATTGGACCTGTCTGTCCTCAGTTACCGTGTACCTATACTCCCTCATTTATCTAATATCCCAAAGGCTGTATATCAAGCATGATGCTGTCAGACCCATATGGTTTCTACTCGAACCTTGCTCTAATCGAATTCTCCTAGAAAACTCTTTCTCTCTCAATCCGAATGACCCTGGCCAGGGATTTGTCTAAGAAAGAACATATGAGATATTTCTCTCATGACGTTGAGAGTGGATGATCCTCTATCGATACTCAATAGCCCTCGTAAAGTCAACTACCACTCCAAATGACCGGTTGTCCTAGATCTGGGACATCGAAACCTATAAATCTGGTATCAAAGAATGGAGCACTTATATAGGACATTCTTGGTTTCTCAAGTCTAAGGACTAGATATACCATTGGGACTACGAAATCGCTATCTAACAATAAGGTATCATCAACTATCCAACATTCCGTAAGCGGATCAATCAGTGAACTCATTCTCCAATGAGCACTTGTATTGTATCCCTAGTGTCCCCACACGAGCAGCTATGAGACTAGCTGCATCTATCATATGGATGGGTATACAACATACCAGTCTATCTAGTATCTCGATGTCCCTCTCTAGTAACCTATGATAGGGATTATTTAGGATCTGTGTTTAAAGATGAATCGGTCTCATTATCTTGATCTCATCACGATCTGATTCCCATTGCACAAATCCAAGGACATCACAATATATACATGCATATATGCAATAGTCAATATAAAGTGATAAATGCCAAAATATAATAAGCAAAAAGATTCCATGTCAAGTCACACATGCCATCACTCAATTGATTGGCTTGCTAGGCACCTATGACTAGTAATCTCCCACTTGACCTAAAACCAATCACCTATATGTCTGATCCCCATCAGACTCCTATGATGCTCAAAGATAATCTAAGACAACGGTTTTGTCAATAGATCTACAATGTTACCTTCGGATGGAACTCTTTCCACTACTACATCTCCTCGGGTCATGATCTCTCTAATAAGCTGAAACCTTCTCAGAACACTTCTGATGAGACCTGGGTTCCCTTATTTGAGTAATCGCCATGTAGTTGTCACAATATAAGGAATCAGCTCCTCGCTAGTTGGCCCGACTCCTAGATCTGTAATGAACTTCTTCATCCAAACACTCTCCTTTACTGCCTCTGCTGTAGTAATGTACTCCACCTCTGTGGTTGAGTCAGCAGTAGTATCTTGCTTAGAACTGTTTCAGCACACTGCTCCTCCATTCAAGGTGTACACATACCCCGAATTCGACTTGCTATCATCAACATCAGACTAAAAACTTGAGTCCATGTAGCCTTCAACCATGAGGCTACTACCTCCATATACTAGTAAAAGATCCTTAGTCCTTCTCAAGTACTTAAGGATATACTTTATTGCTTTCCAGTGCTCCAAGCCTAAATCCGCCTGATACTTACTCATGACACTCAGAGCATGCGCTATATTAGGCCTAGTATATAGCATGGCATACATGATATATCCTATCGCTGAGGCATAAGGTATCATATTCATATTCATCCTTTCTTCAGGAGTCTTTAGGGATATACTCCTGGAAAGCGATATCCCATGTCTCATCGGTATGAGACCTCTCTTGGAATTTTCCATGCCAAACCTTTTGACAATGGTTTTTATGTACTTAGACTAGGACAAGCCAAGCATCCTTTTGGATCTATCTCAATTATCAGGATGTCATCTATATATAACACCAAAAAGGTGACAGTGCTCCCACTTACCTTCCTGTATAAATAAGGTTCATCTTCATTCTTAACAAAGTTATAAGATTTTATTGCCTCATCAAATCTTATGTTCCAACTTTGAGAAGCTTGCTTTAGTCCATAAATGGATCTAAGCAACCTGCACACCTTATCTGGGCAATCCTCGGACACGAATGCTAGTCATAGGTGCCCAGCAAGCCAATCATATAAGTGATGGCACGTGTGACTTGACACGAAAACTCGCAAGTAAAAATCCAATTAAATTCGATTTTATCTAAGGTGCAAAATAGAGCATTCATAGCTCTCTCATTTAAAGAAAATGTCTTCTTCTTCAAATCATTCCAATGGTTCATTGGAAGAGAAGACCTTCGAAAACTGTTTTCGACAATATTCCATAAATTCAAATCTAAAGAAAGTAAGAACACTCTCATTCGAGTTTTCCAATATGTGTAGTCCATCTCATTGAAAAAGGAAGGACGAATGAGAGAGTGACCCTCTTGAAAGTTGAAAAGAGCCATTTCTCTTGGGTGTTAAACCAAATGAGAAATCATGATGCTCTGATACCAATTGTTAGGATCGGGGTCGGCATTAAGAGGGGGGGTGAATTAGTGCAGTAGTAAAATAACATCGGTTTAAAACTTCATTTTGATAAAACTGGTTTCCGGCCTAAAACCGTTTCATAAATATCTTAACTTGAAACATGTTCGTAAATGTATTGAAAGCAGTGAGCTATTAAAGAGGTTTGCAGTAAAGATAAATTACTCAAAGAAATGCAAACCAGATTTTAGAGTGGTTCGATCGTCATGACTACATCCACTTCGTTGATTCCTCTTTCGTCGAGGACACTGGCATCCACTATTGATCTTCTTTCAACGGGTAAAGATCAACTACCCTTTTACACCCCTCTTCTCCTTTTTATGGGTTTAGGAGACAACCCTTACAAGCACTCACTCCTCTCTTAAATAGAAATCTAAACTTAGAGTAGAAGAGGAGGATTCTCAAGAGATTACAACAGCATTTTCTTACTTTTGAATTCTCTGTACTTGTCTTCTTTAACCAGGGATGAGAGGGGTATTTATAGGCTTCAAGTGTATTCAAACTTGAAGCCTAAAAACATCTCATCCTGGGTTTCCTGAGTGTAAGAGGTACCACCGCCTACAGCCTCTCGGAGGCCGTGTTTGGGTGATGGTATCGCCCAGCACAGGTGGTGGTACCGCTTGACACAGTCTCGAAGACTATGCTATTAGGGTTGGAGCGGCACTAAGGGGGGGGGGGGGGGTGAATTAGTGCAATGATTAAAACTTGTAAGTTTGAAAACGATTCCGTAAATGCATAAAGATTTCGATTCGACAATGAATGACTTGATAAGAGTAGCTCGAGTAAAGTGAAAAGATAAAAACCGAAAGCTTGCTGGTATGTAAATAACGATTTCAGAAAGGTAAGTACTCACACATTTAATGAACACACCAATTTAAAGTGGTTCGGTCAAATAACCTACATCCACTTGCGAAGCCTTCTTCGATGAGGCTTCCAACTTCCACTAGCAAATCACTTTGAAGGGGAAGGACAAATACCCCTTTTACAACCTTTTATAAGTGGTTCACACTCTTACAAATTTTCAAAGAGAAAGAAGGAGGTGAACACTTAAGCTATTGAAAACAAGACTTGCTAAAGGTTTTGCTAAGGCTTTATCTCAATCTCTAACTTGTCAAAAAGGTTGTATTCTCTGCTGAGAATTGAGGGGTATTTATAAACCCCAAGAGGATTCAAATTTGGGCTCCAAATTTTGCATTCCTTTGGGTTCCTAGAGCTAGTGGTGCTACCGCCTATCAATGTCATATTGATTGTTTACAAGCGGTGCCACCGCCCAGTCCGGTGGTACCACCGCCCAATCCGGTGGTACCACCGCCCAGTCCGATGGTACCACCGCCTGATCCCTCAGGTTCTAGGTGGTGCCACCGCCTAGTCTGGCGATGCCACCACCTAAACTATTTCAACTCACTGGTTGGGCTCCAAAATTGGCCCAAACCTGTTTGAACTCGGGCCCAATTGGCCCCTAATTGGGTTATAGGATTAACCCTTAATCCTAACTCTAATTACATGCAAACTATGAAATTAAGACATAGTCCTAAGCAAGTTTTTAACCGGCAACATCGAGTTTCCTTCCGGCAAGCTTTTCGGTGAACTTCCGATGGACTTCTGATACACCCTCGGATTTCTTCCAATAGGCTCCCAATAGGCTCCCAGTCTTGTAGCGAGTTCGGTGAGTCTTTGACAAGTAGCTGAACCTTCTCGGTGATCTCCTCGAACCTCCGATGATCTCTTCGGCGGACTTTCGAAAACTTCGGCAACTCCCCGATTTCTTCTCGGTTGGTTCCGGCAGCACTTCCGATGATTCTTCAGACTTTCGACAGACTCTCGAACACCCATTGAACTTGACTTTGGTAGACTTGCTTTATGTCTTCAAGCTATTGTAGTTAATCCTGCACAAGTAAAGTAAAACTTTGATCTAGATAATTATTCCTAAGCAATTAATCAAGTTGTCCGGCATGTCATTGGTCCCTCGACGCTTCGTCCGATTCTTCGACGCATCGTCCTCTCTTGCGACCAATTACCCGATCGGCCAGTTGACTCCGCAACTCCAATATCCTAGGTGCAATACCCGCTTTTCTTGGCTCGATGCCCGAATCTACGACCCGAAGCCTTCTGTCAATACGTCGACCGATCCATCGGCCCGACGTCCAATCTTCTGACATGTTCCTCCGGCCCAACATGATTTTCCTGCTTTAATTGTCTCATCTTGATCGAAGTATCCTGCATCACTCAAAATGCAGATTAAATCAAAAACACATATTAAGTGGTTTCATCATCAAAATATGAGATTCAACATATGCTACGACGGTGCTGCCTCTTGGGTCACTGTTTGGGCCTCTCATTGGGCCTAACACAGTCCTTACATGGGCCCAACTAGCCCCTAATTGGGTTGGCCCAAATCCAAACCCAATTACATGCTAACTATGATTCCTAAGACATATTCTAAGCTAACCAAGTCCGTAAGTCTAGTTTCTTCCAGCAAGCTTCTAGCGATCTTCCGGCGAACTTCCGATGATCTCTCGACAATATTCCGACGGACTCCCGACAAGCTCCTGGACTTCACAAAGATCTTCTTGGCAAGTTCCGATGAGCTTCCTTGGCAAGCTCTAGAATTTCTTGGCTAGTTCCTGCAGAGCTTCCGACAAACGTTTGGACTTCCGACGAACTCTCGAACTCCCAAAGAAATCATGTCCTTAACTCTAGGACTTTATTTGCTTTATGTGTTGCTATCATAGTTAATCTTTCATATGTAAAAATACACTTCGATCTAGAGAATTAATACTAAGCATTAATCATGTTTTCCGGCATGTCATTGGTCCCTCGATGCTTCGTCCGATTTTTGATGAAATGCTTTGTTTGGCATGTCACGGACAAACTTCTAAACAGGATGTTTGATGAAATGCTTATGTATGTTCGTGTCTTTCGGTATGTTCATGTTTTGCACAACATGTAGAGGGACGGCCGAAGGCTTAATAGTCCCATTTTAGTTGGGTTTGGTGGCCGCTTTGGCTTGTAAATAAAGGTTGTGTCATGTGGACACTTGTGAGAGATTTTCGATCTATAGTGGACCATTTTACCCCTTTGTTGTGCAACTGTTCAGAGCTTGTAAAGTTTGTTTGTAATTTGCATTGGTTAAGAAGTGTTTCCGAAGATGATTGCTTGTGGATCCCGAGTGAGTCATTTTCTCTAACCCGTTTTCTCTTTTGTAGGTCCTAAGGGACCATGGGAGTTTTCGGGGAGGCTAACCTTTGCAGACAGACACGCAAGGGTGCCGCACGACTTAGGCAAAATTAGTCAAGTCCGTGACAGATGGTATCGAGCAGGACAAGCACTCATAGAAACACTTAGCATGCAAACGTAGGGGACCTAGCGGGGCTGCATTGAGGGTAGCCAGCACACGCGACTATTTTGGGGAAAACGGGCATGGCGATGTAAGGAAATAGAGTCGCTCAGTGGAGCGAGCATCTGAGATTGGCATTCAGAGGAATGGCCAGCCCTTCACGTGAGAGGCACCACGAGGACGAGCAAGCTGAGAAGAATGCAAAGCGCACAATGGTTGGGATGGTTAAGTTTGAGCTATGGCTCAACATTGGCAACTATACTTGATAGTGCTCAAGGCAAGCGAGGCGCTTGGTAAAGGATGAGACCACGCAAGGTGGAATGAGTTGCTCAGTGACCGAAAGAGTTGTTGTGCAAAGCTCACAGAGGTGAGGGGAATTGCTAACTCGAAGAATTCGGTACTCATGCAAGGGCTTGTACGCGGATGATGGAATGTTCGTGACCATCCCAAGGCGACCGAAACTCGGCGCCATGGAGCATTGAAACTTTCTCTTCGGCATGTGAAGGATACGTCCATGGGAGGCTAAAGTGTGCAGCAAGTTCAGCATGTTGCTAGGCCTTGAGTGGTGCAATGGGGGCTGTATTGATGTGAAGTCGCAATCTAGCAAGTGCATTTGTAGGAGGCAGAACAATGCGCAGTTTGTTCAGCAAATCGGAGTAGTCCAAGGGGATGGTGGTCTCCAAAACGAAGAGAGATGTTGCTCCAATGGGATGGATATCCAAGAGGGATAAGTCCCGACTCTCCAGAGGGAGAATCACATGCAATAGACCACACATGTTGAGGAGTAGTACCTCAAAAACAACAACTCCACGAAGCTCAATGGACCGAGCGAGCGGCGAGGAGTCGTCGCATGATCTCGCTTGAGAGAATGCATTGGTGGATGCATTGTGAGATCAAGTGGGGGAGCGACCCAAAGCAACACAAATGAAGGCACATTTGGAGTCGATATAGAGATCAGACTCAAGGGAGGGCTGACCCGTGGAATGGTGGGCGCGAGGGCCACCATCAACTCAATGCAAAAATGAGGAGCAGAGCAACTTGGGTGTAACTTGGCAAAGTACCCAAGCCGTATGAAGTGAGCCGGCATAGAAGATGGAACATGGAGCGGAGGCGCAGAGCTTTCCTTGGACAAAGGTCAAGGACATGAACTCTTGTAGAGGCAAGAGTAGGATCATGTTGTTCCATGGGTCCTTCATTTCTGATGGAGCGGACTCGTATTGCATGGTGCCAAAGACAAAGAGAGCTTCTGGGCACATGCACCTTATCTCGAAAAAGCATTTGATGGAGGAACTGAGGCGACTTAGCTTGCGGAGGCGAAGTTGGGTTCAGAAGGCCTTGGCACGGGGCAAGAGGACGTAAAGGTGGGTACTCTTGAAGAATATGCCATAGTGTTGCCATTCAAGTTGCCATGAAAGGGAGCGGTGCATAGCGGAGATTGTGCTGGTAGGGGCAGAGGCCTAGGATCTAAACAATGGTGCACTAATTACAGCGAAGTCGGTGGACTTCGGGAGCTACTAGGCGATGGACTGTCCTAGAGCAGTGCTTCGTCTAGGTGTGACCCAAGAGCGGGTGGACGAAGGTCGATTGCCATAGGAGCGAACACAATCGAAAGTGGAAGAGGCCCTGTAATGTGGTGGTAGAGACCACAAATAGAGGGACCACAATTCGAGTTCATTCCACAAGGATCAGAAGGCAATGGAGATGTCACCAGGAGGTGACATGGTGCAGCGGATCGTGGTGGAACAGTTCGTGGCAATGCGATACACACGGGTGGTGTCCCGTGAGGGACTTTATCATACGGAGGTATGATCAGGAGCTACTGACAGCTCCACTTCGGTGAACAACACGACGGCAAGAAGGGCTATGGATTCAAGGAGTGAAGGCCATGGTACTGTAGAGGTGGGTCTTCCGTGCGTGCATCGAATTTTGCATCAGATAGAAGCCTTGGCCATCAGCATATAGGGGTTGTGTTCCACCAAGGAAAAAGTTCGAATGCAAGTGCCAGTGAGTCCCATGAGAGGGACTTGATCATGCAGAGGTATGATTGAAGCAAGCTGGAGAGTTGGACTGCTCTAGAGCTCATATTCGCTTAAGGGAGCCTGGCAAGTCAGAGGACAAGGTCGAGTAAGTGAACGTTGCTACCAAGGAAGTTAAGGAGAACAAAATCGGTGCAAACCCTATAACGTGATGGCAGAGGCCATGCATGGGAGTTGCAGTCTGTCTTTCCATCGACCAAAGGGATCTGCTTGGAGAACACAAAGGTGTTGAAGCAGGGGGAGGGTCGAAAGGGGCGAGGAAGCGACGATGAGTCCAAAGGGACTTAGCTACCCAAAATCAAGCATCGGTTAGAATGGAGGTGGACTCAGAAGAGTGTCACATAGGCATATCTACCGATTGTGAAGAAAGGGATACAAATGTGAGGCAACGGATAGTAGAGTCATGGGCATGGCAGCGCCATGGTACCACAGATGTGGGACTTCCATGGAGTCATCGATCCCTTGTTCTCATGAAGGCAGAGCGCTTGGTCATGAATGGGGCCGAGAAGGTGGAGAATGTGGAGGCAAACTCCAAGTACCAAGACAAGGCTGAAGGGTAGAGGCCAAGGAACTTCATAAGACTGGTGTCAACGAGCTTCTCATCAAGATAGCCGAAAGTGAAGGACTTCGGGTCGTGCAAGAGTGCATGACCAAGGAACGAAGCAGGCAGTACATGGTGATATACCTTTGCTACTTAGTGGAGTAGACAGTAGGGTTGATGGAGAAGACGATACAACCCCAGAGGCGACCAAAACTATTATAGACTTACTCCAAGTTAGGGTGAAAACTTCCTGCATTCCAGAAGTTTGATGGTATTGAGAAGGTGAATCACAGTAGCTAACTTAATGCAAGGAGTGCAAACACTTCGAGTGCTTCAAAGTGTGAGCAAAGAGTAGGCGAAGGCCAGTAACCAACTCGATGCATGGAGTACAACCCTTGAGGAGGCGGGCGAAGTCAAGTAACCATTGCCTTATCAACTCTTAAGAGAATGGGCGAAACCGAGTACCCCAATTCTCTTATCTATCCAGTAGAGGAGCTCTACACAGGTTCAAAGGCCTTTCGAAGATATTAGAAGACAATAGTTGTCAAATCCTCACCAATGGTGATCAGTGCTACTGAGAGTAGATTATCCGCTTTATTTCCCAACAGAATGCCAATCGAAAGCGGAAGTGATGCGAATCTACTTGGAAATGACAACTAAGTGAAAGAAGAGTCGATGAACAAATTTTGTGGAGGAAGGACCCAAAACTTCAGAAGTTTGCGAGGCGATACTCGTTAAAGCTCCAACAAGCATCCACCCAGTTCAAGCATCATGAGGCATTTAAGAGACTGGCGCTTAGTAAGGATGGTCTTTTCCTTCATCTAGAGGATCCGCAGGAACCAACAGGGATCAACACAACTCAGCCAACCCCACACTAAAGTCAGAGTCATTGGCGAGTTGAAGCAGTATGGCGGATCAAAGGTTCGACTACTCAAAAAAAAAAAAAAACAGCAGCAGAGAGCAGCAAGGAGCCAAGAGGTACATTGCAGCTGGCATAGAAGATTGAAGACTCAGCAAAGGCGAGGAGTTGTAGTGTCAGCAAAGGCTTCGACGAAGACGTTGAAGGAATAAGTGGGGGAGAATGTCACGGACAAACTTCTAAACAGGATGTTTGATGAAATGCTTATGTATGTCCGTGTCTTTCGGTTTGTTCATGTTTTGCACAGCATGTAGAGGGACGACCGAAGGCTTAATAGTCCTATTTTAGTTGGGATTGGTGGCTGCTTTGGCTTGTAAATAAAGGTTGTGTCATGTGGACACTTGTGAGTGATTTTCGGTCTGTAGTGGACCATTTTACCCTTTTGTTGTGTAACTGTTCAGAGCTTGTAAAGTTTGTTTGTAATTTGCATTGGCTAAGAAGTGTTTCCGAAGATGATTGCTTGTGGATCCCGAGTGAGGCATTTTCTCTAACCCGTTTTCTCTTTTGTAGGTCCTAAGGGACCATGGGAGATTTCGGGGAGGCTGACCTTTGCGGAGGGATATGCAAGGGTGTCGCATGACTTAGGCAAAATTAGTCAAGTCCGTGACAATTGGTCCCTCGATGCTTCGTCCAATTTTTCGACGCATCGTCCTCTCTTGGGACTGTTGAATCTCAGATTTTGATGATGAAACCAATTGATAAGTGTTTATGATTTGATTTATGTTTTGAGTAACGTAGGATGCTTTGATTAGGATGAGATAATTAAAGCAGAAAAAATCATGTCGTGCCGAAGGAAAATATGTCAAAAGATTGGACGTCGAGCTAGAGTATCAGTCGACGTATTGACAGAAGGCTTCGAGCCATGGATTCGGGCATCGGGCCAAGAAGAGTGGATATTATGCAAAGGATATCGGAGTTGTGGAGTCAACTGGATGATTGGGCAATAGGTCACAAGAGAGGACAATGCGTCGAAGAATCGGACGAAGCATCGAGGGACCAATGACATGCCAGACAACATGATTAATGGTTAGTATTAATTGTCTAGATCGAAGTGTGTTTTTACATGTGCAAGATTAACTACGATAGTAAGACATAAAGCAAAATGAAGTCCTGGAGTCAAGGACACGATTTCGTTGGGAGTTTGAGAGTTTATCGAAAGTCCAAACATTCGTCGGAAGTTCGGCAGGAACTAGCCGAGAAGCCCAGGAGCTTGCCAGAAGAAGCTCATTGGATCTCGCCAAGAAGATCGTCGTGAAGTTCAAGAGCTTGTCAGGAGTCCACCGGAACATTATCGAGAGATCGTCGGAAGTTCGTTGGAAGCTTGCTGGAAGAAACTAAACTTACGGACCTGTTTAGCTTAGAATATGTCTTAGGAATCGTATTAGCACGTAATTGGGTTTGGATTTTGGCTAACTCAATTAGGGGCCAGTTGGGCCCATGTAAGGACTGTGTTAGGCCCAATGAGAGGCCCAAATAGTGACCCAAGATGCAGCACCGTCATGGCACAATCTTCGAGACTGTGTTAGGCGGTGGTACCGCCTAAACACAGCCTCCGAGAAGGCTACATGCGGTGGTACTGCCTAGTGCAGTGTCAGTGTCAGACTGACACTAGCGGTGGTACCGCCCACACCTTGGAAACCCGGGATGGAAAGTTTTTAGGCTCGAAGTTTGAATTCACTTGAAGCCTATAAATACCCCTCTCATCCCTAGTTAACAAACATAAGACAGAGTATTTAAAAGTGAGAAAACGTTGCTATAATCTTGTGTGAACTCCTCTCCCTCTTCTAAGTGTTAGAATAGTTTGAGAGAGGAGTAAGTGGGGGTGTAAGGGTTGTCTCCTAAACCCAGTAAAAAGATAATCGAGTTGTAAAAGGTGGTTGGTCTTTGCCTATTGAAGAAAGACTAATAGTGGAAGCCGGTGGCCTCGACGGAAGAGGAATTGACGGAGTGGATATAGGTCACGATGATCGAACCACTATAAAATTGGAGTGTTCTCTAGTTTGCATTTACTTCCTACCATTTACATACTGCAAACTGAATCTATACTTGCCTACTGCATTCACTTCATAAATGTATGCTTTCAAAGTTATTACCTTTACGAAATGGTTCTTCGTTGAAAATGGATTTAATTGAAACAAAATTTTAAACTGACGTTATTTTACCACTGCACTAATTCACCCCCACTCTTAGTGCCGACCGCTCTTGATCCTAACAATTGGTATCAAAGCCTCATTTTTTAATTTGGTTTAACACCTAAATAGAAATTGCTCTTTTCAGTTTTCAAGAGGGTCACTCTCTCATTTGTCCTCCCTTTTTCAATGGGACGGACTATACTTATTGAAAAATTTGAATGAGAGTTTTCTTGCTTTCATTGAATCTCGATTTATGGCACACGGTCAAATTTGGTTTTCAAAGATCTTCTCTTCCAATGAACCATTGGAATGATTTAGAGAAGAATGCTTTTTTTTTAAATGCAAAGGCTATGTATGCCTTGTTTTGCGCCTTAGATATAAATGACTTTAATTGGGTTTCTTTGTGCAAAACGGCCTTCGATATTTGGCATATTCTCGAAATCACACATGAAGGCACGAATAAAGTTAAAAATTCTAAAATCAATTTTTTAATGCATGATTTTGAACTTTTTCGAATGAAGCCTAGTGAAACCATTGTTGACATGTACACCCGTTTTACAGATATTGTCAATGGTTTAAAAGCTCTTGGCAAATGTTTTTCGGATTTTGAACTCGTAAACAAGATTTTGTGTTCTCTTAATAAAACTTGGGACTCTAACATAACAGCCATACAAGAGGCTAATGATTTGAACCGTTTTCCACTCGAAAAACTAATAGGGTCCTTAATGACCTATGAAATGATGTGCAATGCATGTAAAAAACTCAAGAACAACCTTCCAAAAGACATGAAGAATTTCGAACTTAGAACATTTGAAGACCACTCAAGCATAAGCTCAAGTGATGGTGAACTTGAACTTTCAATAAAAATTATGAAATAAAAATTTAAAAATAAAAAAAATGCAACTACTTGTTTTGAATGCAAGAAGAAGAACAAAAATTAGGATGAATCGAGCTCCTCCGAAGATGAGGAGAAAATCAAGAAAAGCGAGGTGGCAAACTACATCTTAATGGCTTTCAATGATGAGGGAATCAAAACCCCCTTAGTTTATTTCAAAATTACATAAAACCTTTCATGAGTTATTTTTAATTTAGTCTAAAAAAATTATTTTTTTTAAAAAAATTATATGTTTAATGATGTAATGAAAATATTAAATGTTTTGATACCATAATTGATGATTTTATTTTATGCAAAATGATCATGCTTAAATTTATATTTCAAAATTATGCATGATTATTTTTATGATTTATGGCTTATCGGTTGGTACTGTAATGAAAGTTGCTTTTTCGGTTTTAAAAATAATACATGCTTTGATTTAGTATAAATGAAGAAGGCATGCTTATATAAAATAATGTAAGTATCATGCTTGATGATTTTATATTTAAAATTATGCATGATGAGTTGAAGTAATGATAATTTTTGGGAGATTTATGGTGATATCTATGATGAGATTTGCTCTTTCGATTTTAAACTATGATATATTGTTTTCATATAAAAAACTTGAGCTTACTTATATGAAATTAATCACTTAAAATGAAACACATATTAAAAAAAGAGAGAGAATACATTTTCCATCTCTATTGATTTTTCGATAAGAGATTGATAAATCTATTTATATTATTTTGAATCTCTTGAACTATGAAAGTGATTTTGATGATTTGATGATTTAAATTTGAATAAATTTTTATCCAAATCATGATCTTGATTCCTTGATATTTATAAATTAAGATTTATTATGAATCAAGATTTTTCATTAATCGTTCTCCTACGATTCTACTTGGTATTTTCTTAAGAGGAGATTTTCTAAATGAATCATAATTTTTTGGAATTATAATTTTTATGATTCATAATGAATTAAGAGATTTTATATGCATGAATTAATATCTTGTTCTCCTACAAGATTGAATGAATTTTATCTATATCATGATCTTCTAATAATTCTTTTCGTTATTTATTTAAAGAAGAGATTTACTATATGAATCATGTCTTTTGGTATTCAAGTGGTCTTATCTTTCGTGACATGATTTCTTTGTATTTATGGCTTGTATGCCTTGAAATAATTGAAATATTCTATGCCATTATGTTCTTCCCTTCTTCTTCTTGTTTACAATGACAAAAGGGGAGAAAGAAAATTGCTAGCTTAAATGAGAAACTTAGACATATTAGATCTTCCAAATGCATAAATTCTTCTTATACATTTTCCAAATTATGATCTTGATCTCTTGAATTTTAGACTTGATCTTTCATTTTTTATAATTGAAATAATGATTGGAATATTGATGTAATTATGAATGATGATTTGGAATCATACATTTTATATTTTGGATATATACATGATGATTTGGTATTATGCATGTTATACTTCAACTTATGATAATGATGAATGCAATGATGAAATATTCATGATGAAAAATTATTTTGACATTCATAACTTGATTTTTTCATCTTTGTTATTTTTCCTTTGTCATGATTTGAAAATTATTGTAAAGGAAAAAAGAGATACAAAATTGTATTCTTCCCTTCTTTTTGACAATAACAAAGGGGGAGATAGCTAGCTTGCACAAGTCAAAAAGATGCACAAATCTTGCCAACTTTCATATATGTAAAATTTGCTAGCTCATAAATTGTAAGGAGAAAATCTTGCTTGCTTGCTAGCACATCTAAATAGAAGCTGCAAACGTTTTTCATGTAGCTTACTTCATGTAAAACATTGTATCTTGTATTATTTTTCAAAAACTTGCTAACCTTCATACTTCAAAGAGAAGTAACACTTGTCAAATTGCTATCTTGTATGTTATAAAATAATATAAAATTTTGCTAGCTTGTACTTTGCAAAGGAAGCAAAAAGGACACTTCTCAAAAAGAGCTTGCTATCTTGCCTATCTCAAGAAGCAAAACTTGCAACTAGCACATTACAAAAGGAAGCAAGAATTGCTAGTTTGCACACTTCAACAAGAATACTATCTTGCATTTGTTTCTGAAAACTTGCTAGCTTGCACGCTCTTAAATGATATGAATTTGCTAGCTTGCATGATGATTAAACTTGATATTTATTATGCAATAATTTAAATTTAAACTTGTTTGTTTAAACACTTGCTTGTTGCACTTCTCCTTTTTGTTGATGACAAAGGGGAAGAAGTATAATGATATTATGCATAAATTTTATGATAACATGTTGCTTCAATTTTTGAATCCAAGAGATTCTATCAATATACCATATTGATAGGGGAGTTTATTTAAACTCCGGGAGTTAAGATTAACTCTGTTATCAATTGGTTGTTATCATCAAAAAGGGGGAGATTGTTGAATCTCAAATTTTGATGATGAAACCAATTGATAAGTGTTTATGATTTGATTTACGTTTTAAGTGATGCAGGAAGCTTCGATCAAGATGAGACAATTAAAGCAGGAAGAAACATGTTGTGCCAAAGGAAAACATGTCAGAAGATTGAATGTTGAGCTAGAGGATCGGTCGACATATTGATAGAAGGCTTCGAGCCATGGATTCAGGCATCGGACCAAGAAGAGTAGATATTTTGCCAAGGATATCAAAGTTGTAGAGTCAATTGACCGATTAGGCAATAGACCACAAAAGAGGACGATGCGCTGAAGATTCGGACAAAACGTTGAGGGACCAATGACATGCCGGACAACATGATTAATGCTTAGTATTAATTGTCTAGATCGAAGTATATTTTTACATGTGTAGGATTAACTACGATAGCAAAACATAAAGCAAAATGAAGTTCCGGAGTCAAGGACGCAATTTTATTGGGAATACGAGAGTTCCTCGGAAGTCCAGACATTCGTCAGAAGTTTTGCAGGAACCAGCCAAGAAGTCTAGGAGCTTGCTGGAAGAAGCTTGTCGGAACTCGCCAAGAAGATCATCGTGAAGTCCAAGAGCTTGTCGGGAGTCCATCGGAACATTGCCGAGAGATCGTTGGAAGTTCGTTGGAAGATCGTCGGAAGATCACCGAAAGAAACTAAACTTATAGACTTCTTTAGCTTAGAATGTATCTTAGGAATCGTAATTAGCACGTAATTGGGTTTGGATTTGGGCTAACCCAATTAGGGGCCAGTTGAGCCCATGTAAGGACTATGTTGAGCCCAATGAGAGGTCCAAATAATGACCCAAGAGGTAGCGCTGTCGTGGCACAATCTTCGAGACTATG
Organism: Musa balbisiana; assembly: GCA_004837865.1. Taxonomy (NCBI): domain Eukaryota; kingdom Viridiplantae; phylum Streptophyta; class Magnoliopsida; order Zingiberales; family Musaceae; genus Musa; species Musa balbisiana. Next base: position 33,571,644 of record CM017188.1, read on the forward strand.
TCAGGGGGTGGTACCACCCAAACACAGCCTCCGAGAAGGCTGCAGGCGGTGGTACCGCCAGACTAGGCGGTGGTACCACCCAATGCAGTGTCAATGTTAGACTAACACTAGCAGTGGTACCGCCCGCACCTAGGAAACCCGGGATGGGAAGTTTTTTGGCTCCAAGTTTGAATCCACTTGAAGCCTATAAATACCCCTCTCATCCCTAGTTAAAGAGACAAGTATTAAGAATAAAAAAGGATAAAAATGTTGTTGCAATCTTATGTGAGCTCCTCTCAAAGTTCTAAGTGTTAGAATAGTTTGATAGAAGAGTAAGTGGGGGTGTGAGGGTTATCTCCTAAACCCAATAAAAGGAGAATCGAATTGTAAAAGGTGGTTGGTATTCGCCTATTGAAGAAAGACCGATAGTGTATGCCGGTGGCCTCGATAGAAGAGGAATCGACAGAGTGAATGTAGGTCACAATGACCGAACCACTATAAAATTGGCATGTTCTCTGGTTTGCATTTACTTCCTGCCATTTACATAATGTAAATTGAATCTTTACTTGCTTACTACATTCACTTCATAAACGTATGCTTTCAAAGTTATTACCTTTACGAAACGGTTTTTCATCGGAAAAAGATTTAATCGAAACGAAGTTTTAAACCCACATTATTTTACCGCTGCACTAATTCACCCTCCCTCTTAGTACCGATCGCTCTTGATCTTAATAGTGGCCTATTACCCAATCGGCCAGTTGACTCCGTAACTCCGATATCCTTGGCGCAATATCCACTCTTCTTGGCTCGATGCTCAAATCCATGACCCGAAGCCTTCTATCGATACGTCAACCGATCCTTCGGCTCAATGTCCAACTTCTGACATGTTTTCCTCCGACACAACATGATTCTTCTTGCTTTAATTATCTTTCCCTAATCGAAGCATCCTGTGTTACTCAAAATGTATATTAAAATATAAACACTTATCAATTAATTTTATTATCAAAATATGAGATTCAACAATTACCAACCACATTATTCTTTTTTGCGATAATTGGAGAGAGAAAAAGATAAGGGTGGGATTAAAGGATCATTGACCCAGGTAATCAGAAAGGGGATAGAGTGATTTGATTGACTTTGAATGTCATAAATGGAATAAATTATCATTAATTGATAATGATATTTAAGAATAGGCATTTTCACTCCTATATCATTGTTCTTATCAAAAATTATCTTTTGAAATTTTTTTTATATAATTCAAGTAGCTATTATATCGAACTAATTATAGATTATCTCATGTAATTAATTATATTTAATATCTTGATCTTTATTTTTTTAAAATTATATTAAAATTTTTATATTTATGAAACATTTAACCATGTTACTCGAATAAAATTCATCATCTTTAACCCAGTAAAATTATATTTCTAACTTTACATAAGGATCTTAATATAACTTTTAAAAATATAGGAATTAAAATGTTAAGGATAACTAATTATTAAGGATAATATATAATTAACTCCTATTACATCTAAGCTAGAATACGTAAGAGTTTTTGTGCAAGCTTATGTGGTCTGTATTGGTTTTATGGCATTTACCATAGAAGCAGCAACTAACCTAGTGATGTTTCCACAACGTAGCTTAGATTAAAAGAGTTGAGGCGCTTTATGTATAGAACTGATTAAATTTATTGCAGAATTGCATGTTGCTCTTCTTTTGAAGTGTGCTCTTATGTTAGAACCGAGTAGAAAGCACATATTATTTTCCCCGGCACAGTTGCCGAATGGCACAAATTTTATTTTAATATGGATCAAAATTTTACTTGTATTTCCTAGTTTCTTTTATTTTTTAATCTCATTTTATATTTTTTTAATTTTGACTCCATACCAGATGCAAAAGACGATGTAGAAGAACATCTTTTCTTTCATGCAGGATGCAATAGATTGATCTATATTTTAAGATTATTTTTCTTCCAGATATTGACTTTTGAACAAAATGAGTAAAGTGAAGTTTCAAATATCAATATTTTGTTATTAATAACTGATAAGTAGTCATAAAATTTTGACTGACAAGATAGTCTATCACTATTGTTCTTTCCATCTAAATAGGTATTAGTAACAGACTCAATAATATGTCACTAAAATTTTGTATGTAAATTTTTAGTGATATATCAATCCATCACTAAATTGTCATTGTCCTTTTCATTTAATCAAACATTAGTGACAGGCTGAATTATGTTGTCAATAAAAGTTTTCATCAACACATTTAGTGACAGAACTGTTCACACCAAATATTATTTACTAATTTATTAATTTTTAGTGATGGAACTTCAATGTATTGGCTTCAAAAATAAGTTGCCACGAAAAAACGAAAAAATCATAATTTAGTGTTAATGTTATTGGTTGGTTCACATCTCTTAATTTTTCCTGACAGTGCAACTCTGTAAGTTAGAGCTCATATTCGAAATCACAACTAATCAATCAATGATAATAGTTATAAAAATATTCACTATCGAATTGATGATATTGTTAATATTCACTCCTTCCCTTTGCAAATGCCAAAAAAATAAAAAATGTCAGTGGAGAATTGTTCTACTACCACTATTGTGCTATCAATTCAAGATTTAAGAGAATGACATGGGATTTGACATCCACCCACGATCTATTTTTGTCTGCGATGTGTGATAGATATTCCACTGTTGATGGGAATATAAGTTAAGATATTCCACTGCGATGTGTGACATTCCACTGTTGATGGGAGTACAAATTCTGTACACAGTTCCGAGCAAAGGAAAGTGGGCAACCTTCGTCCATGTTATGTTTCCCTTTTAATCTCACTCGTTTACCTATAATTATGACACACCAAAGACAGCAAAATTGTTGATTGATAGATCGTCAAAACTTTGACTATTTATTTGATAACAAAGTTGATAAAATAGCAAAAATCGAAGGATCGAATCACATTATCACACTTATTTTTTTTTAAGTTTAAAATTTAATAAAAAATAATCAATATATACAAAATTTTACTGAACCAGGTAAATTAATCCATAAGTTACGTCAGTAGGATTTAGATCAAGAATTCAACCTTGGATCTTTCGGTAGGTTAGGATTAATCATCAGTGTCATTATTATCCCAAATTCGATCATCAATTTGCATCAAACAATAGATTTGTCATAAGCTAATTATTAAAAAAAAATTATTAATTGATGCAACTTAGCAAACAAATATGTGTACATTCTGGTGGTGCACTAGAAATGCTCAGATTATGATTATTTCTTGTCTATTTACATTGTTCTATGTTGCTTTCTCTACCCTGCATCCTGCACCTGATCATGATCACACAAATGGATGCCGCTGAGGAGGAAAAAATTCACATATCACAAAGTTCAACAAGTGAAATGTGGATCATGTGATAGTTTGTCGTTTGCTACATGAATACTGAACAAGTGATCGTTAGATTTGTATATATAAATATATAATCAATATGGAAACAAGCTTTAGTATTGACATCAATATTTATTCAATTTTGGATTTGAAAGCATCATATTAATGGAAACTTAGTTATCACAGTTATGTCTTGCCAACCAAATCGAGATTGTGAAGTGGTAAAAAATAAAAAATAAAACTTGAATATTTTTTTTTTTCTGAAAAGTAAAAAAATTATTATTTAGATATTCTTATAAAAAAATTTCCTTGGATATCTGAGCAAATTAGTGCAAAACAATGGGTCATTCATCTTTCCAAAAAAAAAAGAAAAAGAAATTTTCTACTTTAAAAAGAAATTTTCTAACTTTTAGAATAATTTTTCAACACAAATGCTATAAATGCCTTATTTTGTGTACTTGATAAAAATGAGTTCAATCATGTTTCAATTTGTAAAACTGTATTTAATATTTGGTGTACACTCGAAGTGACTCACGAAGGTACGAGTAGAGTGAAAGAATTAAAAATCAATCTTTTAGTACATTCTTATGAACTTTTTCGAATGAAACCGAGTGAGACCATATGTAACATATATACCCGCTTTACGGATGTTGTCAATGGTCTAAAAGGATACGGTAAAAGTTTTTTGGATTTCAACTCGTTAATAAAATTCTAAGATCCTTTCCAAAGAGTTGGGACCCTAAAGTCACTGTCATTCAAGAAGCTAAAGATTTAAACAACTTCTCTCTTGAAGAATTAATCGGGTCATTAATGACCTACGAAATGACTTGCAAAGCTCATAAAAAGCATGAGGACACCCTTCCACAGAACAGGAAGGATATGACACTTAGAACTCAAGAAGACCACTTGAGAGAAAACTCAAGTGATGAAGACTTTGACGATGACTTAGCACTTTTAACAAGGAAATTTAAAAAAATTATTAAAATAAATAAATTTAAAAATGACACTAAAAATAAATTTGAACCCAAAAAGAACCAAGTTATTTGCTACGAATGCAAGAAGCCGGGATACTATAAAAGTGAATGTCCTCAAGCCAAAAAGAGAACACCAAAGAAGAAGGCGCTCAAAGCAACATGGGATGACTCAAGTGAATCCGAAGAAGAGGAGTTCAATATTTAGCAAGTTGCTCATTACGCACTTACGGCCATTGGAGAGGAGGTATCAAATTTAATTGATGTAGATTTATCATTTGATGAATTATTAAATGCTTTCCAGGACTTATTTGATGAATGCAAAATAATTAGTAGAAAATATAAATTGTTAAAAAAGGAGCATGATACTCTTGTTTGTAAATTCGATAAATTAAAAATTAAGTATAATGATTATCTAGTTCTATGTATGAAATGCCATGACTTAGAGATACTCCAAAAGGAGAACTTGCTACTCAAGGACACCTTGAAGAAATTCGAGATTGGTAGCAAGTTCTTGAACATGATCCTTACCAATAAGGGTCACGTTCATGAAAGAAGTGGAATCGGATTTGTGAGAAGCTCTCACAAAAAACCAACCACCTTCATTAAAGGCCCTATCTTGTATATTTTGCACCAAAACAAATGCAACTTTTATTGCAAACATGGACATAGAACATATCATTGTCCATTCAAGAAGATTAGTCCTAACAAATTGATTTGGGTTCCTAAAGGAACCGTAAAGAACTTCATGCATCATGATAAGCAATTTAGATCGATCATTGAGGCACCCAAGGTCAAATGGGTACCTAAAAATCATCCTCTTTTTTAGAAACGTATACCATCACAAGCTAGGAGCAAGAGATAATATTTTGCTTTTTGGGTGCTCAAGGTTTATGACCAGAAATCCAAAATGACTCATAACGCTCTCTAGCTAAAATGACAAAAAGAGGATTAGTAGAATTAAAACTATCAATTACAAAATGACACTAATGTTCCATACGTTAATGATGCAATCTTGTGTGATAAACACTTAAGTTTGATCCCTCAAATTTTGAAACTTGTAAACTCTTATACATAAATTTCCCTTCCCACATACTCCGGATTTCCGAATTTATCGGATACATTCCTCCCTCAATTTTTCCGGATCCAACCATATCTTACAAGATTATGAACTTACGGCTTGCGATGCTTGCATGATGAGTCATAAACATATTGAAAACATATAAGCTCTATATGACATTTGAGTAGAGCATACATTTCACAAGATCGATCATGAACGTACAAATTTTCTCATCTTGTGATGTGAATTTTTACATGATTATGTAATTAAGGTTGTGCGCTCTACAAACAAAAACTCCCTTCAAGTAAGTAGTGCTCACTGCCTGTAGGCGGTGGCACTGCCAGCTATCATGGGTGGTAGGCGGTAGCACCTCCCAGCCAGCAGTGCCACCGCCCACAACCTACCCCCTTTTAAAACCGAGCTAGGGCCGGTGGTAGAACCGACCCCAACTCATTTTTCACTCACCCTTGTAGCTCCAAACCTTATTTGAACTCTATTCTCTCCCTCTAGTTGCCCAAAACTCCCTATTTCCTGCAAGATCAAGGATCAATCCTATATCTTCTTGAAGATCTCAATTAAGTTATTCTCTAAAAGGCTTTGATTTCTCTTTTGTATTATCTACTCTTGCTCATTATCTTTCTTCATAATAGCAGTATTATGAGTTCTAGAAGATCCTCTAGGGACAAAGGGAAGAGGAGATTAGAAGAAAATTATGATTCTACAATCTTTGATTCAAATCAACAAGCCCTAAAATTTACATCTGTAGAATTTAGACATATTCATAAGGGAAAATATATTGACTTAGATGAACTAAGTGACTTAGAACCTATTCAATGGTTTGCAAATCTAAACTTACTTCCAATCCTATAAATAAGTGAACCAATCTATCCTAAACTTGTTAGGTTGTTTTATAACAATCTATATGTAGATGAAGAAGAAAGGGTGTCTACCTATCGTTTAGGACATCATATATCCATTACGGATAGATCTATTTATGACATAATAGGCATCTCGGCGAAAGAAGGATGTTATTTTAGAGGGCAATAGGACGATGAAACAATTGGGACCACTTATATTGATGCCTTAGGAACAATTTTTGACAATCCAAACTTAGTGATACTTCCAAAAAGCTGTGAGCATTTACTACCATTAAGCACCAAATTACTTCATCACATTTTGATTAGTATCATTCTCCCGAAACAATACTATCATAATGAAGCAAGCCAAATGGAACTAGGCATCATGTATTGGAGCATGAAAGGATATAACAACTGTTTTGTTTACCTTATCTAAAAAAACATGATACAAATATCTAAAAAGGACATGATGCTTCTATATGGTGGTATAATCACTAGAATACTCCATGCCTATGATATTCCAATTCCACCCAACGAAGAAGTTATGAAGCTAGATAGATTTAGTATCAGAAATAAAAATCTACTTCGATAGATGAGTGTACATTTAGAGATGGTATATGGGTTAGACTGCCTAGAAGAACCGATCCCCCTCAACCTAAACCAGAACCGGAAACACCAATCTTTAGGAGTAATCTATCTCCTCCAACTAGTCCCTTTGAGGAAGCACCTCTAGTAGAACAAGCACCTTCTTCATCTATCGAAGGCATAGAGGGATTCAGATGGATCGCTTTGAACAAAGACAAGATCGACTTGAATAACGCCAAGATCAAATCCTATTAAGCTGTAGCAGATTCACTGACAGTTTGACACATTGTTTAGATATTTTAACTTTCTACCACCTGAATGAGCATATGTATGTATTTAAAAAAAGTGGACACAATTCCTTCTTGTCATGTTGTAAAACTATGTTGTTGTAAACTTTTTATGCTATTCACTTTGATCGCAATGCTACTTACTTTGATATGTTTAACTATTGATATCTATGACTTGATATATTATTTGGTGAAAATTTATGGAGTTAGGAATATTAATGTTGATTGAACTTCGTTTTCGGATCACTTAAATTCGGTGCTGAAAATTTTATACGAATTTGACATGATTGTATACTTCAATAACATGTTTATTTTAAAGTTAGAAATTCTGTGCCTTGGTGCTAAAAGTTTCCATGATGATCATGTTATACTCTCATGATTGTGATTTGAGAAGTTTCAATCATACATTAGATTCTTAATATTTGAGTACTACAAATCACTAATAATTTTGCTTCATAATTGTGATTGAAAAGCTATGACAAAACAATTGTCCGAATATATGAATTTATTGAACTTCATTTTCGGACTTTCTTGATTCTTTTGATCACTCACTTAAAATTCAGTGTTGAAAATTTCATGATACGAATTTTACATGATGATAAGATTATGTGCTTCAATAACATGTTTGCTTTAATGTTGAAAATTTTGTGTCTTGATGCTAAAAGTTTCCATGATGATGAACATGTTTACCTTCATGATTGTGACAAAACATTATCCGAATGCCTGAATTTGTTAAATTTTATTTTTGGACTTTCTTGATTCTATGATCAATCACTTAAAAACTCAATGCTGAAAATCTTACGAATTTTACATGATTATATGCTTCAATAACATATTGGAAATTGTATGTCTTGATGCCAAAAATTTTCATGATGGTAAGCATGTTTTACCTTCATGATTGTGATTAAAAAGCTATGATAAAACATTGTCCGAATGCATGATTTTGTTGTATTTCTCTTCTGAACTTAATGTATTTCTTGAATGGAGCTTTCATGAGTCTATGTCATATCAAGTTTATTTCATATCAATGCTCCATGATTTTTGACATATGGAATTAATTAACAAATGCATCTCTTATGGATTTATCTTTTAAATTTTTAATCGAGAAATGGATTTAATGTAATGATACTTTCACATGAATTTCTTCTTGATGAAGGAAGATTTTTTTTTAGATGAACACTTTCAAGGATTTGATTTCACATGTATATCTTGATCCTTGTAAAAATGAAGCATGATTTAATCTCTTATCGTTTTTAACTTCATTCAAAGTTAGTTCACAATGGCTTTCCTCCATGCAAAACGTTAATGACAAAGGAAGAAGTAATGAAAGCTATCTCCTTATGAACGTTTGAATGATACCATGTCATGATTACTTGAAAAATAATTTGTATGAATGATATCTTACCACTTATTGTTGAAAAATGATATGAATCTTTACCACACTTATTACTATGCTTGAATTGTTCTCCTTTTTATTGATGACAAAGGGGGAGAAATATGTGGTAAATTGATGATAGAATGAATTGTTATACACTTGAAATATTTGCATTAATGATAAGATATCTAAATCTTACATTACAATTTTAAAAATTGATATCTTACCATATGATGAATTGCTATAATTGTCATATTTGCATTATGTTAAGATATCTAGAGCTTAATTTGTAATTTTACAAATTGATATCTTATCATATGATGAATTGATATGATTGCCATATTTGCATTATGTTAAGATATCTAGAGCTCAATTTATAATTTTACAAATTGATATCTTACCATATGATGAATTGCTATGATTGCTATCCTTCACATTTGAAATATAAGACTTGAAAATGGATGTCTTGCCTTGACATCATTTTCAAAAAGATACATCATGATGGGGGTATTGATAAGTTTAAATGAACTTAACTTATTAATATGTCTCTTGAATTCAAACGCTTTGAATTCAAGAATGACTTATTGTTAGGATCGGAGCGGCACTAAGAGGGGGGGGTGAATTAGTGCAGCGGTAAAAACTACGTCGATTTCTGAAATTTCTTTGTATGTTGACAACCGATTCCGGAAATATGGTTAGATTGAAAGCGTAGAGAAAAGTATTGAAGGCAGTAAGCTATTGAAGGGGTTTGCAGTAAGGTAATAGCAGGAAGTAAATGCAAACCAGAGAAGATGGTAGTTTATAGTGGTTCGGTCAATCGTGACCTACATCCACTCCTCCGATTCCTCTTCCGTCGAGGCCACCGGCATCCACTAACGATCTTCCTTTACTAGGCGAAGATCAACCTCCTTCTTACACCCCTCTTACAACCTCTTACAAGTGGTTCACCCATTTACAAAGATTTCAATGAAAAGAAAGGAGGTGAACACTCAAGCTATTGAAAACAAAACTTTTCCTAAAGATTTTCTCAACTTCTAGCTTCTCAAAAGGTTGTTATCTCAGCTGAGAATAGAGGGATATTTATAGGCCTCAAGAGGATTCAAATTTGGGCTCCAAAATTTGAATTCTCTTCGGTTCCCGAAGCTAGCGGTGCCACCGCCTGTCAGTTTTGACACTGACAATGTACTGGGCGGTGGCACCGCCCAGTCCAGCGGTGCCACCGCCTAGCTCTCGGGTGCTGGGCGGTGCCACCGCTTGGCTCTCGGGTGCTGGGCGGTGCCACCGCCCAGACCGACGGTGCCACCGCCTGGCTATTTTGGCTCACTGGTTGGGCTCCAAACTTGGCCCAAACCAGTCCGAACTCGGGCCCAATTGGCCCCTACTTGGGTTATAAGATTAACACCTAATCCTAACCCTAATTAATGTGCTAACTACGAATTTAAAGACATTTCCTAAGCTATTACAAAGTCCGCAAGTCAAGGCTTCTTCCGGCGAGCTTCCGACGAACTTACGGCGGTCTTCCGAAAAACTCTCGGAAACCATTCTGTGGACTCCCGACAAGCTCCGAGACTTCACGATTTGATCTTGGTGAGTTTCGACGAGCTTCTTCGGTAAGCTATGATCTTTCTCGGTGAGCTCCGCGAACTTCCGACGAACCTTTCTGCGAGCTTCCGAAAAACCCTTCGGCAAGCTCCCTACTCATTCTCGGCTAGTTCCGATAGCATTCCCGATGAACCTTCGGACTTCCGTCGAACTCTCGAACTCCCAACGAATCCTTCGCGCTTGACTCCGGCACTTTGTTTCGCTTTATGTCTTCATCGTTATCGTAGTTAATCCTGCACGCACAAGCCAAAACTCTACTCCGATCTAGACAATTATTACAACGCGAATTGACATTCTGTTGCCCGGCACGTTATTGGTTGGTGCTTCGTCTGATTCTTCAGTGCATCGTCCATTCTTGCGGCTTATTGCCCAATCGGCGGTTGACCTCCGCAACCCCGATATCCTTGGTGCAATTCTGCTCTCCTTGGCCCGATGCCCGACGTCCGAAGTATTCTACCGTCCAATATCCTAACGTGATCTCCTCCGGTGCAACGTCAATTCCTCCTGCGTCAACTGTCTAATCCTGATCGAGTAGACCTGCATCACTCAAAATGCAGTTAAACATCTAAACAAAATCAATTAGTTTCATCATCAAAATCCGAGATTCAACAATCTCCCCCTTTTTGATGATGACAACTAATTGATGACTACCGGAGTTAACCTTAACTCCCCGGAGTTTAAACAAACTCCCCCTATCAATATGCCATTGATAGAATACTTAGATTTTCCCAAATCCAAGTAACATTCATCACATGTTATGAAAAACATTTAAACCATCATGCAAATATATAAAATATTCAATTCAATGCATGAAGTCATCAATATACTTCTCCCCCTATGTCATCAACAAAAAGGAGAAGTAGCTCTAGCTATTTTAAAAGATATTCAAGTTTTTGTAACGTGAAGCTAGATTCTCATCACAACATATAAGAACAAAAGCATAGTAAGATTCTTAAGTTCAATTATGGCAATTCAACACTTGCTTCTTGTGCAAGATTGCACTTTGCTTTTCTTTGCATGTTCTAACTAGCAAAAGCTTTCTCTCCTTTGTTTTTGTCGAAAAGTAGGGAAGAGTACAAGCTAGCCAGCATTTGCCTTGAGCTAGTAATCTTTCTCCCCCTATGTCATTGCCGAAAAGAAGGAGAGGAACCAATGATTTAGACTTTTACATAAATTATGAATTTGCATCAATCAATATTTCAATCATCACATGATACATACAAGACAAAAATGCAAAGAAATCATGTCATGAAAGACATCAATTGTTAAAAATAATCTCAAAAATTCAATTTGCGATACATATGATACATTGCGATACTAAAAAATTTAATGCGATGCTTTTAAGGATATCAACCTATTTTTGATACAAAGCATGGCAAGAGCAATTATATTGCAAGTTTTCTAAGTTTTATAATTTTTGCTTCTTTTGAGATAGCAATTCTTTGCTTCTCTACAAGCTAGCAACTTTTATGATATGCAAGTTTTACTACATACAAGCTAGCAAATTTTACAATATTTTTAGAACATGCAAGCTAGCAGTTTTGAGATGTTCAAGAAAGCAACCCTTGCTTCTTAAAATATACAAGTTTGCTAGATGTGCACGTTAGCATGTTTTGCTTATTGAGATAGGCAAGATAGTGATGTTCAAGAAGATAACTTTTGCTTCTTGAAATAAGCAAGTTAGCAATCTTTGCTACTTAAGATAGGCAAGCTAGTAATCAAGTTTTTGCATCTTCTTGACTTGTGCAAACTAGCTATCTCCCCCTTTGTCATTGTCAAAAGGAAGGGAAGACCCTTTACATCAATTATGACAAAGGTAAGTATCAATCTTATTTGTGCATCATTATATTTTCAAATTAGAATATGTATATTTTAAAAAACCTTATATTTCATTCATGCACGATATTGAATAAATTGATTAACATTATGAGGATATCATACATGATACTATTATTTTGATCGTGATACCAAACATTCATCATTTAGAGCATTCATGACACAAAACATTAAATCAACATTTCTAATACATCATTTTAGCAACAACTCATAGTATTTTAAATCATGATTTACATCATATGTAATACATCATATCATAATTAGAAAGCACAAGTATTGCATGCATCATTGTATATCATAAATGTTTCATATCATGATGGTATCAACTTGTCAAATTATATCCTACCATGCATGATCAAAACTTTTCATTTGTATGCATCAAAATAATATCAAGAGTATTTCATGTATATTATCAAATCATCATTTATAATTACATCAATATTCCAATCATTATTTCAGTTTACACATTATGAGATCAATAAATTTGCATTATAGACAATCTCATGTTTTATCATTCATATTATTTCAATCATCACTATAACTCATCATGCACAAAATATAAAATCATCTAACATGATTCAAACATTTATTTTCAAAATATTTATCACTATTTTCATGTATGATAATAAAGTATTCATGATACCGAACATTAAATCAACATTTTAAGTATTAATCTCTTCATGATTGTTGGTACCAAACATTTATCATTTAAAGCATTCATGATACACAGCATATGCAATACATCACATATATCATCATAATAAAAAGCATATGCATCATTTCAAATCATAAAAATTTCAAATCATCATGGTATTAATCTGTCAAATTGCATCTTGCCATGTATGATCATAACTTTTTCAAATGATAGTATCTAAATGTCAATATTCATTACATCCTATCATGCATGATAATTAACTTCTCATTTGTATTTCATGCATAATTTCATTCATCACATTAGGAATATCAAGAAGAATTAATTGGGTGATGAGATGAATATTTTCATGAATACAAGCAATTGCATAAAAATCATATCATGAAGGATTAGAATATGTGTATACCAAAAGGCATGATTTCTTTTGAAAAACCTCCTCTTAAATAATCAAAAGAAAATCTTAGGAGATCAAATAATAAAAGATATTCAAAAGAAATTTTAAAGTCATGAATTTCGAAAAAGATATTCTCTTTAGTAAAAGAACCTTAGGAGAAAAAGATTTCAATTCAAGCATATAAAATCTTGACTTAAGCATAAGAAATCTCAATTTACAAATTTTGAGAAATCAAGATAAAGCTCATTTAAATTTAAATCATCAAATCAAGATCATTTTCAAGAGATTCACAAAAGTGATACAAATAGATTCATGATTTTAATTCCCATGATAATATATTTTCCTTTTAAAGTGTTTCTATTCATGTGATTTATTTCATTTATGCCAAATAAAAAAATATGCATCAATGTTCAAAAACCGAAAAAGCCATTTTCATTACCGTAAAAATCGATAATCCATAAGTCTCAAGAATTATCATGCATAATTTCGAAATCTATTAAGCATGATCATTATGCATGACATCAAGACATGGTTTCAAAATATTTAATATTTTCATTACATAATTACATCATTGTGCATCATCGAAATTGATTTCATAAAGTATTTTCCATCAAGATCATTTTGTTTGTTGTAGTCATGCATTTTTCTTTTTAGGTGAATCTAACTTTTCAAGCTTAGTTTTTGATACAAGATCCATACATCATCATTAAGCATGATATCAAACTTTTTTATATTTTCATTAAGACATCAAGCATGGTTTCAATCAAAATTGGAAATCATCAAAATACACATTATTTCTTCTTGAAAAATATTTATCATCATTTAAACCAAAAAAGAGCTTTCATTACGGCAAATATCAATAATTCATAAATCACAAAAATTATCATGTATAACTTTAAAATCTCATGCATAAAATCGTCAATCATGGTATCAAAACATTTAATATTTTCATTACATCATTATGCATTACTTCAAATCAAACATGATTTCATTTAATCAAAATCGAGAAATAATAATGGAAATCAACATGAAACACATTATTACTTCTTAACCACATATAGCATAATTTCATAAGGTATTTTTAATCAAAATCATTTTGTTTATTATAAACATGCAATTTTCATGATTATTTTTAAAATTACTAGAATCATAAGCATGATTCCTAATTTTTGCATTTTCATTATTAAATTATTAGACATGCAATTTTCAAGAAAATTAATTCTAAACTAATAAAAGAGGAAAATGCATCATAAAAAGCATCATGTAATTTCAAAATAAATTAAGGGAGTTGAGTTACTTACCTTGTAGTCGAAGCCCATCAAAGCCCAATTCGCCATTTCACCTTTGGAAGTTCTTGATTCATCCTTGGTTGCCTTCCTCTTCTTTGGCCCTCTTCCTCCGTTCAAGTTCATTGTTTATTTTAGATTTTTTTTTTAATGAACTTCATTAAGATTTAGTGTTCGAAGTTCAAGTTCATCATTGTCCTCATCACTGAGTCATCGCTCAAGTGGTATTCATTTGTCCGGAGTTCCAAATCCTTCCTATTCTTTGGAAGGTAGTTCAAGTGCTCATCGGGTTCAAAATGTTCCAAAGTGTCATTTCATAGGTCATTAGTGACCCGATTAATTCTTCTAATGGAAAATCATTTAAATTTTTTGTCTCTTGTATTGCGGTTATTTTAGGATCCCACTTTTTTGGAAGGGATCTTAAGATCCTTACTTACGAGATCAAAATTCGAAAAAGATTTACAAGAACTCTTAGATTATTGCCGACATCCGTGAAACGGGTGTACATGTCGCCTATAGTCTCGCTTGGTTACATTCGAAAAAGCTCAAAATCATGCAATAAAATGTTAACTTTCGAGTTTTTGACTCTACTAGTTCCCTCATGCGTGATTTCAAGTGTTCACCAAATATCAAATACCGGGCTCTGATACCAATTGTTAGGATTGGAGCGACACTAAGAGGGGGGGGTGAATTAGTGCAGCGGTAAAAACTACGTCGATTTCTGAAATTTCTTTGTATGTTGAAAACCGTTTTCAACAATATTCCATAAATCCAAGTTCATAGAAATCAAGAAAACTCTCATTCGAGTTTTCCAATAAGTGTAGTCCAATCCGTTAAACAACGGTGGACGAAAAACAGAAATGCCCTCTTGAAAGCCATGAAGAGCCATTTCTCTCGGGTGTAAATCCGAAATGAGAAATACCGGGCTCTGATACCAATTGTTAGGATTGGAGCGACACTAAGAGGGGGGGGTGAATTAGTGCAGCGGTAAAAACTACGTCGATTTCTGAAATTTCTTTGTATGTTGAAAACCGTTTTCAACAATATTCCATAAATCCAAGTTCATAGAAATCAAGAAAACTCTCATTCGAGTTTTCCAATAAGTGTAGTCCAATCCGTTAAACAACGGTGGACGAAAAACAGAAATGCCCTCTTGAAAGCCATGAAGAGCCATTTCTCTCGGGTGTAAATCCGAAATGAGAAATACCGGGCTCTGATACCAATTGTTAGGATTGGAGCGACACTAAGAGGGGGGGGTGAATTAGTGCAGCGGTAAAAACTACGTCGATTTCTGAAATTTCTTTGTATGTTGAAAACCGATTTCGGAAATATGGTTAGATTGAAAGCGTAGGGAAAAGTATTGAAGGCAGTAAGCTATTGAAGGGGTTTGCAGTAAGGTAATAGAAGGAAGTAAATGCAAACCAGAGAAGACGGTAGTTTATAGTGGTTCGGTCAATCGTGACCTACATCCACTCCTCCGATTCCTCTTCCGTCGAGGCCACCGGCATCCACTAACGATCTTCCTTTACTAGGCAAAGATCAACCTCCTTCTTACACCCCTCTTACAACCTCTTACAAGTGGTTCACCCTTTTACAAAGATTTCAATGAAAAGAAAGGAGGTGAACACTCAAGCTATTGAAAACAAAACTTTTCCTAAAGATTTTCTCAACTTCTAGCTTCTCAAAAGGTTGTTATCTCAGCTGAGAATAGAGGGGTATTTATAGGCCTCAAGAGGATTCAAATTTGGGCTCCAAAATTTGAATTCTCTTCGGTTCCCGAAGCTAGCGGTGCCACCGCCTGTCAGTTTTGACACTGACAGTGTACTGGGCGGTGCCACCGCCCAGTCCAGCAATGCCACCGCCCAGACCGGCGGTGCCACCGCTTGGCTATTTTGGCTCACTGGTTGGGCTCCAAACTTGGCCCAAACCAGTCCGAACTCGGGCCCAATTGGCCCCTACTTGGGTTACAAGATTAACACCTAATCCTAACCCTAATTAATGTGCTAACTACGAATTTAAAGACATTTCCTAAGCTATTACAAAGTCCGCAAGTCAAGGCTTCTTCCGGCGAGCTTCCGATGAACTTCCGGCGGTCTTCCGAAAAACTCTCGGAAACCATTCTGCGGACTCCCGACAAGCTCCGAGACTTCACTGTTTGATCTTGGCGAGTTTCGACGAGCTTCTTCGGCAAGCTACGATCTTTCTCGGTGAGCTCCGCGAACTTCCGACGAACCTTTCTGCGAGCTTCCGAAAAACCCTTCGGCAAGCTCCCTACTCATTCTCGGCTAGTTCCGACAGCATTCCCGATGAACCTTCGGACTTCCGTCGAACTCTCGAACTCCCAACGAATCCTTCGCGCTTGACTCCGACACTTTGTTTCGCTTTATGTCTTCATCGTTATCGTAGTTAATCCTGCACACACAAGCCAAAACTCTACTCCGATCTAGACAATTATTACAACGCGAATTGACATTCTGTTGCCCGGCACGTTATTGGTTGGCGCTTCGTCCGATTCTTCAGCGCATCGTCCACTCTTGCGGCTTATTGCCCAATCGGCGGTTGACCTCCGCAACCCCGATATCCTTGGTGCAATTCTGCTCTCCTTGGCCCGATGCCCGACGTCCGAAGCGTTCTACCGTCCAATATCCTAACGTGATCTCCTCCGGCGCAACGTCAATTCCTCCTGCGTCAACTATCTAATCCTGATCGAGTAGACCTGCATCACTCAAAATGCAGCTAATCATCTAAACACAATCAATTAGTTTCATCATAAAAATCCGAGATTCAACACTTATCTCAAGTATAACATATAGATAGGGGGAGTTAAGGTTAACTCCGTCATCAATTGATTGTCATTATCAAAAAGGGGGAGATTGTTGAATCTCGGATTTTGATGATGAAGTCAATTATCATTTGTTTATCTAATCTATATATTGAGATAAGTGTGCATGATTAACTACGATGGCAGTAAGACATGCAGAATGTGTTGAGCCACAGTCAAGACCAAGATCATGTTGGGGGTTCAAGAGTTCGTCGAAAGTCCGGACGGTCATCGGAAGTTCTGCGGGAACAATCCGAGAAGTCCAGGAGCTTGCCAAGAAGTCCAGGAGCTTGCCAAAGACGCTCGTCGGAACTCGCCAAGAGGATCGTCGCGAAAGTCCAGGGTCCAGGAGTCTACCGGAGCATCGTCGAGGGTTCGTCGGATGTTCGTCGGAAGTTCGCTGGAACATGATTTGCAGTATTGATGTCTTAATTATCGTAGTTAGCATGTAGATTAAGTTAGGATTGGTAGGTGATCCCATTAACTTAATCTGGGGCCAATTGGGCTCTTAACAGACCCAAATTGGGCCAAATGGAATAGCCCATTCGGACCCAGACACTTTTGAGCTCCAACTTCAAATTGATTGGGGCCTATATAAACCCTACCCTTTCCTACATGAAAGGGAATCGAAAAGCTTGTTTTTATTCTGAGTATTTGAGAGCTTAAAAGTGTTGTAAAAGGCTAGAGTTCTTCTCCCTCTTTTCTTTCTAAATGTTGATCATTCAAGAGAGGAGTGAAACTTAGAAGGGTTGTCTCCTAAGCCCGTTAAAAGGAGAAAAGCGATAAAAGGGTAGTTGGCCTTCACCTATTGAAGGAAGGCCTCTAGTGGACGTCGATGACCTTGTCAGAGAAGGAAGCCAAAAGTGGATGTAGGTCAAGATTGACCAAACCATTCCAAATCTTGGTTTACATTTACATTCTGCTCTTTATCTTAACTGCAAACTGCCTTTATTGATTTACATCAACTACACTTTTGCTTACTCTTAACTTTAAAGATCCTTCCAAAATGATTTTCGTACAAAAGTCTTTTTAACCGAAGAAAGTTTTTCGCTGCACTAATTCACCCTCCCCCCCTCTTAGTGCTCTTAACCCTAACACTTTGCCCTTTTTTTCTTTTTTCTTTTTTTTTATCACACATAAGGCATATTTTGGTCCTCAGGTGAGTCACCACTAACTTCACACGCCATGTTGGGTTTTCCAACGCCACACGCCATCAGAACCCCATGGTGCACGCCATGTTGGGTTTCGTACCAATACACTATGCGACGTGACTATCCCAAGAGCTTGAGGCGATGCCGTCTGTCACCGTGCAGGCACCTCCAAAGACGTCAACTTGTCATAGAAGCCATTTTATCCCTCGAAGGTCAATGACCACACGGAACGGAGGTGCAACCAATCCATGCGCGATGGTATAAAAACCCCTAGTTGGCACCCGGCCAGAGGGGGGAAAAAAGGAAAAGCAACACTGGATTGATTTGCTCATCGGAGGGGCCAAAGTCGGGGAGCACCTGACGAAGGCCATTTTTGCAGGGAAGCGGCCACCCCCGAGCAGCAAGCATCTCAACCCGGGAGTCACCATCCGGTACATAAAGGAGAGCAGTTCGTCGACCCGGATCTCAACCAATGCCAACCAGCACTCCTTCCCGAGGGCCCGGCCACGTCATGAAGACAAGCTGTCAACCACCCTGAAGATGGAGGGAAGTGACCCATCACAACTGACACTTGGGTTGGCAGACCATGGAGTCGTGACCAGCATCCTCCCACGAGGGCCCAACCGACCCCGTCGGCTCGACTCTCGCTCGAGACGCTCCAAAGCGGCCACCTCATCATCCTACTCACTCCACCAAAAGCCCCCGACATCGGCCCACGAACCTAACTGTGCTGACTCATCAGCCACGGTACTCTTGTTCACTAACATTTTGGCACTAGAAGGAGGGCCTTGATGTTGCAGGAATGGCTGGCAAGGGTTCTCCCCGGGGGAGAACCACCGACCGACCTTCCTTCCGTCGAACCAGAAAGTCAGGCCCTCCCCGCCCTCGAAGACGAGAGGATTTCGGCTTCGACGTCGGATCGCTACTGGCGTCTGTTCAACAACCCGGGACTATCGCCCCCGGGACTCGCCACAAGGCCCTCGGCTGTGACACCTGAGGCATTCCTTAGCCTAACTAAGCAAGTGTAGGCTATGGTAGGCATGATGCAGATGCTCGCTCTAATCATCCCTTGAATCATACGGTTAGTGATGCCCCCGACCGACCCGACCCAGTAGTGCTCGAGTTGGGAGCAAGTCGGGATCGGAGAAGCCCGAGAGCGAGCAACGGACCTAAGAGGTCCACCCAAGCAAAACATACCCGCGCCCTGTCGAGTCACGCTATCTCATCTCAAGCCTGACACCATATCGTCCGACTCGGTGGATGACTCGCTTAGAGCCCAACTGTCCCGAGTCAACCAACGCCTAGACGCGTTCCAACGCAAGCTTCGAAAATCACGGAGCGAGTCCAGCGAAAGCGGCTTGGGTGGGTCCCCCTTCACTCAGGAAGTACAAGACAAGCTAGTACCCCACAACTTTAGGCTACTGACGTTGGAGACATATGATGGCGGCTTCAATCCCATGGAGCACATCTCCGCATTCTAGGCCTAGATGGCCCTCTATGGCACCTCCAATGCGCTAATGTGCTGGGCATTTCTGTCCACTCTGAGGGGACTAGCGCGAACATGGTTCAGCCGGCTATGTCAATCTTTGGTCTCATCCTTCAACCAGCTTATCGAGGAGTTCGAGCAAAACTTCCTCGCCAGCGCACGACCTAGGCCTTCTATGGCCATTCTGCTTGCGCTATCCCAGCGCGAAGACGAGTCGCTCTCTTAGTTCATGGTGTGTTTTGCCACCGACATCTGAGGGTTTCCAAACACCCACCCCTCTCTAATTTTATAGGCCTTTCTGATGGGTTTGAAGCCTTCGAGGTTCTTCTGGTTGCTAATCGAGAAGCCGCTAGTGACCATCTCTGAGATGCTCCAACGCACCAACCAGTGCATCGCCGTCGAAGCATTGGTGGCGGGGAGGCACATGGAAGGCAAGAGGCCAAGGGTGGAGTTGTCCTGGGGAGCAGCCCCAATGGTCCCGGCACCACCCCACTGTAGGCTCAACTGACAAGAGCTACCGCTCCCAGGCCCCCGCCTCTCCCCCTAAATACGTCCCGCATCGAGATCTTCCTCCAAATCAGGGAGACGGGTCTCTTGCAGCAACCTCGTCCTATGAAGGCCACCCATAAAGATCAATCCAAATATTGCAGGTTCCACCGGGACCACGGTCATGACACGAAGAACTGCCATGACCTCCAAAATCAAATAGAGGCACTGATCCTGAGAGGTCACCTCGGACGCTACCTCAAATCCCGGGAGGTGACTCCATGCCCCAGGGGACCCGTCGAGAGATAAATCGACGTCATCTTTGGGGGGCCAATGGTCGACGGTAACAGCACGGCGGCAAGATGTTGAATCTTGGATTTTGATGATGAAACTAATTGATTGTGTTTAGATGTTTAACTGCATTTTGAGTGTTGCAGGTCTACTCGATCAGGATTAGATAGTTGACGCAGAAGGAATTGACATTGCGCCTGAGGAGATCACGTTAGGATATTGGACGGTAGAATGCTACGGACGTCGGGCATCGGGCCAAGGAGAGCGAAATTGCACCAAGGATATCGGGGTTGCGGAGGTCAACCGCCGATTGGGCAACAAGCCGCAAGAGTGGACGATGCGCTGAAGAATCAGATGAAGCGCCAACCAATGACGTGCCGGGCAACAGAATGTCAATTCGCGTTGTAATAATTGTCTAGATCGAAGTAGAGTTTTGGCTTGTGTGTGCAGGATTAACTATGATAACGATGAAGACATAAAGCGAAACAATGTGCTGGAGTCAAGCGCGAAGAATTCGTTGGGAGTTCGAGAGTTCGACGGAAGTCCGAAGGTTCATCGGGAATGCTGTCGGAACTAGCCAAGAATGAGTAGGGAGCTTGCCGAAGGGTTTTTCGGAAGCTCGCAGAAAGGTTCGTCGGAAGTTCGCGGAGCTCACCGAGAAAGATCGTAGCTTGCCGAAGAAGCTCGTCGAAACTCGCCAAGATCAAATCGTGAAGTCTCGGAGCTTGTCGGGAGTCTGCAGAATGGTTTTCGAGAGTTTTTCGGAAGACCGCCGGAAGCTCACCGGAAGAAGTCTTGACTTGCGGACTTTGTAATAGCTTAGGAAATGTCTTTAAATTCGTAGTTAGCACATTAATTAGGGTTAGGATTAGGTGTTAATCTTATAACCCAAGTAGAGGCCAATTGGGCCCGAGTTCGAACTGGTTTGGGCTAAGTTTGGAGCCCAACCAGTGAGCCGAAATAGCCAGGCAGTGGCACCGCCCAGCACCCGAGACCCAGGCGGTGGCACCGCCCAGCACACAAGAGCCAGGCGGTGGCACCGCCCAGTACACTGTCAGTGTCAAAACTGACAGGCAATAGCACCGCCACTGACAGGCGGTGGCACCGCTAGCTTCGGGAACCGAAGAGAATTCAAATTTTGGAGCCCAAATTTGAATCCTCTTGAGGCCTATAATTACCCCTCAATTCTCAGCAGAGATATCAATAGAGTGAAAAAAGCCTTAGCAAAGCCTTAGCAAGTCTTACTTTCAAATTGCTTGAGTGTTCACCTCCTTCTTTCTCATTGAAACTTTGTAGGAGTGTGAACCACTTGTAAAAGGTTGTAAGAGGGGTATTTGTCCTTCCTCTTCAAAGTGATTTGCTAGTGGAAGTTGGGAGCGTCATCGAAGAAGGCTTCGCAAGTGGATGTAGATCATTTTGACCGAACCACTTTAAATTTGGCGTGTTCTCTGGTTTGCATTTACTTATTGCACTTTACCTTACTGCAAATCTTTATAAGTGCTTTACTTCCTCATTACTTTTGCTGCACACATTTACGAACACGCTTTTAAGTTAAGCACTTCCGAGTTGGGTTTTTATCGTACGAAAAAGTTTCCAAAACCGACGTTTTAATCTGCTGCACTAATTCACCCCCCTCTTAGTGCCGCTCCGATCCTAACAATTGGTATCAGAGCCCGGTATTTCTCATTTTGGATTTACAACCGAGAGAAATGGCTCTTCATGGCTTTTAAGAGGGCTTTTCGGTTTTTCGTCCACCGTTGTTTAACGGATTGGACTACACTTATTGGAAAACTCGAATGAGAGTTTTCTTGATTTCTATGAACTTGGATTTATGGAATATTGTTGAAAATGGTTTTCAACTTCCCTCTAAACCGATGAACGAATGGTCGGATTTGGAGAAGAAGTATTTTTCTTTAAACGCAAAGGCTATGAATGCCTTATTTTGCGCTTTGTACAAAAATGAGTTCAATCGGATTTCTATGTGCGAAACGGCTTTTGATATTTGGCGAACACTTGAAATCACACACGAGGGAACTAGTAGAGTCAAAGACTCGAAAGTTAACATTTTATTGCATGATTTTGCGCTTTTTCGAATGAAACCAAGCGAGACTATAGGCGACATGTACACCCGTTTCACGGATGTCGTCAATAATCTAAGAGTTATTGGTAAATCTTTTTCGAATTTTGATCTCGTAAGTAAGATCTTAAGATCCCTTCCAAAAAGGTGGGATCATAAAATAACCGCAATACAAGAGACAAAAAATTTAAATGATTTTCCATTAGAAGAATTAATCGGGTCATTAATGACCTATGAAATGACACTTTTGGAACATTTTGAACCCGATAAGCACTTGAACCACCTTCCAAAGAATAGGAAGGATTTGGAACTCCGGACAAATGAATACCACTTGAGCGATGACTCAAGTGATGAGGACAATGATGAACTTGAACTTCGAACACTAAATCTTAATAAGTTCATTAAACAAAAATCTAAAATAAACAATGAACTTGAACGGAGGAAGAGGCCAAAGAAGAGGAAGGCAACCAAGGATGAATCAAGAACTTTCTAAGGTGAAATGGCGAATTGGGCTTTGATGGGCTTCGACTACAAGGTAAGTAACTCAACTCTCTTGAATTATTTTGAAATTACTTGAAGTTTTTCATGAGTGCTTAATTTAGATAGTAGGAATAGGAAATAAAAAATTGTTTTTCAAAAATTATATCATGTTTTTCTTTTTAGCATCTTTGAAAAATTAAAAATTTGATCATGAAAAATATATTGCTAAGGTTTCATGCATGTTATGTTTTGAAATATTGAATGATGTATGCAACATTAGGGATGATAATTATATGATATATGATAATGCTTAGGATTAATCCATGCATGTCTATCTTGATGATTTTATGTCATGCATGAGTTTTTGAAGTAAATGTTGATTTGAAACTCTCATTTTCGATTAACATGTTTTTGGCCTAATTATTTTTATGATGAATTAAGATGACATTCTCATCACATATTAAGATGACATAGTGCATGTACATCTATGTATGAATTTCTTGATAATCTTTTGATGATAGATGTGATATCATGATGTGTTTGATCTTGACAGCTTCTTGACGAAACTTATATTTCGATTTTAAATGATGATACATGTTTTCACAAAAGACTTGAATACCCTCACATGAAATCAATTGTATAAAAAGGAAATGAATTCTCTATCCTATTGAGATTAATGAACTTTTACCAATCTTGTGAATCTCATGAAAATAAATATGATGAATATTTTGAAAATAAATGAGTGTATCATGCATTTGGTCTTAATAATTTCTCTTAAACATACTTTTTGAAATCATACTTGATGATGAATATCAAGATATTAAAAGGATGTTATCATGGAATCATGCTTGATGATTTATTTTACAAAATTTACCTTTCCATCTTAAATGTTGACGTTTGTTTTATTAAAGGTAAAGGCATGCTTATAAGAAGCAAATCACATGAATAGAAATTTATAAAAATGAAATGCGATCCTCTATCTTATCGACTTTTCAATAAATCTATGCTTGTCATGTATGAATTTATTGAATGTGACTTTGAGGATGATTTCGGATTTCACAAATGCTTGATTCATACTTATGACATGAGACACATTTTAAATATGAATCATGTTCAATGCTTCAATCATGTTATATCTCCCTTAATTCATTTTGTTCTCCTAGATTTATTTACCAAAGAGGAGAATCTTCCAAATGAATGAAATGATACAAATGAATCACTTATCGATATATCTTTTTTGAAATATCCTTTCAATGTGATGTTGATAATTTGAGATGCATGTTGGAATTCATGACATGAGATAATTGAATCCTTGACTTACTCTTTATATGGCTTGAGAATAGATATTTAAAATCTTGCTTGATGAGTTGTTTTATAAGATTTTGCCTTTACGTCTTGAACTTTCATGCTTATCTTGATTTGACATATAATGACTAAGGCATGTTTAGATGAAAATAATCACTTAAAAAATGCTTTACCAATTTGATCGAGATTAATGATTTCATGATATTTTGTGAATATTGAAATTGATTTTGATAACTTGATTATGAGTTTCAAGTTAACGATTTGATTTGAATGAGTTTTATCTAAATTATAATCTTGATCTTGCAAAATTGGAATCACAAATAATATATTTTGGTATTCATGACTTGAATTTGATTAAAACATTGCATGCTTAAATTAATCATTCTCTTATGTTTCAAAAATTCTTTAAATGCCTTGTGTGATGATTGAAAATTAATTTACTTTATGATAAATCTATGTATACCATGTATACCATTTTGAATCTCTTGAAAGTAATGTTGAGATTTTGATGAATTTGACGATTTGAATTTGAATAAGTTTGTATTCGAATTATGATTTTAACTTCTTGGATTTACTACTTGATTTTTTTTAATCACAATCTCTTCTTTGTATACCTACAATTTTTGTTATTTATAAAAAGAAGAGATTTGATAAAATGAATCATTGTTGACTTAATGTTCGGTATCATGAATACTTTATTATCATACATGAAAACAGTGATAAATATTTTGAAAATAAATATTTGTATCGTGTTAGATGATTTTACATTTTGTGCATGATGAGTTATAGTGATGATTAAAACAATGATTGAAATGATATGAATGATGATTTGGAATCATGCATATAATGATAAGTTTATATGATGATTTCATATTATGCATGCAATAATGATGCACGCAATGATGAAATATTCATGATAAAATTATTATTTTGATATTCATGACTTGAATCTTCCCTTCTTTTTGACAATGACAAAGGGGGAGATAGCTAATTTGCACAAGTTAAGAAGATGCAAAAACTTGATTGCTAGCTTGCCTATCTTAAGTAGCAAAGATTGCTAACTTGCTTATTTCAAGAAGCAAAAGTTGTCTTCTTGAACATCACTATCTTTCCTATCTCAATAAGCAAAACATGCTAACGTGCATATCTAGTAAACTTGTATATTTTAAGAAGCAAGGGTTGCTTTCTTGAACATCTCAAAACTGCTAGCTTGCATGTTCAAAAAATATTATAAAATTTGCTAGCTTGTATGTAGTAAAACTTGCATATCGTAAAAGTTGCTAGCTTGTAGAGAAGCAAAGAATTGCTATCTCAAAAGAAGCAAAAATTGTAAAACTTAGAAAACTTGTAATATAATTGCTCTTGCCATGCTTTGTATCAAAAATAGGTTGATATCCTTAAAAGCATCGCATTAAATTTTTTAGTATCGCAATGTATCACATGTATCGCAAATTGAATTTTTGAGACTATTTTTAACAATTGATGTCTTTCATGACATGATTTCTTTGCATTTTTGTCTTGTATGTATCATGTGATGATTGAAATATTGATTGATGCAAATTCATAATTTATGTAAAAGTCTAAATCATTGGTTCCTCTCCTTCTTTTCGGCAATGACATAGGGGGAGAAAGATTACTAGCTCAAGGCAAATGCTGGCTAGCTTGTACTCTTCCCTACTTTTCGACAAAAACAAAGGAGAGAAAGCTTTTGCTAGTTAGAACATGCAAAGAAAAGCAAAGTGCAATCTTGCACAAGAAGCAAGTGTTGAATTGCCATAATTGAACTTAAGAATCTTACTATGCTTTTGTGCTTATATGTTGTGATGAAAATCTAGCTTCACGTTACAAAAACTTGAATATCTTTTAAAATAGCTAGAACTACTTCTCCTTTTTGTTGATGACATAGGGGGAGAAGTATATTGATGACTTCATGCATTGAATTGAATATTATATATTTGCATGATGGTTTAAATGTTTTTCATAACATGTGATGAATGTTGCTTGGAATTGGGATAATCCAAGTGTTCTATCAATGGCATATTGATAGGGGGAGTTTGGTTAAACTCCGGGGAGTTAAGGTTAACTCCGGTAGTCATCAATTAGTTGTCATCATCAAAAAGGGGGAGATTGTTGAATCTCGGATTTTGATCATGAAACTAATTGATTGTGTTTAGATGTTTAACTGCATTTTGAGTGATACAGGTCTACTCGATCAGGATTAGACAGTTGACGCAGAAGGAATTGACGTCGCGCCGGAGGAGATCACGTTAGGATATTGGACGGTAGAACGCTTCGGACGTCGGGCATCGGGCCAAGGAGAGCGGAATTGCACCAAGGATATCGAGGTTGCGGAGGTCAACCGCCGATTGGGCAATAAGCCGCAAGAGTGGACGATGCGCTGAAGAATCGGACGAAGCGCTAACCAATGACGTGCCGGGCAACAGAATGTCAATTCGCGTTGTAATAATTGTCGAGATCGAAGTAGAGTTTTGGCTTGTGTATGCAGGATTAACTACGATAACGATGAAGACATAAAGCAAAACAAAGTGCCGGAGTCAAGTCAAGCGCGAAGGATTCGTTGGGAGTTCGAGAGTTCGACGGAAGTTCGAAGGTTCATCGGGAATGCTGTCGGAACTAGCCGAGAATGAGTAGGGAGCTTGCCGAAGGGTTTTTCAGAAGCTCGCAGAAAGGTTCGTCGAAAGTTCGCGGAGCTCACCGAGAAAGATCGTAGCAGGTTCGTCGAAAGTTCGCGGAGCTCACCGAGAAAGATCGTAGCTTGCCGAAGGGTTTTTCAGAAGCTCGCAGAAAGGTTCGTCGAAAGTTCGCGGAGCTCACCGAGAAAGATCGTAGCTTGCCGAAGGGTTTTTCGGAAGCTCGCAGAAAGGTTCGTCGAAAGTTCGCGGAGCTCACCGAGAAAGATCGTAGCTTGCCGAAGGGTTTTTCGGAAGCTCGCAGAAAGGTTCGTCGAAAGTTCGCGGAGCTCACCGAGAAAGATCGTAGCTTGCCGAAGGGTTTTTCGGAAGCTCGCAGAAAGGTTCGTCGAAAGTTCGCGGAGCTCACCGAGAAAGATCGTAGCTTGCCGAAGGGTTTTTCGGAAGCTCGCAGAAAGGTTCGTCGAAAGTTCGACGGAAGTTCGAAGGTTCATCGGGAATGCTGTCGGAACTAGCCGAGAATGAGTAGGGAGCTTGCCGAAGGGTTTTTCAGAAGCTCGCAGAAAGGTTCGTCGAAAGTTGAGCTCACGAGAAAGATCGTAGCTGCGAAGAAGCTCGTCGAAACTCGCCAAGATCAAATCGTGAAGTCTCGGAGCTTGTCGGGAGTCCGTAGAATGGTTTCAGAGAGTTTTTCGAAAGACCGCCGGAAGTTCGCCGGAAGTCACCGGAAGAAGTCTGACTTGCGGACTTTGTAATAGCTTAGGAAATGTCTTTAAATTCGTAGTTAGCACATTAATTAGGGTTAGGATAGGTGTTAATCTTATAACCAAGTAGGGCCACAATTGGGCCGAGTTCGGACTGGTTTGGGCCAAGTTTGGAGCCCAACTAGTGAGCCAAAATAGCCAGGCGGTGGCACCGCCGGTCTGGGCAGTGCACCGCCCAGCACCCGAGAGCAGCGGTTGGCACCACCGGTGGACTGGGCGGTGGCACCGCCAGTACACTGTCAGTGTCAAAATTGACAAGCTGTGGCACCGCCACTAACAGGCGGTGGCACCGCCATGACAGGCGGTGGCCACCGCTAGCTTCGGGAACCGAAGAGAATTCAAATTTTGGGAGCCCAAATTTGAATCCTCTTGAGGCCTATAAATACCCCTCAATTCTCAGCAGAGATAATAACTTTTAGGAGAGCAAAAGTCTTACTTTCAATGCTTGAAAGTTCACCTCCTTCTTTCTCATTGAAACTTTGTAAGAGTGTGAACCACTTGTAAAGGTTGTAAGAGGGGTATTTGTCCTTCCTCTTCAAAGTGATTTGCTAGTGGAAGTTGGGAGCCTCATCGAAGAAGGCTTCATAAGTGGATGTAGGTCATTTTGACCGAACCACTTTAAATTTGGCGTGTTCTCTGGTTTGCATTTACTTATTGCACTTTACCTTACTGCAAATCTTTATAAATGCTTTACTTCTTCATTACTTTTGCTGCACACATTTACGAACACGCTTTTAAGTTAAGCACTTCCGAGTTCAGTTTTTATCGTACGAAAAAGTTTCCAAAACCGACGTTTTAATCCGCTGCACTAATTCACCCCCCCCTCTTAGTGCCGCTCCGATCCTAACACAAGAAAGGCCTATGCCCACAGCACAGTGGAGAAACATCCCCAGCCCGAGCATGAGCCTGAAATCACCTTTGGGGCAGGAGAGGCCGAGCGCTCCCACCATGACGATGCTCTAGTGATCTCCATCCGAATCGCCAACGCCCGAGTTAAAAGGGTGATGGTTGACACTAGGAGTTCCACCGACATTCTTTACTTCGACGCCTTCAAGAGGCTCAGCTTGGCTGAGGGAGATCTTCCCCCTATGGCATCAGCACTCACATGATTCACAGGGGATTCCATCTCCCCACTCAGGACCATAGTTCTTCCTATCACCATTGGGGAGGAACCGAGAGCAAAAATAGTAATGACCACCTTCATTGTGGTCGATCTGCCCTCGACCTACAACGTCATCCTCGGCTACCCAACCCTCAAGAAGTTAAAGGTGGTGGTTTCCACCTATCATAGAACTATCAAGTTTCCAACCTCGGCAGGGATCGAGGAGGCCCGAAGTGATCCAGGGGAGTCAAGGAAATGTTACCTTGCCGTGGTTACTCTCCCAACAAAGCCACGCCCGACTCCGGTTCCCAATTCCTGTGAAGAACCTATACCATGAGTGCTGCTAGAGCCCCTCAAGCCGCTTATCGAGGTACCCCTGAAGAGGAGCTAACCCGACCAGACCGTCAAGGTCGGAGCCACACTCCCCAAAGCGGACCAGCTCCACCTCATTGATTTTCTAAGGGAAAACATTGATATGTTTGCGTGGTCCCCTGAAGAGATACCCGGGATCGACCCAAAGGTGGCACAACATCGGCTCAATATCAACTCCGAGGCATGGCCGGTGAAACAAAAACCAAGGAGGTTCGCCCCCGACCGACAGAAGGTGATCGGAGACGAGGTTGATTGCCTTATAAAGGTCAAGTTCATTACTGAGGTTAAATACCCTAGGTGGTTATCGAATGTAGTCCTCATTAAGAAACCTAATGGAAATTGGAGGATGTGCATTGATTACACCGATCTAAACCAAGCATGCCCCAAGGACTGCTATCTGCTCCCCAGGATAAACCAAATAGTTGACGCACCTTTTTGACCGAGCGGGAGGAGTGCATCTTGGTAATAGGACGCACCTGATTAGGAAGAATATGGAGGTGTACGTAGATGACATGATTGTAAAGAGCAGGGTCACAGAGACACACCTGGACGACTTGGTGGAAACATTCCAAATGTTCAAGCGGTTCAGCATATGTCTGAACCCTACAAAATACGTTTTCGGGGTCAGCTCGGGGAGGTTCCTTGGCTTTATCATCCACCAACGGGGAATAGATGCTAACCCAGAGAAGGTGCATGCCGTTACCGAGATGCATTCCACCTGCTCGATCAAAGAGCTGCAGCGACTTACCGGGAGGTTGGCAGCGCTTAGCAGGTTTGTGTCACGTTCAGGCGACAAGTGCCTCCCCTTCTTCCAGGCTCTGCGGCGGGCCGACAACTTTACATGGACCCCGAAGTGCGAGGAGGCCTTCGAAAAGTTGAAGGTGTGCCTTGCCCACTTGCCCTAACTCGCCTCGCCTAGGCCGGGCGAGACCCTCGGTCTCTACCTAGCGACCTCGGCACAGGCCGTCAGCTTGGTGTTAGTTCGGGAGATACCACCAGCACAGCAGCCCATGCATTACGCCATCCATGTCCTCGGGGGGCCCGAGGCGCGGTATTCCCCGATCGAGAAGCTAGCTCTCGCCCTCATCGTGACGGCCCGAAAGTTGCGGCCCTATTTCCAAGCCCATACGATCAAAGTGATCACTGACAAACCGCTATGATAGATCCTTTCTAGCTTTGATGCATCGGGTCGTATGCTGCGATGGTCGGTCAAGCTCAGTGAATTCGACATTCGGTACTCCCCTAGGATCGCCATCAAAGCTCAAGCACTGGCTGATTTCATTTTTGAGCTAACTCTCGAAGACTAGGCTGTGGGGTGGGAGAGCAATCAGGGCACATGGACCCTGCACGTGGATGGCTCGTCCACTTCCAGGGCGGTCGGAGTCGGGTTTATCCTTAAAGGCCCGTCGGGAGAAACCTACGAGAGGTCGCTTCAATTGTAATTCCGAGCCACTAACAACGAGGCCGAGTACGAAGCGTTGCTCCATGGCCTACGCCTCGCTCTTGAGTCTTTAGTGACTCCCAATTGGTGACGGGACATGTCAATGGGAGCTACGAAGCCTGAGACCTAACGATGGTGTCGTACCTAATGGAGGCAAAGCGACTCGCCCACCAGTTCAACCGCCTTTCAATCGCCATAATACCCCGGGTGCAGAATGAGCGGGCCGATGTGCTGGCCAGATCAGCCTCCACCCAAACCCCGGGGTCGGCCCTAGCCATTGAGTCCATACCGGCCCTAACAAGAGCGACTCACGGAGGTCATCGAAACAAATTCACCACCGAACTGGATGGAGGAGATCCTCTGCTACAAAGTGGGCAGAGAAGAGCCCGACGACCTGACGACTACGAGACGGTTGAGGCGAGCTCAAGCCTAGTACTACGTCATTGGCGGAAAGTTGTACCGAAGGGCCTTAGTTGTACCGAAGGGCCTTCTCCCAACCCCTCCTACGCTGCCTCATGCCATCGGAAGTCGAGATGGTCCTCGCCGAGCTCCATGAGGGGATTTGCGGGGAGCATGTCGGGGGATGAGCCTTGGCCTTCAAAACCCTCTAGCAAGGGTACTACTGGCCAACCATGCGCTAGGATGCCATGTCATACATGCGGTAGTGCCCGCAATGCTAGCGGCATGCCCAACTGCCACACCGACCAGTGGTTCCCCTAACTCCGATATATGTGGCCTGGCCCTTTGCCCAATGGGGGCTCGATCTCCTCAGGCCTTTCCCTCTAGAATTAGGTCAGTGGCGCTTCCTAATGGTCAGGGTCGACTATTTTATGAAGTGGGTCGAAGCCGAACCCTTGGCCTCCATGACCGAGAAGCAAGTACAGAACTTTACATGGAAAAACATCATCATCCAGTTCGAGATCCCAAAGGCTATCATCATTGACATCGGGACTCAATTCAACAACTCTAAATTCAAAGCCTATTGCTAGTCGTACGGAATCTAGTTGAAGTTCAGCTCAATCACGCACCCCCAAACCAACGGCCAAACCGAGGTGATGAACCGAGCAATTCTGGAAGGCCTCAAGAGGAGAATCTCTGGCGCGCATGGAGCCTGGGTGGATGAGCTTCCTAGCATCCTGTGGGCAATGTGAACAACTCCCAAAATTGCATTAAGGGAGTCCCCGTTCAGCCTGGCATTCGGGACCGAGGTGGTCCTCCCACCCGAGTTGTTATTCCCGACCCTGCGCACCTCTAATTACAAGCAAGGAGACTCTAAGGAGGGACTCCGGGCTAACCAAGATCTCCTTGAGGAAAGGAGAGCCAGGGCACATTTACTCGCCATGGCATACAAGAAGGCGACCACTCAGATATACAACTGAAGGGTCCATCTGTGGTCGATCTAGGTCAGGGACCTCGTCCTCCGAAGAGCAGAAGTAAGCGACCCGACCCGAGCAAGGGGAAAGCTTGCGCCCAATTGGGAAGACCCCTATCGAGTCTACGACATGGTTTGAGAGGGAACTATCACCTCGAGACTATGGAGGGAAGTCCCCTGCCGAGAACGTAGAATGTAGCAAACTTGAAGAAATTCTACCCTTAATGGAGGCTGCTCGGGACACAAAAAAGACATAAGAAGCCTGTGCATCCACAGTCGGGGAGAAGAGCAAGTTAGAATTCCAAAATAAAAGTGCTTCTTGATCATAAAGGAGGTACACTTGGTGGTCGGGCAGCACGACCTCAAGCCCGACCGGAACAAAGAAAAAGATGAAAAAGAGAAAAACAAAATGCAAAAGGAGAGGGGGTGCAGTCCCTAGCTCGGGGGAGGAGTTGCCAGCCCATCGTTGAAGGGGACGTTCGCTGGCATGTCGACATCCTGGTCTATCGGGTTGTCAACGAATGGGTCTGACTCCAAGTCCAGGTCCGGGTACTTCGCTTGGAAATGAGCATAGGCCACCCGGTACCCGTACTCATATGTGACTTGGCCCGACCTCACCAAGCCATGCTCGAACCTGATGGACGCTTTATATCCAGCGACCACCTTCTCGACCCTTTTGGGCAACCCCAACTACTCCTCCTCTAGTGCTTCCTCAGTGGCCCGGGCCGTCGACCTGGCGGTCTCGATGTCCTGGGAGAGGGTCAATAGCTCATCATCTAACAAACAGATGTGTGACTTGCTTTCTTCTAGTGCAGTCTTCAAATGAGCCACCTCCTCCTCTAGCGTCGTGGTGCACTTTTCGGCCGCAACAATGGCCTCTAGACCCCCTCGGCTCGTAGTTCCAAGTTCTCCAATCAGAGGGCGACATCAATCTCCATCCGGCACTCGATCGCCCACCCGGCGTCAAGGACCCGGTCGATCAATGCCATACCATTTCTGATTCTGTATAAGGATCGATGTCAGCACCCAAAAGAGAAGGAATCGGTGGGAAAAGGAAGTCATTACTTACCCAGATGAGCGACTTGGCCACCCGCTCTACCAGTACTTCAGAAGCGGAGCTGTAGAGGTCCTTGACCAGGGAGGGTGCAGCGCCCCTCAGACAAACTCCTGGGCGGTTGGGCCAACCCCCCAAAGAAGGCTATCGGCCTTAAGAGTCGGCCACCGAGCAGTATAGGGGGCCCCAGGCTCCCCGGCTGGAAGATCGGCCATGTGCTGGGCTTGGTACTGCTCGGCCTCGGGCTAGGAGTGGATGCGGCACAATTCCCGCACCAGTAAGGGGCACGCCGGCGCCCTCTTGGAAGGGCCGCTACTGGACGACTCAGCCGACCCTTTTCCCTTCATGCTCCCCGAGCCCACCCCTTGGGTGGGGGCCCTAGGTGATTCTAGGGAGGCGCTTGAGCGGGTGGCTCGGCTTGCGGGTATCTTCCGAACCGTCATCTTCGTTTTCTTAAGAGGGCGCCCTGATTTCGGCGGTGCCGGCGCCCTCTTCGGCATGCCCTCCAGCGGGACAACCTCACCTTCGGAGTCCTCCCCGTCCTGAGATGGGGGCTCAACAACTTTGGTGTTGGCCGTCTTCTTCACCGATCACAGGTCCACCATTTCTGTAATAATAACGATGGTCAGATGGCTTGGGACGAACAAATGAGCCATTATGTACAAATGGCCATACCCCTGATGGCGGGGCTCAGCTCCGCTTCAACCATCCACTCCTCGGTCATCTCCTTAATTACCTAAGAAGAGGATAGGATACCCCTAAGACAACCCACGACCGCTACGTCTCCAGTAGAGAGCGACGAGGGGGCGTTATCGATGGTCCGAATAGCCCACCCGGTGCTGAAGCCCCACTCTTGATCGCAACTAACATAGAAGAAACACCTCTTCCAACCTTTGTTGTTGGAAGGCACACCACTGATCTTGAAGCCACTACAAGCAGTCAAATATTACCCGCTTGGTCCCCTCCCCAAGCGGAAGCAAGCCAAAAAGAGGGGCCGGGATGGCTCGATCCCAGCCCCCCGACACTCCCAGATGAAAGCCACCAAGTATCGCCAGGAGTTGGGCGACACTTGGGATGGGGAAATCCCCCAAAAGTGGAGACAATCCCTAATAACAAGGTGCACCAGAAACTGTAGCCCTGCTTCGAGTGCCCCCACGATTAACCCAAATCCGTCGGGAAACTAGTCGTACAACCGTTGCCCCGGACGAGGGGCATGCAGGCTGTAACACTTCGAGATGCGGTAGCGATCCCAAAGCACTTTCAAAAGGTCCTCAGTCACCACCGAGTCCACGTCATGCTAGGACTTGCGGGCCTCAAGCTCGGCTAAACCCTTCGAGGAGGCGCTACCTGAAGACATGCTCACTTTCTCATCTTGGGAGCTTGCAAGAGGAGAAGAAGGCAAAGGAGAAGGAGAGGGAGAAGGGGACGAAAAAGAAGACGAAGACGAAGACAGAGACATCTCGACCTCAGAGTCATGGGAAAGAAGTCCGAGTTTCGGGGTGAGGGATTAAAGCAAAGAGGACGGCGGAGTTGCAAGAAGGGAGCCGAGGTGCGGAATGAAGGAC
This sequence comes from Musa balbisiana, assembly GCA_004837865.1. Taxonomy (NCBI): domain Eukaryota; kingdom Viridiplantae; phylum Streptophyta; class Magnoliopsida; order Zingiberales; family Musaceae; genus Musa; species Musa balbisiana. Next base: position 33,606,333 of record CM017188.1, read on the forward strand.
TGGTGGCAAAGTGATGGTAATAGCCCAGGATGGGGATTATAAAAGGCAGGTAACCCATGGTGAGGCGACGATTAGGGCTTCCCGAGGAGAGCAACAGTCGCGACATTTAAGACCCATCACAACCCCTCAAATATGCCATATTCGCTCGCCTTGGACCTCCCGCCAGAGGCATCCCATTACCCGAAACCCCCTGAAGGCCGATCAAAATGAAGATTCCTGCCGGGCCCCGTGACGCTCCATCCAGCCCGCCACGTGGCACGATGGCGCTCAGGTATCACTTGGTCCCCAAGTTCAATTCGGAGCCAAGCTCACTCACTCGGTCCCCAGATTCGATTCGGAGCCAAGCTCACTCACTCAGTCCCCAGGTTCAATTTAGAGCCGAGCTCACTCACTCAGGCCCGAGATTTGATTCGGAGCCGAGCTCACTCACTTGGTCCCCAAGTTCAGTTTAGAGCCGAGTTCACTCACTTGGTCCATAGGTTCGATTCAGAGACGAGCTTACTCACTCGGTCCCCAGATTCAATTTGGAGTCGAGCTCACTCACTCGGTCCCCAGGTTCAATTCGGAGCTGAGCTCACTCACTCGATCCCCAAGTTCGATTCAGAGCCGAACTCACTCACTCGGTCCCCAGATTCGATTCAAAGCCAAGCTTGCTCACTTGGTCCCAAGGTTCAATTCGGAGCTGAGTTCACTCACTCGATCCCTAGATTCGATTTAGAGTCGAGCTCACTCACTCGGTCCCCAGATTCAATTCGGAGTCGAGCTCACTCACTTGGTCCCCATATTCGATTCGGAGCTGAGCTCACTCACTCGGTCCCCAGGTTCGATTCAGAGGCAAGCTCACTCACTTAGTCCCCAGATTCGATTCAGAACCGAGCTTACTCACTCGGTCCCCAGATTCGATACGGAGCCGAGCTTACTCACTCAGTCCCCAGATTCGATTCAAAGTCGAGCTCACTCACTCGGTTCCCAGGTTCGATTCAGAGCCGAGCTTACTCACTCGGTCCCCAGATTCGATTTGGAGTCAAGCTCACTCACTCGGTCCCCAGGTTCGATTCGGAGTCGAGCTCACTCACTCGGTCCCCAGGTTCAATTCGGAGCCGATCTAACTCACTCGGTCCCTAGGTTCGATTCGGAGTCGAGCTTACTCAATCGGTCCCCAGGTTTGATTCGGAGCCGAGCTTGCTCACTCAGTCCCTAAGTTCAATTCGGAGTCGAGCTCACTCACTCAATCCCCAGATTCGATTCGGAGCCGAGCTCACTCACTCGGTCCCCAGATTCAATTTGAAGCTGAGCTTATTCACTCGGTCCCCAAGTTCGATTCGGAGCTGAGTTGACTCACTCGATCCCCATATTCGATTCGGAATCGAGCTTACTCACTCGATCCCCAGATTCAATTCAGAGCTGAGCTTACTCACTTGGTCCCTAGATTCAATTCGAAGTTGAGCTTACTCACTCGGTCCCCAGGTTCGATTTGAAACCGAGCTTACTCACTCGGTCCCTAGATTCGATTCAAAGTCAAGCTTTCTCACTCGGTCCCCAGATTTAATTTGAAGCAGAGCTCACTCACTTGGTCCCCAAGTTCGATTTGGAGTCGAGCTCACTCACTCAGTCCCCAAATTCGATTCGGAGCCTAGCTTACTCACTCAGTCCCCGAGTTGCTCTAGATCGTTCCTGACTAACGACCTACCGGCACCAAAACCTAAGCCCGGACTCAGTCACTCGGCTAAATCTAGCGGCCGAGCTCCGTATCTCAGCCAAATCCAACATCCAAGTCATACACCTGAGCTACACCTTGCGATCGATTTAATGCTCGAATCACCGACCTAGTCCACTATCCAAATCGCCTCGTGTCGACCCTCGACTCGTAGCCCATCAAGTCTCTAATCGAGCCGCCCCAACTCACTCGCTGACTTACAAACTCGGTAGTCGTAACTCCAGGCCATACGAAACCCATCATTTGAACTGGACACGTTGGGTTCATTGCGTAGGCCTCGATTCGCCGGCATTGACACTTTTGTTTCGCTTTGTCTGGCCCCTATCGTTCGATCAGCAGGGTTGGTCCTGCCCGCATCATAGGGTGCCACCCCTCTAAATCGCCCCTCGATGAGTTAACCTAGCTCTTCCACACAAGCGGCCGGTGCAATTGCCTCCCTTGGACCCAAGCATGCACCCCGGTCCATTAGGGACCCAGTGGCACACCTCGGAGGGGGGGGGGGGGGGGGGGGGTTGGGGAGGGGGGTAGAGAAATGATTAGGCATATTTTAATCCCCGAGTGAGTCACCATCGACGTCACATGCCACATCCCAATCGATGTCAGAATCCAATGCCACACGCCATCAAAACCCCATGGTGCATGCCATGTCGGGTTCCGTACCAATACACTATGCGATGTGACTATCCCGAGAGCTCGGGCGGTGCCGTCTCACACCGCTCAGACACCCCCAAAGACGTCAACTCGTCAGAGAAGCCATTTCATCCCTCGAAGGTCAGCGACCGCATGGAAGAAAGGTGCAACCAATCCGTGCACGATGGTATAAAAACCCCTGGACGGCACCCGGCCAGAGGGGGGGAAAAGGAAAAACAACACTGGACTGATTTGCTCGTCGGAGGGGCCAAAGTTGGGGAGCACCCGACGAAGGCCATTTTTGCAGGGAAACGGCCACCCTCGAGTAGCTAGCATCTCAACCTGGGAGTCACCGTCCGGTGTGTTGAATCTCGGATTTTGATGATGAAACTAATTGATTGTGTTCGAGAGTCAAGCGCGAAGGATTCGTTGGGAGTTCGAGAGTCCGATGAAAGTCTGAAGGTTCATCGGGAATGCTACCGGAACTAGCTGAGAATGAGTAGGGAGCTTGCCGAAGGGTTTTCGGAAGCTCGCCAGAATGTACATCGGAAGTTCGCGGAGCTCACTGAGAAAGATCGTAGCTTGCCGAAGAAGCTCATCGGAACTCACCAATATCAAATCGTGAAGTCTAAGAGCTTGCCGGGAGTCCGCAGAATGGTTTCCAAGAGTTTCTCGGAAGACCGTCAGAAGTTTGCCGGAAGAAGTCTTGACTTGTGGACTTTGTAATAGCTTAGGAAATGTCTTTAAATTTGTAGTTAGCATGTTAATTAGGGTTAGGATTAGGTGTTAATCTTATAACCCAAGTAGGGGCCAATTGGGCTCGAGTTCGGACTGGTTTGGGCCAAGTATGGAGCCCAACCAGTGAGCTGAAATAGTGTAGGTGGTGGCACCGCCCAGGACCCGAAAGGTTGGGTGGTGGAACCGCCGGACTGGGCGGTGGCACCGCCCAGCACCCAAGCCAGGCGGTGCGGTGGCACCACCCAGTACACTGTCAGTGTCAGAACTGACAAGCAGTGGCACCGCCATTGATAGGCGGTGGCACCGCTAGCTTCGAGAATCTAAGAGAATTCAAATTTTGGAGCCCAAATTTGAATCTTCTTGAGGCCTATAAATACCCCTCAATTCTCAGCAGAGATAACAACTTTTGAGAAGCAATGGATTGAGATAAAAGCCTTAGCAAAGTCTTTAGCAAGTCTTGTTTTCAATTGCTTGAGTGTTCACCTCCTTCTTTCTCGTTGAAACTTTGTAAGAGTGTGAACCACTTGTAAAAAGTTGTAAGAGGGGTATTTGTCCTTCCCCTTTAAAGTGATTTGCTAGTGGAAGTTGGGAGCCTCATCGAAGAAGGCTTTGCAAGTGGATGTAGGTCATTTTGATCGAACCACTTTAAAATTGGCATGTTCACTGGTTTGCATTTATTTATTGCACTTTACCTTACTGCAAATCTTTATAAGTGCTTTACTTCCTTATTACTTTTGCTGCACACATTTACGAACATGCTTTCATGTTAAGCACTTCCGAGTTCGGTTTTTATCGTACGAAAAAGTTTCCAAAACCGACGTTTTAATCCGCTGCACTAATTCACCCCCCCCGCCCCCCCCCCCCCCCCTCTTAGTGCCACTTCGATCCTAACAATTGGTATCAGAGCCCAGTATTTCTCATTTCGGATTTACACCCGAGAGAAATGGCTCTTCATGGCTTTCAAGAGGGCTTTTCGGTTTTTCGTCCACCGTTGTTTAACGGATTGGACTACACTTATTGGAAACCTCGAATGAGAGTTTTCTTGATTTCTATGAATTTGGATTTATGGAATATTGTTGAAAACGGTTTTCAACTTCCTTCTAAACCGATGAACGAATAGTCGGATTTGGAGAAGAAGTATTTTTCTTTAAACGCAAAGGCTATGAATGCCTTATTTTGCGCTTTGGACAAAAATGAGTTCAATCGGATTTCTACGTGCGAAACGGCTTTTGATATTTGGCGAACACTTGAAATCACGCACGAGGGAACTAGTAGAGTCAAAGACTCGAAAGTTAACATTTTATTGCATGATTTTGAGCTTTTTCGAATGAAACCAAGCGAGACTATAGGCGACATGTACACCCGTTTCACGAATGTCGTCAATAATCTAAAAGTTCTTGGTAAATCTTTTTCGAATTTTGATCTCGTAAGTAAGATCTTAAGATCCCTTCCAAAAAGGTGGGATCATAAAATAACCGCAATACAAGAGATAAAAAATTTAAATGATTTTTCATTAGAAGAATTAATCGGGCCATTAATGACCTATGAAATGACACTTTTGGAACATTTTAAACTTAATGAGCACTTGAACCACCTTCTAAAGAATAGAAAGGATTTGGAACTCCGGACAAATGAATACCACTTGAGCGATGACTCAAGTAATGAGGACAATGATGAACTTGAACTTCGAACACTAAATCTTAATAAGTTCATTAAACAAAAATCTAAAATAAACAATGAACTTGAACGGAGGAAGAGGCCAAAGAAAAGGAAGGCAACCAAGGATAAATCAAGAACTTCCAAAGGTGAAATGGCAAATTGGGCTTTGACGGGCTTCGACTACAAGGTAAGTAACTCAACTCTCTAAAATTATTTTGAAATTACTTGAAATTTTTCATGAGTGCTTAATTTAGATAGTAGGAATAGGAAATAGAAAATTGTTTTTCAAAAATTATATCATGTTTTTCTTTTTAGCATCTTTAAAAAATTAAAAAATTTGATCATGAAAAATATATTGCTAAGGTTTCATGCATGTTATGTTTTGAAATATTGAATGATGTATGCAACATTAGGGATGATAATTATATGATATGTGATAATGCTTAAGATTAATCCATGCATGTGTATCTCGATGATTTTATGTCATGCATGAGTTTTTGAAGTAAATGTTGATTTGAAACTCTCATTTTAGATAAACATGTTTTTGGTCTAATCGTTTTTATGACGAATTAAGATGACATTCTCATGATATATTAATATGACATAGTGCATGTACATCTATGTATGAATTTCTTGATAGTCTTTTGATGATAGATGTGATATCATGATGTGTTTAGTCTTGACGGCTTCATGACGAAACTTATGTTTCAATTTTAAATGATGATACATGTTTTCACAAAAAGACTTGAATACCCTTACATGAAATCAATTGTATGAAATGGAAATGAATTTTCTATACTATTGAGATTAATGAATTTATTTTACTAATCTTGTGAATCTCATGAAAATAAACATGATGAATATTTTGAAAATAAATGAGTGTATCATGCATTTGGTCTTAATGATTTCTCTTGAATATACTTTTTGAAATCATACTTGATGATGAATATCAAGATATTAAAAGAATGTTATTATGGAATCATGCTTGATGATTTGTTTTATGAAATTTACCTTTTCGTCTTAAATGTTGACACTTGTTTTATTAAAGGTAAAGGCATGCTTATAAGAAGCAAATCACATGAATAGAAATTTATAAAAATGAAATGCAATCCTCTATCTTATCGACTTTTCAATAAATCTATGCTTGTCATGTATGAATTTATTGAATGTGACTTTGAGGATGATTTCGGATTTCACAAATGCTTGATTCATACTTATGACGTGAGACACATTTTAAATATGAATCATGTTCAATGCTTCAATCATGTTATATCTCCCTTAATTCATTTTGTTCTCCTAGATTTATTTACCAAAGAGGAGAATCTTCCGAATGAATGAAATGATACAAATGAATCACTTATCGATATGTCTTTTTGAAATATCTTTTTATTGTGATGTTGATAATTTGAGATGCCTGTTGGAATTCATGACATGAGATAATTGAATCCTTAACTTACTTTGGCTTGAAAATAGATGTTTAAAATCTTGCTTGATGAGTTGTTTTATAAGATTTTGCCTTTACATCTTGAACTTTCATGCTTATCTTGATTTGACATATAAGGACTAAGGCATGCTTAGATGAAAATAATCACTTAAAAAATGTTTTCCCCATTTGATCGAGATTAATGATTTCATGATATTTTTGTGAATCTCGAAATTGATTTTGATGACTTGATTATGAATTTCAAGTTAACGATTTGATTTGAATTAGTTTTATCCAAATCATAATCTTGATCTTGCAAAATTGGAATTACAAATAATATCTTTTGGTATTCATAACTTGAATTTGATTGAAACATTGCATGCTTAAATTAATCATTCTCCTATGTTTCAAAAATTCTTTAGATGCCTTATGTGATGATTGAAAATTAATTTGCTTTATGATGAATCACGAATCATGACTTGATCTATGATATTGATATATTTTAATCATGATCCTTGGTTGTATAATTCTTTTGCTCTATTAAAAAGATTTGTCGAATGAATCATATCCTTCTTGAATTTTCTTGATATCATGACATGATTTTGTAATATGGCTTTTATAATGATTAAAATTTTTAGCCATTGATTTCTCTCTTCTTTTCGATAATGATAAAGGGGGAGTTAGTTTACTAGCCTACATATTTCAAAGGAAGGAAAATTTGCTAGCTCGATCATTTCATTGAAAGAACTTGCTATCATGAACACTACCAATGAATTGCAAATCTTGTAATATAAAGAGAAGCAAAAAATTGCTATCTCGAAAGAAGCAAAAAATGTAAAACTTAGAAAACTTGCAATATAATTGCTCTTGCCATGCTTTGTATCAAAAATAGGTTGATATCCTTAAAAGCATCACATTAAATATTTTAGTGTATCGCAATGTATCACATGTATCGCAAATTAAAATTTTTGAGACTATTATCATATCATGTTTAACAATTGATGTCTTTCATGATATGATTTTTTTGCATTTTTGTCTTGTATGTATCATGTGATGGTTGAAATATTGATTGATGCAAATTCATAGTTTATGTAAAAGTTTAAATCATTGGTTTCTCTCCTTTTCGGCAATGACATAGGGGGAGAAAGATTGCTAGCTCAAGGCAAATGCTGGCTAGCTTATACTCTTCCCTTCTTTTCGACAAAAACAAAGGGGAGAAAGCTTTTGCTAGTTAGAACATGCAAAGAAAAGCAAAGTACAATCTTGCACAAGATGCAAGTGTTGAATTGCCATGATTGAACTTAAGAATCTTGCTATGCTTTTGTGCTTATATGTCGTGATGAAAATCTAGCTTCATGTTACAAAAACTTGCATATCTTTTAAAATAGCTAGAGCTACTTCTCCTTTTGTTGATGACATAAGGGGAAAAGTATATTGACGACTTCATGCATTGAATTGAACTTTTTATCTCTAAACACATAAGAGTTGGGACTTCTCCTTTTTGTTGATGAGAAAGGGGAAGAAGTAAGTTGATGATATGCATAATTTGATCATGACATATTGCTTGGATTTTTGAATCCAAGAGTTTCTATCAATATGGCATATTGATAGGGGGAGTTTGTTTAAACTCCAGGGAGTTAAGGTTAACTCCGGTAGTCATCAATTAGTTGTCATCATCAAAAAGGGGGCGATTGTTGAATCTCGGATTTTGATCATGAAACTAATTGATTGTGTTTAGATGTTTAACTGCATTTTGAGTGATGCAGGTCTACTCGATCAGGATTAGACAGTTGATGCAAGAGGAATTGACGTTGTGCCGGAGGAGATCACGTTAGGATATTGGACGGCAGAATGCTTCGGACGTCGGGCATCGGGCCAAGGAGAGCGGAATTGCACCAAGGATATTGGGGTTGCGGAGGTCAACCGCCAATTGGGCAACAAGCCGCAAGAGTGGACGATGCGCTGAAGAATCGAACGAAGCGCCAACCAATGACGTGCCGGGCAATAGAATGTCAATTCGCGTTGTAATAATTGTCTAGATCGGAGTAGAGTTTTGGCTTGTGTGTGCAGGATTAACTACGATAACGATGAAGACATAAAGCGAAACAAAGTGCCGGAGTCAAGCGCGAAGGATTCATTGGGAGTTCGAGAGTCCGACAGAAGTCTGAAGGTTCGTCGGGAATGCTACTGGAACTAGCCGAGAATGAGTAGGGAGCTTGCCAAAGGGTTTTCGGAAGCTCGCCAGAATGTACGTCGGAAGTTCGCGGAGCTCACCGAGAAAGATCATAGCTTGCTGAAGAAGCTCATCGGAACTCGCCAAGATCAAATCGTGAAGTCTAGGAGCTTGCCGGGAGTCCGCAGAATGGTTTCCGAGAGTTTCTCGGAAGACCGCCGGAAGTTTGCCGGAAGAAGTCTTGACTTGTGAACTTTGTAATAGCTTAGGAAATGTCTTTAAATTCGTAGTTAGCATGTTAATTAGGGTTAGGATTAGGTGTTAATCTTATAACCCAAGTAGGGGCCAATTGGGCTCGAGTTCGGACTGGTTTAGGCCACGTTTGGAGCCCAACTAGTGAGCTGAAATGGTGTAGGCGGTGGCATCGCCAGACTAGGCGGTGGCACCGCCAGACTAGGCGGTGGCACCACCCAGGACCCGAAAGGTTGGGCGGTGGCACCGCCCAGCACCCGAGCCAAGCGGTGGCACCGCCCAGCACCCGAAGAGCTAGGCGGTGGCACCGCCCAGTACACTGTCAGTGTTAGAACTGACAGGCAGTGGCACCGCCACTGACAGGCGGTGGCACTGCTAGCTTCGGGAACCGAAGAGAATTCAAATTTTGGAGCCCAAATTTGAATCCTCTTGAGGCCTATAAATACCCCTCAATTCTCAGTAGAGATAACAACTTTTGAGAAGCAATAGATTGAGATAAAAGCCTTAGCAAAGTCTTTAGCAAGTCTTGTTTTCAATTGCTTGAGTGTTCACCTCCTTCTTTCTCGTTGAAACTTTGTAAGAGTGTGAACCACTTGTAAAAAGTTGTAAGAGGGGTATTTGTCCTTCCCCTTCAAAGTGATTTGCTAGTGGAAGTTGGGAGCCTCATCGAAGAAGGCTTTGCAAGTGGATGTAGGTCATTTTGATCGAACCACTTTAAAATTGGCGTGTTCACTGGTTTGCATTTATTTATTACACTTTACCTTAATGCAAATCTTTATAAGTGCTTTACTTCCTCATTACTTTTGCTGCACACATTTACGAATACGCTTTCATGTTAAGCACTTCCGAGTTCGGTTTTTATCGTACGAAAAAGTTTCCAAAACCGACGTTTTAATCCGCTACACTAATTCATCCCCCCCCCTCTTAGTGCCGTTCCGATCCTAACACGGTGCACGAAGGAGAGTAGTCCGTCGACCCGGATCTCGACCAACGCCAACTAGCACTCCTTCTCGAGGGCACAGCCATGTCATGAAGACAAGCTGCCAACCACCTCGGAGATGGAGGGAAGCGACCCATCACAACTGACACTCGGGTCGGCAGACCATGGAGCCCTGACCAGCATTCTCCCACGAGGGCCCAGCCGACCCCGCCGGCCCGACTCTTTCCCGAGACGCTCTAAAGCGGCCACCTCATCATCTTACTCACTCCACCAGAAGCCCCTGACATCGGCCCGCGAACCTAATCGTGCTGACTCATCAGCCACAACAGTACTCTTGTTCACTAACAACACCTTCAGTGCACCAGACAAAATAAATTTCAGGTTTAGAAATATTAATTTTTTGATTAGCGAGAGTGTCATTAGTTTGAAATATTTCGAGGATGGAATGACAAGATTTTATGTTGGCTCTAATGCAAAGTAATATATCGTCGGCATAGCATAGCATATAAAAAGGGGTTAAAGTTTTATGATAGGAGTGTAATATAACTATCAATAATGTATGAGTAGGAGGAACATGGTAAATATTGACGAAACCTTTTAAGCTAAGTAGGATTGATCGTTGCACTTTGCAATTAGAGGACACAAACGTTGATGATTGAGATCAATGTTTATACGAATTATGTAAGATAGGATACAGTAGAACATGATTGTGCGACATACTAGTTAGAACAATGAGATGGAATATAACTTTTTTAAGATAATTAAGATCAAAATCATATCGGAATAGAGAAGTACAAAAGAGGACACCATCAACAATCTCATGTTCATAAGAAATACGTGAGATGGGATACAGTTTAATAAGATGAGAATATAACTGTGTAACAGTACTGATTAAAACAATGGAGCAGTGACTTCCTTTCGCAGCAAGCAAGCCAAAAGTCTTGCTGCGTGGCTGTTCGAATCCCTCAACAGCAGCGAGATGGACGGACGGTGACTACAGCGCATCGACGCCGCGGCGGGCTGCAAATAACCATCACCACCAACGTGAGGGTGACCACGACGAGGACGCTCAGCAAGTCCATGCCACCATTTCCGTTGTCTTCTGCAGCGCAGCACACCTTCCCCATGGCCGGAGAGGAAGAAGAAGAACCAGAGAGACGAAGAGGGAGAGCGATGGTTCTGAGAACAAATCCATGTTTGGTTCTGCCAGGTATATAATGATCACAAGTTGCTTTCCATGATCGAGTGGTTACAACATCACCATCAATTGCCTCCTTTTTTCTATCGAGTTGTCCGTGGACGCGAGAAGACCGAACGTCAATCATGGCCTGCACACGCTAACCACTGCGTGTTATCTTAATGGGGCGAACGTTTCCTCTACATGTGATGTGCTGTTGTTGTTGGCTTGAGTTCAATCGGGTCGAGTTGCGGAGTCAGCAGCGTCTAGTTGGCGAATAAAAATTAGGGATTTGAAACACACCTAATGCTTCGTGCTTTTTTTTTTAATTATTTATTTATTTTTATTTTTTAATGATGTGCGAGACGGGGCTGTTAGTTCGCTCGCTCGGTGTTTGATTTATTGCCGGATAAGGTTTGGGCAAAGACATTGACTACTGGATGTTTAGCCACCAATAATTTGACTTCCGTCATTTAAAACTCTTTTGTCTTTTAGCCCCACTTGGGCTTTCTTAATCGAGACGCATCTTTCGTTCAATACTTGTGTGAATGTTTCCAGGTCATGACTAAAAGAGCTGATGAGAAAAATTCGTGTATCTTAATGACCGATTGAGTCTTCCACAATAGGATGCATTTTTCAGTACAACAATAACAAAACCGTAAAATGCTGGCCATGTGAATCTTTCGGTAAAGAGTCATGTTTTTAAATTAAAAATATTTAAAACATTATTTATGATCTCTAAATCATCAAAATAATTATTTTATGGTTTCTAAATCTTAAGGATATATCACTAAGTAAACCACCAAAATCATTTGCTAGTATTGCAATAACAAAAACTGCAAGTTTGGATCCAAGTTCAAAGCGAGATTGTTTAGCGTCAAGAAAGGAAGTGCTACTTTAGGAGCTGGAGCAACCTGCTATATTGCAAATAATCACAGTACTCCATTACTGCATTCTACTAAAGAAGCACCAATTGAGCACATTAACAATATATGCAACTACATACATACAAGAAGAGCCTAAAGGTTGCACTCAATTTGCCAAACTGGAGAATTACCTTCTCATGCTCCTGGCTGGCTACTCCATTCTCTCTTCAGAGACCACCAGCTGGAAGTTCTCAACACACCAGCACTGAAGCTAGCTGTTCATGCCACCTCGGATTTTCGTTCTTTAAAATCAATTTTCCCTATTTCATGCTGGATGATGATCCTGGCAAACTTTCTGTGTGAGATGACTTAGATGATCTGAAGAATGGAATGGATGCCAAAGAATCGAGGTTGTTATGCAGAAATCAGTCTGATGCACAAGTCGGTATCAGAGTCCATGACACACTGCATTATTCGAGGACCTCTGGTAGTTAATTAATAATATAAATCAGATTCTAGACATATTCAAATATTTTTACATATAGAACACAGTATGATAACAAAATACACAACCAGTTAATAACACAGTGCATTCTTCAAGTGTTTCTTATAGTTAATTGATCGTGTAAATCAGATTATAGATATATTAAAATAGTTTTACATATAACATGCAATATTACTACAGCAGACACAAATAGTTAAGTTCCAGAAAGGGAGAAAGGACCTGTGGAGTACAACATTCAGTCAATCCAAGGAACAAGTACAACAAGAGGGTGGAAGGAAAAAGGAAAAAAAGAAAAGAAAAAAAGACATGGTTCGGAAAGACTGATGAAAAAATATGATGACCCAAGAATAGCACACGTCTGAGCCAACCCTAGAAATTTGAACAGTGTTATCATAATGATTCTTCAAGGTTGCAGGTACGCAATATTCGTGATCAAGACAATAACGATTTCATTCCATTGATACAAAGCTAAATACATGTATAATCTTCAGTTGATACTTCATGGTTTATAGTTAATCCTATATCAAAATCAAAGAATGAAAATGTAATATAGTCATCCACACAAACTTGTACAAAGTCTAATTATAATTGAGTAAATATGAACAGAGTAGCAACAAGCAGTAATATTTGAATAACTATATGTTCAATTGTATTCACATGTAGTGCATTACCCTCCTCCCAAGCAAAGCCGCACCTTCCAACCCAAGTAACTGCAAAAGCAAGATGCTGAGCATTTCCTATAGTGTCTTAATAGTTTAAACTTTTATTCGTTTGTGAAATGAACATGCAGACCAAGTTGCTTTCTGTCAGTGGAACAAAGAGGTCAAGTTTGAGAGACGTTTTGATGGGGAGTTTGAAGGCTCGCCTAAGATAAATGCACTGCTGAACCTTGATAGATAAGGGCACCCAAGATCAGAATTCTTATTCCTAAGATGAAATCTGAGAAAGCTTTGAGTTTAACTAAATTCCAACCAAAAGCATAGAGTTCCAGTTTTTTATTGTCCCTGAGTGGGATACTACTATTGTTACAAGTAAATTAGCTACATCCCATGAATTGGACATTTTATTAAATATGAATTAAGTCAAGGCAACTATCATCAAGTTGTGGCAGTTTACTGTGGGGTGAGTATTCCTTTCTGTCACACAAGAAACTCGGTTATGATCAGAGAAAAGCAAGAGATTTTTTGCTTTGCTAATCCAAAAAAAACGTCAAACATAATCAGTTACCGTGAAAAAATTATTTATATTCCTAGAAAACTTGAAAATTGAAGTAAAAAAGTTAACAAAGTTTGTGCAATTTGAGGTGATCTGGGATGAAATTAAGAGGATCATACGGAAGGAAGATAATCACTTGGAAGGCAAAATATTCTGCATCATTCAGTAAAGTAAACTAGAACTAAAAGTAAACTAGAACTTAAAGGGAAAAACTGCCAGAGGTTTGATGATTTTGCAAAGGTAAAACCATTAAAGCTACTCTGAGGAAAATGTTACTTGTTGCAGCAATAGACCAAATCAGGATTGAGAAATACACAAGACCATGAGGAACGATTGATAAGAAGAATCAATGATTAAATCTAATGCAAGTTGCACATCTTACAGTTTGCTGTTTTATATTTGATTTTTATTTACAGTTTCAGCTATGATGGTCTGAGCCTTTCAGTAAAAGTGGAGCTGAGTGTAGAGTTTCCGCGTGAGTCTTTTTCTGTTTTTCATAAGTATAGATGCCAGAAATGCATATTTTTGAATCTTACCAAAATAAAATAAAGAAAAAAAAGCAAGAGGCGAGGAATAATCTCATTAGTTTCGGTGAAAAATAAATATAATTTAATAAGTCATAAGTCCATGAAATACAACATAGAAATGAACCGTTGTTCTTTTTTGACGTGCAAGGGAACACAGAACAATATCATGATAAGATATAACGAAAAATAAACTTTTGTATATGAATAAATAATAATATGACATAATACGTAGCGGAAGTAAATGAAATCATAATCAAATAGAATACTAAGATTTATATAAAAAATCCTTCCAATGTGAAGGGTAAAAATCACGGGACAAATTAGAGATAGTCTACTATAAGAATAATAAATATACAAATCTCAATCTTTTGTCCAAAACCTAAGTAATAATCTCAAGAGAATAAATAGGATATAAGAATTTTGTTACTGTGCACAATATCCAAATTTTTCCCATGTAATCATACCAATAATCTACTGTATATTTGATCTAACTTGAGATGAGAATACTGCTTGGATAATTAAGAACACTCTCTCTATAATTTTCTCCTCTGTTTATGCAACCACCATACCTTCCTTACTAGATCTAGGGTTAGATACAAGGGGAGATAGGCTATGGGCTGAATCTGTAGGCTGTCAGCCCAACATTCCACATTAGCTAATCTGGTAGAACTTGCTTAGCAAAAATTTCTACAGAGAAATTTGCAGGATATTTTATTTCATAATAAATAAAGAGCAACTCACATCAAATATGCAAATACTAAAGTCTAAAAACTTCAGTATATCAATTGAGAAAGACTTACCTTGTGTAAGACAGGTAAAGAGGGCAAGTTTGTGTGGTCCGGTTTCACCTTATCAAACATTGCAGAGGTAAATCCCTTGGGCCAGGCTAGTGGATAACAGTTGAATGAATTTGACTAAGGTGATTGAAGTACAATAACAATGGACCAAGATGCATATAGATGTTCATAAATTAGTTGATTTCAGTAGGACATCATTTAAATCACATCACATGAAACTAAAATGATGCTTCAAATCCATTTGCCTCTTCTTATTCTCAAAGCAAGGGCTACGTCTGAGTTCTTAGTTCTGAGTTCGAACAAAAGGGTGTTTTGGCTAGCACAAGAGATTTTTTTATTTGAAGCAATGCTATGTTTGTTTAGAGAATGAAAGTCTTTCGAAAGGAAAGGTATGCATCATGTGCGATATGAATTCTATTCAACAAGAAGAACAACCAATGAGTCAACAGAAGAAACGAGGGCTAATGCACTCGAACTAAGATTATATTCAATGAAACTACTTTGAAAGCGCCTATACCCTCAACCCACAATTTATATTATAAGCATAAAATCTGTAATATACTGTATTAAAATATAAAAATAATTTTTTATGTCAGGATTGAAATCAAATAATTAGATCTAGTTAACGATGCGTACCTTTTGATGCCATCTGAAAAGAGATATCTATTTGATCTATAAAAATATCATCTTTAATCCAAGATCACTATCAATCTGCAAAAGGAACTAGATCCTTCTTCTTTCTTCCTATCTTTTCACAAGACCACATAGATTGATGGTTTATGGAGAAGAATTGAGAGAAAGACTTTAATCCCTCAACTTTAATTTATATTCCTCTTTTTGTATTTGGTCCATAGAGATCATGTATATATATAGGCGAGAGTAGAGGGTTTAGGATAAGTTATTAGGAGAGTTTCTCCCATCAAAATTATCTCCTAAGAAATCCTACCTTAAGTAGACTGCTTTTCTACTGGCCAATATATTTTATTAGTAATTAGTTATATTATATATTTCTTATCTAATTATAAAGGGCCATAAAAACTAACATTCTTCCACTTGACCCATTAATTGATAAAATATAAAAGAGATATTCAAAATCAAAATAAATACAATAAAATTATTTAAAAATATTTTTACCTAAAGATTTCGAAGAATTTTAAAAAGCATTTTATATATGGCCATGAATTTTAAAACAAGCCAATAAGTCCAATAAACACAATAATACTATATTAAGTCCAACTATCAATGCGAGTTATAGTGGTTGTATATCATCAATGTCATACTCCCTTCTATGTATCACAACATTGTTAGTCTTTCCTAATGTAATCCATAATGACCCATGTAATTTGTCTTGTTAAGATAATCTTATTATTACATTCAACTATAATATGCATAGACATAAATGTAAATAGGATAGCAGAAACAAATAACTTTAATTAAGAAAAAAAATTAATAATATCATCCACATATACATGCATTACCATATCTTTTATGACTTGCTCATAAGTCCTATTCTAATAACATGTGCTTTAAATATTTTACACTATAAAGCTTTTATCAATGGATCAGTAATCATCATAGTGGTGCTCAAGTTGTCAATTGACACTTATTATTTCTGGACTATTTCTCTAACCACCAAGTACTTTATCTCAATGTGCTTGGAACCATTAGAGTACTTGGCATTCGTAGAGAAGAAAATTACTACGGTGTTATCACAAAATATCTTCAGTGGCTTGGCAATTGAGTCGACCACACCAAGTCCTGAGATGAAATTTCGCAGCCATAAAGCTTGATTTGTGGCCTCAAAACATGCCACAAATTCAACTTTTATTATTGATGATGCAATAAATGATTGCTTTGTACTTTTCAAGAAATTGCTCTACCAACTAACAAGAATACAGATCCTAAAGTGGACTTCCTACTATCGAGGCAATTTACAAAATCAACATCTGAATATCCTGTTACTTCAAGCTGATTTGATCTCCTATATATGAGCATATAATCTTTTGTCCCCTATAGATATCTCATTACTTTCTTTGCAGCTTTCCAATGTTTCATTCCTGGGTTGCTTTGGTATCTTCCCAACATTGCAACTACAAAACTAATATATAGTCTTGTATATATTTGAGCATATAATAGACTTCCAACTATGCATCCATAAAGAATATTCTTCATTTGATTCTTTTCTAAGTTATTTTTCGGGCACTGGTTTTGGCTAAAATTTTCACCTTTAGTAATAGGTATATCATTGGCTGAGCAAAACTGCATATTAAATTTCTCTAAAATATGATTAATATATCCTTTCTGAGACAATCCTAATAATCCGTGAGATCTATCCCTAAATATCTCCATGCCAATAACATAGGCTGCCTCATTCATATCAACTATCTTAAAGTTCTTATTGAGAAATATCTTAGTTTCATGTAATAAACCAAGATCACTACTAGCAAGTAAAATATCATCCATATATAAGATCAATATAATAAACTTGCTCCAATTTACCTTCAGATATAATCACTGATCAACAATGTTTTCCTTAAATATGAAGGAAGTAATGGTATTATAAAACTTTATATACCATTGTCTAGAAGCTTGTTTAAGGCCGTAAATGAATTTCTTATGTTTACAAGCCCAACTTTCTTTTCCCTTTTCTATGAATCCTTCAGGTTGTTCCATATAGATTTCCTCATCCAGATCCTCGTTACTCAAGATCATAATGAGCTATTAATGCTATGACAATTCTTAAGAAGTCCTTTTTAGAAACTGGAGAAAAGGTCTCATTATAGTCGATGCCTTCTTTCTGAGAAAAACCTTTGGCCACAAGTTTGGCTTTATATCGTTCGATATTGCTTATTGAGTTACGTTTTGTCTTAAAAACCCATTTACAACTAACTCTTTTACAACTATTGAGCAATTCAACAAGATTCAAACATTATTTTGGACCATTGATTTTAACTCTTGTTTATTACATCATACCATTTTTCAAAATCGTTACTTTCTATGGCTTATGAAAACGATAAGGGACCTTTTTTTATTCCTATATCATAATCTGATTTTTGTAGATATACTACATAATCATCAGAAATGACACGTTTCCTTTTCCTTTGAGATCTTCTCAAAGCTACCGATTATGATTATTCTACAAGATCATTAGCGACGACATCAATATCATGTGAGAGTTCTTCGATGTTATTTTTGTTGTTCACCCTCGTCAATACTCTCATTGATTTGAGGAATAATAATATCTCAAATAGGAGATGATATAGGAGAATTAACCTGAATCTTCTCAATATCAAAATTAATCCTTCGAGATTTTTCACTCCCACTAATTTCACCATTTTTTAGGAATTTTACATTACCAAATTTTACTATCCTCGTACCATAATTAGGGCAATAAAATTTGTATCCTTTGAATTTTTCTGGGTAACCAATAAAATATTCAAAAATAGTTTTTAGATCCAATTTATTTTCATATGGATTGAATACTCTTATATTTGCATGACAGCTCCAAATATGTAAATGTTTTAGACTGGGCTTCCTACTAGTCAATAACTCAAATAAAGTCGTTGAAACTAACTTACTAGGAACCTTATTCAAGATGTATATAGCTATCCTAAGAGCTTCACCCCACATCGACTCAAGTATAGAGGAATAACTCATAATGCTTCTAACCATATCCATAAGAGTATGATTTCGCCTTTCAACAACATCGTTTTGTTGTGGCACACTTGGCAATGCATATTGAGCACAAATACCATGTTATTCTAGAAATTTTGCAAAATGACTAATATTCTGACCAGATCCATCATATCTGTCATAAAATTTACCACCCTTATCAGATCTGACAATTTTAACTTTTCTATCTAATTATCTCTCGACCTCATTTATGTACACTTCAAAAGTATCAACGACTTGAGACTTTTCATGTATTAGATAAACATAGCCATATCTGGATAAGTCATCTATAAATGTGATGAAATACCTTTCTCCACTAAAATAAGGAATATGGAGTGGTCCGCAAATATCAATATGAATAATCTCAAGGAGTTCTTTACTTCTTGTGACATTTTTCTTTATATATTTAGTTTGCTTTCCCTTAATACAATCTATACAAACATCAAAATCAGTGAAGTCTAAATGTTTCAAAATATTATCATTTACTAATCTTTCAATTCTTTCCTTGGAGATATGCCCCAATTGTTTGTGCCACAATATAGAAGATATTTCATTATTAAAACTATGTTTCAATCCAACATTTGATTGCAAGGTCAATAATATCTTTGTAATCTCAAGATCCAAATTAATTTTATATAGACCATCACATAAAATTCCAAAACCAACTTTTATTGAATCATAAAATATACTGAGTTTACCATTACCAAAAGAAAGACAATATCCTAACTCATCAATTCTAGATAGGGAAACTAAATTTTTAGAAATAGTAGAAACATAACTTGTATCAACAAGATCCATCAAGTGACCCGTCTCTAAGCGTAGACGATAAGTTCCCACTGATATCACCTTTACTTTATGACGATTTCCCAAAATGATAAATCTTTCATGTTCTTTTGATTTTTGGATTGAAAGAAATCCTTGCATATTATTGGTAACATGAGTTGAAGCACCATAATCAATCCACCAAGTGTTAGAAGGAACTTTTGTAATGTTTGATTCAAAACATACAAAGGTCGAGTTAATACCTTTCTTTTTGAACCAAGTCTTGTGTTCATTGCAGTCCTTCTTCACATGTCCTTTCTTGCCACAAAAGAAACACTTTAATGTAAAAGCTTTCTTTTCATTAGTCTGTTTAATATTTTCAGACTCGATAAATTTCTTTGATGGATGATGCTTCAATTTTTTTTTCTTGTTACTAGCTCCTTGAGTAGTAGCCATGACATTAGATGAACTTTCCTGCCTTAATATCAATTCTTCCTGAACACACATGCTAGTTAACTCATTCAAATCCCACTTATCCTTATTTGTATTATAGTGAATCTTGAATGGGCCAAACTGAGAAGGAAAAAAATTGAGAATAAACTATATGAGGAAAGATTCATCAACATTCATGCCTAATGCTTTAAGTTTTATGGCTTTGTCAGGCATATTGAGGATGTGATCATGAATTCCTCGAGTGTCATTATACTGAGCCGTAGTCAATTCTTTCATTAGTGTGCCAGCCAATGACTTAACAATAGATTTAAATCTATCATCAATAACCTTTAAATATTCTTATGCGCAAGTTGTAATAGGTAATAAAGTCTTTATATTATTTACAATTGTCATTTTTATAAACATTAAACTAAGCCTATCAGATCTTTTCCAAGCCTTCATTTCATTAACTTGTTCAACAGTACTTTTATCAGTCAAGTCTGTAGGCTTTTCAACAAGCAATGCTAAATCAAGATCTAATACATCTAGTGTAAATTTCACATGCTCTAACCATTCTGAATAATTTGATCCAGAGAGTACAGGGACACTAGAAGCATAAGAACGTATGGGCAGAAGTACCACTACAAAATATAAAATAACATTAATGCTTTGAGTTTGTCAAAAGTTTGATGAACTATTAATATCATCTATATTACACTTTTGGGTAAAATATTGATATATCTAGTGTTCACTCAATATCATCTATGAAGGACTGATATCATCCTTATGGAATAGTATTATTACCTTTGGGTATACAACCCTAAATTGTAAGGATATCCAAAACAATATCATCTTACCATATCACATAATTATTTGAAGTAGATTCTCCGTTGAGATTATCTAAATCTCTTAATTATATATGCCATTGTGAATATTATTTCTTTAATGTCATTTAAGATTGATTCCTTAATATTATTTTATAAGTTATTGGTCTAAGTCACTTTGGTGGCTACAAGACCAATATAATAATATAAAATAAAATTTAAAATGCCCTATAAATGATAAAACTTTTATTGTAATTTACATTACACAAGCCTATCATCCCAAGCCATTTTGGTAGCTACAAGTCAGATAAAACTTAGGGAAATGAATTACAAATAATATTCATTAAATTTTTTTAATTTAATTTATGCTAAGAAGTTCAATAATAGAATAATAATTATAATAATTATTGAACATTAATCAGTAAAGAAAAACTCATATGATAATCATGATAACATAAAAATTGAAAGATAAATATTATTTCACAATTTCAAATATATACATATAAATAACCAAATGAATATCCAAGAATAATAATTAGATTTTATTTACCGCACATAAAATTACAATCAATAATCCATATGAGAAAACTATAAAAGTAAACCATAATTTATAATTTTTTAATCAAAATTAAATCTAATCAAATAATCAAAAATATAATCATCATTAAATTCAATCATAATTATAATCATATTTATTAATTTTATAATTAAAAATATAAATTAAAATTTCTCAATTTCGTAATGGTAAAACTGTAAATATTTGACAGGATATAAATCAGAAATATATGATTTATGAAGGGAAAAATTATAATTTGACAAAAATAGACCCGAGGGCAAAACTATAAATATGTTGATAGAACATAAACTAGAATTATGAAATTTACAAAGGGCAGAATTATAATTTGGCAAAACCCTAGCCCCGATGGTAAAATCGTAAATATGCCAAAACCCTAACGTCATTGTGCTATAGTCGCTTGCGCGTCTGGCACTACCATTGCCCACGCGTGCCCGCTGCTTATATGTTGTCATGGACTTAGCTAGTTTTGCCTAAGTCGTGCGGTGCCCTTGCGTGTCCATCCTCAAAGGTCAGCCTCCCGGAAACCTCCCATGGTCCCTTAGGACCTATAAAAGAGAAAACGGGTTAGAGAAAGCACCTCACTCGGGATCCATAAGCAATTATCTCCGTAAACACTTCATAAACAATACAAATTACAAGTAGACTTTACAAACTCAGAACAGTTGCACAACAAAGGGGCAAAATGATCCGCTACAGATCGAAAATCTCTCACAAGTGTCCACATGACACAACCTTTATTTATAAGCCTAAAATGGCTACCAAACCCAACTAAAATGGGACTATTAAGCCTTCAGCCGTCCCTCTACATGCTGTGTAAAACATGAACATACCAAAAGACACGGACATACATAAGCATTACATCAAACATCATGTTTAGAAGTTTGTCCGTGACATTCTCTCCCACTTATTACTTCGACATCCTCGTCGAAGCCTTTGCTGACACTGCAACTCTTCGCCTTTGCTGAGTCTTCAATCTTTTGCTCCAGCTGCAATATGCCTCTTGGCTCCTAGTTGCTCTCCGCTGTTGTTTTTGAGTAGTCGAACCTTTGATCTACTATGCTGCTTCAACTCGCCAATGACTCTGACTCTAGTGTGGGGTTGGCTGAGTTGTGTTGATCCTTATTTGTTCCTATGGATCCTCCAGATGAAAGAAAATACCATCCTTACTATGTGCCAGTCTCTCAAATTTCACATGTTACTTGATCTGGGTGGATGCTTGTTGGAGTTTTAACGAGCATCACCTCGCAAACTTCGAAAGTTTTGGGTCCTTCCTCCACAAAATTTGCTCGTCAACTCTTCTTTCACTTAGTTGTTACTTCCAAGTAGATTTGCATCACTTCTGCTTTCGATTAGCATTCTGTTGGGAAATGAAGCGGATAATCTACTCTCAATAGCACTGATCACCATTGGTGAGGATTTGACAACTATTGTCCTCTAATATCTTCGAAGGGTCTTTGAACCTGTGTAAAGCTCCTTTACTGAATAAATAAGAGAATTGGGGTACTCGGTTTTGCCCATTCTCTTAAGTGTTGAGAAGGTAATGGTTACTTAACTTCGCTCGCCTCTTCAAGGATTGTACTTAATGCATCGAGCTAGTTACTGGCCTTCGCCTGCTCTTTGCTCATACTTTTGAAGTACTTGAAGTGCTTACATTCCTTATATTGAGTTAGCTACTGTGATTCACCTTTTCAATACCATCGAACTTCTAGAATGTAGGAAGTTTTCACCCCAACTTGGAGTAAGTCTCTAATAGTTTTGGTCGCCTCTAGGATTGTACCGTCTTCTCCATCAACCCTGCCGCTTACTCCACTAAGTAGCAAAGGTACAGTACCACGTACTGCCTGCTTTGTTCCTTGGTCATGCACTCTTGCATGACCCAAAGTCCTTCACTTTCGGCTATCTTAATGAGAAGCTCGTTGACACCAGTCTTACTGCCTGCTTTGTTCCTTGGTACTGCCTGCTTTGTTCCTTGGTCATGCACTCTTGCACTCGTTGACACCAGTCTTACCGCGTACTGCCTGTTTTGTTCCTTGGTCATGCACTCTTGCATGACCCAAAGTCCTTCACTTTCGGCTATCTTAATGAGAAGCTCGTTGACACCAGTCTTACGAAGTTCCTCGGCCTTTGCCCTTCAGCCTTGTCTCGGTACTTGGAGTTTGCCTCTGCATGCTCCATCTCCTCGGCCCCTTTCATGACCAATTGCTCTCCCTCCATGAGAGCAAGGGATCAATGACCTTCACGGAAGTCCCGCCTCTGTAGTACCATGGCGCTGCCATGCCCATGGTCCTACTATCCGTCGCCTTGCTTCTACCTCCCTTTTCTTCATGATCAGTAGATATGTCTTTGTGACACTCCTTCGAGTCCACCTCCATTCTAACTAATGCTTGATTTTGGGTAGCTAAGTCTCTTTGGACTCATCGTCGCTTCATCGCCCCTTTCGACCCCCCCTGCTTCAACACCTTTGTGTTCTCCAAGCAAATCCCTTTGGTTGATGGAAAGATAGACTGCAACTCCCATGCATGGCCTCTGCCATCACGTTATAGGGTTTGCACTGATTCTGTTCTCCTTAGCTTCCTTGGTAGTAACGTTCGCTTACTCGACCTTGTCCTATGACTTGTCGAGCTCCCATAAACGAATATGGGCTCTGGAGCAGTCCAACTCTCCAGCTTGCTTCGATCATATCTTTGCATGGTTAAGTCCCTCTCATGGGACTCACTGGTACTTGCATTCGAACTTTTCTCTTGGTTGAACACAGCCCCCATATGCTGATGACCAAGGCTTTCATCCGATGCAAAATTCGATACACGCACGGAAGGCCTTCACTCCTTGAATCCATAGCCCTTCTTGCTGTCGTGTTGTTCACTGAAGTGGAGCTACCAGTAGCTCTTGATCATACCTTCGTATGATAAAGTCCCTCACGGGACACACCTATGTGTATTGCATTGCCACGAACTATTCTACCACGATCCGCTGCACCATGTCGCCTCTTGGTGACATCTCCATTGCATTCTGATCCTTGTGGGATGAACTCGGATTGTGATCCCTCAATATGTGGCCTCTGCTAACACATCATAGGGTCTCTTCCACTTTCGATTATGTTTGCTCCTTTGGCAATCGACCTTCATCCACCCGCTCTCGGGTCACACCTAGATGAAGCATCGGTCTAGAACAGTCCATCACCTAGTAGTTCCCGAAGTCCACCGACTTCGCTGAAATTGGTGCACTATTGTCTGGATCCTGAGCCTCTGCCCTTACCAGCACAATCTCTGCTGTGCACCGCTTACTTCATGGCAACTTGAATGGCAACACTGTGGCATATTCTTCAAGAGTACCCACATCCGCGTCCTCTTGCCCCATGCCAAGGCCTTCTGAAATCAACTTTGCCTCCACAAATTGAGTTGCCTCAGTTCCTCCATCAAATGCTTCTCCGAGATAAGGTACATGTGCCCAGAAGTTCCCTTCATCTTTGGCACCATGCAAGATGAGTCTGCTCCATCAGAATGAAGGACCCATGGAACAACATGATCCTGCTCTTGCCTCTGCAAGGGTTCATGTCCTTGACCTCTGTCAAAGGGAAGCTCTACGCCTCCGCTCCATGTTCCATCTTCTATGCTGGCTCACTTCATGTGGCTTGGGTACTTCGCCAAGTTACACCCAAGTTACTCCGCTCCTCGTTTTTGCATTGAGTTGATGGTGGCCCTCGCGCCCACCATTCCACGGGTCAGTCCTCCCTTGAGTCTGATCTCTATATTGACCCCAAGTGTTCTTTCATTTGTGTTGATTTGGGTTGCTCCCCTACTTGATCTCTCAATGCATCCACCAATGCATTCTCTCAAGCGAGATCATGCGACGATTCCTCGCCACTCACTCGGTCCATTGAGCTTCGTGGAGTTGTTATTTTTGAGGTCTACTCCTCAACATGTGCGGTCTATTGCACGTGATTCTCCCTCTGAAGAGTCAGGACTTATCCCTCTTGGATATCTATCCCGTTGGAGCAATATCACTCTTCGTTTCGGAGACCACCATCCCCTTGGACTACTCTGATTTGCTGAACAAACTGCGCATTGTTCTGCCTCCTATAAACGCACTTGCTAGATTACGACTCTACGTCAATACAGCCCCCGCTGCACCACTCAAGGCCTAGCAACATGCTGAACTTACTGCACACTTCAGCCTCTTATGGATGTATCCTTCACATGCCAAAGAGAAAGTTTGAATGCTTCATAACATCGAGTTTCGGTCGCCTTGGGATAGCTACGAACATTCCATCATCCGCATACACGCCCTTGCATGAGTACCGAATTCTTCGAGTTAGCAATTCCCCTCATGTCTATGAGCTTTGTGCAACTCTTTTGGTCGTTGAACAACTCATTCTTCCTTGCATGGTCTCACCCTTTACCAAGCGCTACGCTTGCCTTGAGCACCATCAAGTATAGTTGCCAACATTGAGCCATAGCTCAAACTCAACCTTCCCAACCTTTGTGCGCTTCGCATTCTTCCTAGCTTGCTTGTCCTCATGGTGCCTCTTACGCGAAGGGTTGGCCATTCCTTTGAATGCTAATCTCATATGCTCGCTCCTCTGAGCGACTCCATTTCCCTACATGGCCATGCCCATTTTCCCCAAAACGGTCACGTGTGCTGGCTGCCCTCAACGCAGCCCCGCTAGGTCCCCCACGTTTGCATGCCAAGTGTTTCTATGAGTGCTTGTCCCACTCTGATATCATCTGTCATGGACTTAGCTGGTTTTGTCTAAGTCATGCGGTGCCCTTGTGTGTCCGTCCGCAAAGGTCAGCCTCCTCGAAACCTCCTATGGTCCCTTAGGACCTACAAAAGAGAAAACGGGTTAGAGAAAGCATCTCACTCGGGATCCACAAGCAATCATCTCCGTAAACACTTCATAAACAATATAAATTACAAGTAGACTTTACAAACTCAGAACAGTTGCACAACAAAGGGGCAAAATGGTCCACTACAGACCAAAAATCTCTCACAAGTGTCCAC
Source organism: Musa balbisiana (assembly GCA_004837865.1). Taxonomy (NCBI): domain Eukaryota; kingdom Viridiplantae; phylum Streptophyta; class Magnoliopsida; order Zingiberales; family Musaceae; genus Musa; species Musa balbisiana. The sequence continues at coordinate 33,632,220 of CM017188.1, forward strand.
ATGACACAACCTTTATTTACAAGCCTAAAATGGCCACAAACCCAACTAAAATGAGACTATTAAGCCTTCGGCCATCCCTCTACATGCTGTGTAAAGCATGAACATACCGAAAGACATGGACATACATAAGCATTACATCAAACATCATGTTTAGAAGTTTGTCCGTGACAGTGTGGCCATTGAGGCGGTTCCTACTTACGCCGCTGCTTGCACGTACGGTGCTGTTGTTTCTTGCACGTGGCCATTACAGCGATTCATGCTTGTGTGCGGCCTACTCGTGCATGGCCACCACTTGGAGGCGGCTGCTCGTGCGTGGCTGCTCGTGCGTGGTCGGCGCTTGGGCGCGGCTGCTCGTGCATGGCCGGTGCCTGGATGTGCTTGCTTGCATGCGGCCAACCATCGCATGGGCGTTGTGATGCCTACGTGCAGCTGCCGCATGCGCTGCGGTGCGCACGTTGCCCAATGCAGCCTTCGCTACCAATATATTGGCAGCAAGGTCAACGACGAGCATTGCTTCTTTGCAATCATAGAGAATAAAAATCATTCATGTATCGTAAACAAAATAATAGATCTAATGTATTTGATCTCAAGATCCTAGACTCTGATACCAATTGTAAGCATAAAATTTGTAATATGCTATATTAAAATGCGATAATAATCTTTTATGCCAGGATTGAAATCAAATAATTAGATCTAGTTAACGATGCGTACCTTTTGATGCCATCTGAAAAGAGATATCTATTAAATCTGCAAAGACACCGACTTTAATCCAAGATCACTATCAATCTGCAAAAGGAACTAGATCATTCTCTTCTCTTCTTATCTTTTCAAAGGACCACCTAGATTGATGGTTTAGGGAGAGGAGTTGAGAGAAAGACTTTAATACCTCAACTTTAATTTCCATTCCTGTTCTTGTATTCAGTCCCTAGAGGTCCTGTCTATATATAGGTGAGAGCAGAGGGTCTTGGATGAGTTATTAGGAGAGTTCCTCCCATTAAGGTTATCTCCTAAGGAATCATACTTTAAGTAGACTTCTTTTCTATTGGCCAATATATTTCATCAGAATCCAATTAGTTATATTATATATATCTTATTCAATTATAAAGGGCTATAAAATCTAACATATACATGTCTTTCACAATCCAAATCCTTCAACAATGAAGATAGTCCAAATACTTTGTAAATCTAAGAAAAAAGCATAAAATTATTTTGGATTCTTTATATAGTTTTGTTTCTACCACCACCACCAATTATAGCTATAAAAATCATGATTAAATTACTATTATACAAAAAACTTTGATGTTAGAACTGAAATCAAATAATAATAGATCAAATTTATGATACATACCAATGTAAAAAGTCTTTCTTTGATCTGCAAGTGCATCGTCGTCAGATTTGTAGAGTGATGGATTAGAGGCAAAGAGGAAATGGGAAAGGATCTATAATCTCTCGATGACTTATTGTTTCATTCCCAAGAGGTTCTATCTTTTTACAGGTGAGAGCAAAGGGTCTAGGATGATAATTAGGAGAGTTCTTAAGGAATTCTACTATAATTGGATTTCCATTCTATTGGCCGATAACCGTAATCAAATCAAATCAAATCAAATCAAATCAAATCAAATCAAATCAAATCAAATCAAATCAAATCAAATCAAATCAAATCAAATCAAATCAAATCAAATCAAATCAAATCAAATCAAATCAAATCAAATCAAATCAAATCAAATCAAATCAAATCAAATCAAATCAAATCAAATCAAATCAAATCAAATCAAATCAAATCAAATCAAATCAAATCAAATCAAATCAAATCAAATCAAATCAAATCAAATCAAATCAAATCAAATCAAATCAAATCAAATCAAATCAAATCAAATCAAATCAAATCAAATCAAATCAAATCAAATCAAATCAAATCAAATCAAATCAATCAATCAATCAATCAATCAATCAATCAATCAATCAATCAATCAATCAATCAATCAATCAATCAATCAATCAATCAATCAATCAATCAATCAATCAATCAATCAATCAATCAATCAATCAATCAATCAATCAATCAATCAATCAATCAATCAATCAATCAATCAATCAATCAATCAATCAATCAATCAATCAATCAATCAATCAATCAATCAATCAATCAATCAATCAATCAATCAATCAATCAATCAATCAATCAATCAATCAATCAATCAATCAATCAATCAATCAATCAATCAATCAATCAATCAATCAATCAATCAATCAATCAATCAATCAATCAATCAATCAATCAATCAATCAATCAATCAATCAATCAATCAATCAATCAATCAATCAATCAATCAATCAATCAATCAATCAATCAATCAATCAATCAATCAATCAATCAATCAATCAATCAATCAATCAATCAATCAATCAATCAATCAATCAATCAATCAATCAATCAATCAATCAATCAATCAATCAATCAATCAATCAATCAATCAATCAATCAATCAATCAATCAATCAATCAATCAATCAATCAATCAATCAATCAATCAATCAATCAATCAATCAATCAATCAATCAATCAATCAATCAATCAATCAATCAAAATTAAAGAATCCTATAATCTAATAGATTTTTATCAAGTTCTTATGTCTAATCAACTTAGTGTTTATGTTTTTTTGTACAAAAAATATTGCAACTTTGTGGCCACAATAAATGAAATAAGAGGTGTCGGATCAGCGATCAATGGAAGACAAAAAAATTAAAATTTTAAGTCATTTATCCTTAATACAGATGGTGTTTGAAAATTTGTTAGGATATAGCACTATCACAAAGAGCAAAAATATATTAAGAAGTAGACTTCATATCTAAAAAATTAGAATTCCATTTAGCATCACTAAAACCTTCGACAATAGAAGGATTCCCTATGAAGTTAAGTCCATAATTAAAGTATCTAAAAATTCATTCATGGGCATTCCAGTGAACTAAATTAGAGTTAGCAGTACATTTACTAAGTATAAAAGTAGCACAAGGGATGTCAAGTCTAGATCTATTTGATAGGTAAAGAAGTAATCCAATTATTTGATTATTTGAGAATATTGTATTGATCTATATGGTTATTAATATTTTTAACTAAATGCATATGCAGATAATAAGGAGTCTAAATAGATGAATAGTCAGCATATCCAAAATTTTTCCATATCTTTAGAGTATAATGTGATTGGGATAAAGATAAATAAAAAGATTTGATCTCAACAATTAGCTCTTAAGTTAGAAGCAAGAATCAATATATCATCAAAATAAATGTAAAGTAGAATGAATTTGGTTCCAATCTTGTTATAGTAAAGACAATTATCATATTTATTTATTTGAAATCCAAAAGACACATAATTCAAGTTGGTCCATATTAATCTTTTGTTCTAGATATCAGTAAAAAAAATACAGTCTTCAAATCCACTTTATAAACTAGAAATTTATAAATAGAAGCAAAATCAAGTATGACTCATATATGATAGTAATTGGCACTATAAGTGCATATGTCAAAATAATTAATGTCAATCTTTTATCCAAAATTTTGAGCCAAGATTAGTCTTATATTTTTCAATTATACTATCAGTCCTAATCTTCTCTTTGAATATCCACTTGCACCATAGGAGTTTGCAATCATGAGGTAATCATTGAAAATCTAGATATGATTACTAACAATTGACTAATTCCAATCATAGATAGGTTTAAAGGAGTTAAAATAAGAGAAGAATAATCACTTGTGATATAGGTAGATTATCTATATTTAAAAAAATATATTTTTAAAGAATGATGTGTCTTTAGATTAAATCAAATCAAAGTATCATTTAAGATTTCAAAATTACGAGATCACTACAAGGAAATCTATAGGCATTGCTATATAGTGAATATCCTACAAAGATAGTATTCAAAATTTTATGACTTATCTTTTTCTTTTCAGGCTTAGGGATACTAACATTAGTTAGACACTCCCACATTTAGAAGTATTTTAGTCTTAGTTTATATCCCTTCTAAAGTTCATAAGTTATATCTTTATCCTTTTGAGGAATTCTATTAGGTATATAACAAGCAAATAAAAGGGCCTCTTCCATAAGTTTTGGGGGACTCATAAGCTAAGGATCAAGGCATTAACTTTATATAGAAGTGTTTTTTTTTTTCCGGATACACCGTTAAATTAAGATGAGTAAAGAGTAGTAATTTTATGAATGTCATGATCTTCACAAAACTTAGTAAATTTATTGAAATGTACTCACTTCTACTATTAGATATTGAGATTTGAATTCTTCCATCAAGTGGTTTTCAGTCTTAACCTTATAGATGTTAAATTTATTAAGGACTTTATCTTTCAACTTCAAAGGTAAGTATAGCATAATTTAAAGAAGTTATCAATAAAGTCATAAAAGTAATGACTTTTACCTTTAGTAAGACTTATGTTTGAATCACAAACATTACTATGGATTAGTTCAAGTTTTTGGGTATTTCTAAGCTAAACATATTTAAAAAGTTTTCTAGGTTATTTGGGTTGAGCATAAATTTTACATTTAGATTTAAATACATAATTAAATTTAAGATTAAGTTAAGATTGGATATTCTAAAGATTGATCTAAAATTGATATAACTTAGTCTATCATGCCAAATGTCACAAGATTTAGAATTCAATATAATTGAGGAAAAATATTAACTTTATTGATAGGAGTAATTACACTAAGCTTGAAAAGGCTTTTAGAAATATAATTTTTTCCAGTAAATAAGTCTTCCTTAGATATTATAATTTTATTGACTTCTAAAACTATCTTATAGCCTAACTGTATATTAAGAGAGAGCCATTAATTAGGTTATGTCAAATATCTAATACATGCATCACATCATGAAGTATGAGCATCTTTTCTAAAGTAAGTTTCAAGTGGACATGTCTAATTCCTATCACATCTAAAGATGTCTTATTCCCCATTGTTAGACTTTCTCCGCTTGAGATTTGATAATAGGAAAACTAATCTCGAGTAGTGCAAATATGAATATTGGCTCTAGAATCTAGCTACTATTTAGAATAATGGTGGATGGTTCACAGAAGGGATGAATGAAGTAGAATTAAACGAAAAGTTGGATGATTTAGCCTTAGTCATGTTAGGCTTAAAAGAGTCTTTCTCCTTGAAAATCATGTTTTACTTCTCTCAGTAGAAGCGAGATGGAGAAAGATAATTATCCCGATTACAACATTGTTGAACTGATCATTTCCTAACTTCTTGTTCTCTTTGGATTTAAGAGCATAAGTAGAGTTTTGGATTTGCTTGGAATTAGGATTTTGATTAAAATCTTTAACCTTAGTTTAAGCCTCTTACTCTTGAGCTTAAAGTTTTTACCCTTAGGGTTGAATTTTTTGAGTTTTGGAATTGACATTGGTATTTGATCACGTTGGACCTAGCTCATATTAGTTTTTCTTGTACCTTCTTTTGTTGATATTAGTCTTTTATTCAATGGCTTGAAAAATAGATTTGAGGGTCTGAATAGTTTGAGATATAATCTTTTGACCAAACTTAGATCAAGATGTAAATTAGATACTAAAGATGGTGAAAAAGATATATATTGAATTGCTTAAGCTAGAGAAAAATATGTAAGAATTTAGGTAATATTATATGCATTAAAGATGAAGATCAAGGAATACATGTTAATGATAATGAGATAAAAGAAATATAAAAAGTTATTTTTATAAATTATTTAATAAATATTTCACACATGACTTGGATTTAACAATAAATAATATTCATATATTTAATAATCATAAATTTATTCATAAAATTAGAGTTAATGAAGTAAAAAATATATTAAAGAATATAAAAATAGCTAAGAGTTTGGAGCCTTATGGTATCCCTATTAAGATTTAGAAAAGTTTAAGGGATAAATGAGTAACTTAGTTAACTAGCTTATCTAATAAAATCATAAGATTTGGAAGGATGTCTAATGAATAAATAAATTATTGTTTTAGTATCAATTTACAAACATAAAAGTGACATACAAAATTATTCAAATTATATATTTATTAAAATCATGAGTCATATTATGAAACTTAGTGATAGAGTTTTTGAGAGTAGGATAAGACTTAGAAATAAATATCTCTAAAAATCAACTTACTTTTACGCATGGAAGATCAACTATATAAGTTGTTTATTTAGTAAAATAATTAATGAAAATATATAAGAAAAAAAAGATTTGCATATGGTTTTATTGACTTAGAGAAAGCTTATGATAAGGTTCTTAGAGATTTATTATGGTAGGTTAAAAACAAAATAACGCATTCACCAATTATATTAATGTTATTAAAGATATGTATGATAATATAGCTACTAGTGTTAGAACTATAGGGAGTGTGTCTAGTAAAATTTTTATTAGAAAAATATTATATAAAGGATCTATATTAAGTCTATACCGTTTCACATTAATGATAGATAAGTTTACTAGCCACTTAGATGATATACCTCCCTAATATATATTATTTGCTAAAGATATTATTTTAGTTGATGAAAGTCTAAAATTGAATTAATTATAAACTTGAGCTATGGAGGCAAGCCTTAGAAACTAGAAAATTTAAATTAAATAGGATTAAATCTGAATATATAAAATATAATTTTAGTAAGTCTAGAAATAGATAAGAGAATATAGATAAATTGAATGAATAAGAAATTCCTTTAAGTAAAAGCCTTAAGTATCTTGGATCAACTATTCAATAAGATAGAGAAATCGATAAAGATATTATTTATAAAGTAAAACTAGGATGGTTAAGATGACGAGGGGCATCAAGAGTCTTGAGTGATCATTGGATATCTTTAAGATAAAAAAAAAATTTTATAAGATAATTATAAGACCAATTATGCTTTATTGATATATGTGTTGGGAAGTTAAGAATAAACATATACAAAAAGTTTATATTGCCAAGATAAAAATATTAAAATAGATATGTGGAGTTAGTTGGAAAGATAAGAAAAGAAATATTTTTATTGGTGAACAACTAAGTATCACTTTAATAAATGATAAAATTGTTGAATTTTGGATTTTGATGATGAAGTCAATTATTATTTGTTATCTAATCCATATGTTGAGATAAGTGTGCAGGATTAATTACGATGAAAGTAAGACATGTAGCAAGAGTTGCGCCGGAGTCAAGACTCTGATCACGTTGGGGGTTCGAGAGTTCGACGGAAGTCCGGACGGTTGTCAGAGGTTCTGTGGGAACAAATATGAGAAGTCTAGGACCTTGCCAAAGAAGCTCGTTGGAATTCGCCAAGTGGATCGTCGCAAGTCCAGGAGTTTGCCGGAAGTCTGTCGGAGCATCGCCGAGAGTTCGTCGGACGTTCACTGGAAGCTCATTGGAAGGGAACTCGACGTTGCCAGTTAAAAACCTGCTTAGGACTATGTCTTAATTTCATAGTTTGCATGTAATTAGGGTTAGGATTAATGATTAATCCTATAACCCGATTAGGGGCCAATTGGGCCCGAGTTCGGACTGGTTTGGGCCAAGTTTGGAGCCCAATCAGTAAGCTGAAATGGTCTAGGCGATGGCACCGCCCAGAACCCAAGAGTTCTGGCGGTGGCACCGCAAGTACACTATCAGTATCTGACACTGACAGGCGGTGGCATCGCCACTGATAGGTAGTGGCACCGCCAGCATTGGGAAACCCAAAAGAATTCAAATTTGGAGCCCAAATTTGAATTCTCTTGGGGCCTATATAAACCCCACCCTTTCATGCATGAAAGGGCACCGAAACTTAGCATTTATTCTGTGATTTTGAGAGCTTAAAAGTGTTATAAAAGGTCAAAAGTTCTTCTCCCTCTTTTCTTCCAAGTTTTGATCATTCAAGAGAGGAGTGAAAAATCTATAAGGGTTGTCTCCTAAGCCCGTCAAAAGGAGTGAAACTGTAAAAGGGTGGTTGGCCTTTGCCTATCGAAGGAAGGCCTCTAGTGGACGTCGGTGACCTCATCGGAGGAGGAAGCCAAAAGTAGATGTAGGTCAAGATTAACCAAACCACTCTAAATCTTGGTTTGCATTTACATTTTGTTCTCTATCTTAACTACAACTGCCTCCATAGCTTTACTTTAACTACACTTTGCTTGATCTTAAGTTAAAGTAATTTTTGAATCGACTTTCATACCGAAATCATTTTTATCGTACGAACGTAGTTTTAAATCGTTGAAAGTTTTCCGCTGCACCAATTCACCCCCCCCCCCCTTCTTAGTGCTCTTGATCCTAACAATTGGTATCAGAGCTCGGTTAACTCTCAATCGGATTAAACCCCAAGAGAGATGTAGTCCTAACAATTGGTATCAGTGCTCTTGATCCTAACAATTGCATATTTCACCCCGAAACAAATACAATTTTTGTTGTAAATTTAGGCATATTACTTATCAATGTCCATTTAAGAGATGTAGTCCACACAAATTAATTTGGGTTCCTAAAGGAACTATAAAGAACTCCATGCAAAATGATAAGTTAAGTCGGTCAATTTTTGAGGCACCCAAGGTCAAATGCGTACCTAAAATCATTCTTTTTTGTAGAAACATTCACCATTACAAGCTAAGAGCAAGAGATGGTATCTTGATAGTGGATGCTCAAGGCATATGACCGGAGATCCATCTCAATTCTCTAAGCTCACTAGCATAGACGAAGGCTATGTCACCTTCGGAGACAACAACAAGGGTAAAATCATTGGCAAAGGAACCATAGGTAACAAATCCAACTTCTTTATTCAAGATGTTTTGTTAGTTGATGGTTTAAAACATAACCTCTTGAGCATTAGTCAATTATGTGATAAAGGATATATTGTCAAATTCGAATCTAATGCTTACATCATTGAAAAACCACACAAAAACACATCTATGATTGCATTAAAACAAAATAACGTATACACCATTGACATCAATGATCTTTGCAATGAAATGTGTTTCTCAGTTTTGAATGAGGATGCTTGGCTTTGGTATAGGAGATTAGGTCATGCTAGCATGAAACTAATCACTCAAATATAATCCAAAGCACTTTTAAGAGGAATTCCTCATATCAAGTTCATCGAAGATAATGTGTGTGATGCTTGTCAATTAGGAAAACAAATTAAGGGTAGTTTCAAATCTAAGAATCAAATAAGCACCTCTAGACCCTTACAATTGATCCATATGGACTTGTTTGGACCTATCTCTACATCAAGTCTAGGAGATAGCAAATATGCCTTTGTCATTGTTGATGACTATAGTAGATACACATGGACTTATTTCTTAAAACGCAAAAATGAATGCTTTAGATATTTTACGAAGTTTTGCAAACTTGTCCAAAATGAAAAGGGTTCTATGATTTCGTCAATTAGAAGTGATCATGGTGGTGAATTTCAAAACCGTGATTTTCAATAATTTTGTGAATTTAATAGATACAATCATAACTTCTCTACTCCAAGAAATCCTCAACAAAATGGAGTAGTAGAAAGAAAAAATAGAAATTTATAAGAAATGGCAAGAACCATGTTGAATGAACATAGCCTACCCAAATATTTTTGGGCCGAAGCCGTAAACACTACATGCTATATTTTGAATAGAGTTCTAGTAAGACCCTTACTCACCAAAACTCCCTATGAGTTGTGGAACAACAAAAAACCCAATGTTTCATATTTTAAAGTTTTTGGGTGCAAGTGTTTTATCTTGAATGAAAAAGATGCCTTAGGAAAATTTGATGGTATATCCGATGAAGGAATTTTCCTTGGTTATTCTTTGGTTTCTAAAGCTTTTCGTATCTTCAATAAAAGAACTTTAATTATAGAAGAATTCATTCATGTTGATTTCAATGAGATTTCTGAAATTAAGAAAAATGATTTTGATGATGATGTTAATTTTGATTATTTGAATTTAAATGAAACCCCTTCTCCAACTAGCAACTTGGATGCATCCACTTCCGAAATATCCTTACCCAAGGATTGGAAATATGTAGATGCTCATCCTAAGGAGCTAATCCTAGGAGACACATCTAAGGAGGTTCAAACATGTTCTTCTCTTAAAAAATTTTATGCCAACGCCGCTTTTCTCTCCCAAATTGAACCTAAATGTATTGACGAAGCCATGAAAGATGATTCATTGTTTATCGCAATGCAAGATGAGTTAAATCAATTTGAGAGAAATGAGGTGTGAAAGCTTGTTCCTAGGCCAAATGACCATTTAGTTATTGGTACTAAATGGGTCTTTAGAAACAAGCAAGATGAATATGATATCGTGGTTAGAAACAAGGCTAGATTAGTAGCCAAATGTTTCAACCAAGAAGAAGGTATCGATTACGAAGAAACCTTTGCTCCTATGGCTAGATTAGAAGCTATAAGGATGCTCCTTGCCTATGCTAGTAATAATAATTTTAAGTTATTTCAAATGGATGTTAAAAGCGCTTTTCTTAATGGCTTTATTTCTGAAGAAGTTTATGTTGAACAACCTCCCGGATTTGAAAATAATAGCCTCACTAATTATGTGTTTAAATTAACTAAAGCTCTCTATGGTTTAAAACAAGCCCCAAGGGCTTGGTATGAGAGACTTAGTTCATTTCTTATTAAAAATAATTTCACAAAAGGCAAGGTTGATACTACATTGTTTATCAAGAATTTTGAAAATAATTTTCTCATTGTTCAGATTTATGTTGATGATATTATCTTTGGCTCTACAAACGAATCTCTTTGTGAATCTTTTATTAAAACCATAAGTCTTGAATTTGAAATGAGTTTGATGGGAGAATTAACCTTTTTCTTAGGCTTACAAATTAAGCAACTAAGAAATAGCATCTTTATTAGTCAAACTAAATATGCTTTAGATTTGCTAAAGAGATTTAATATGGAAAGCTCAAAAGCTATTAACACTCCTATGAGCACCTCCACTAAGTTAGAAGTTGATAAAAGTGGAGAAAGCTTCGATCAAAAAACTTATAGGGGTATGATAGGAAGTTTACTTTATCTCACTGCAACTAAACCAGATATCATGTTCAGTGTATGACTTTGTGCTAGGTTTCAATCAAACCCTAAGATATCTCATCTCAAAGCGGTTAAAAGAATACTTAGATATCTTAAAGGTACCACAAATCTAGGATTATGGTATCAAAAAATCGAGAAGTTTGAGTTAATTGCTTATGCTGATGCGGATTTTGTTGGGTGTGGACTAGATAGAAAAAGCACATCAAGAACATGCCAATTTTTGGGACAAGCTCTTGTTTCCTGGTCATCTAAGAAACAAAACTCGGTTGCACAATCAACAACCGAAGCTGAGTATATTGCAGCTAGTGCATGCTGTGCACAAGTTGTGTGGATGAAAAACACCTTAGAAGATTATAAAGTTCATCTTAAAAATATTCCCATGAAATGTGATAAAATTGAACCCAAGAAAGAATAAGTTATATGCTACGAATGTAAGAAGCCGAGACATTTCAAAAGCGAATGTCCTTAAGCAAAGAAGAAGCAACCAAAGAAGAAGAATGCTCTTAAAGCAACTTGGGACGATTCAAGTGCATCTGAAGAAGAGGAGCCAACTAACATTGAGCAAGTTGTTCTTTTTATGATATATTTGATGAATGTAAATTAGTTAGTAAATAAATTATTAAAAAATATGCATGCTTCTCTTGTTAGTGATTTTAATAGACTAAAAATTGAGCATGATAATAGTTTAGCTCCTTGCAGGAAATGTGATGAACTAGAAACGCTTAAAAAGGAAAATTTGCAACTACATAAAACTTTAGAAAAATTTGAAATAGGTAGCAAATCCTTAAATATGATTCTTGCAAGTAAGAATCATGTTTATAGAAGAGATGGAATCAGCTTTGTGAGTAATACTCATAAAAATCCAACCATCCTTGTTAAAGGCCCAAATTTGCATATTTCACCCCAAAACAAATGCAACTTTTGTTGTAAATTTAGGCATATTACTTATCAATGTCCATTTAAGAGATGTAGTTCACACAAATTAATTTGGGTTCCTAAAGGAACTATAAAGAACTCCATGCAAAATGATAAGTTAAGTCGATCAATTTTTGAGGCACCCAAGGTCAAATGGGTACCTAAAATCATCCTTTTTTGTAGAAACATTCACCATTATAAGCTTAGAGCAAGAGATGGTATCTTGATAGTGGATACTCAAGGCATATGACCGGAGATCCATATCAATTCTCTAAGCTCACTAGCATAGACGAAGGCTATGTCACCTTCGGAGACAACAACAAGGGTAAAATCATTGGCAAAGGAACCATAGGTAACAAATCTAACTTCTTTATTGAAGATGTTTTGTTAGTTGATGGTTTAAAACATAATCTCTTGAGCATTAGTCAATTATGTGATAAAGGATATATTGTCAAATTCGAATCTAATGCTTACATCATTGAAAAACCATACAAAAACACATCTATGATTGCATTAAAACAAAATAACGTATACACCATTGACATTAATGATCTTTGCAATGAAATGTGTTTCTCGGTTTTGAATGAGGATGCTTGGCTTTGGCATAGGAGATGAAGTCATGCTAGCATGAAACTAATCACTCAAATATCATCCAAAGAACTTGTAAGAGGAATTTCTCATATCAAGTTCATCAAAGATAATGTATGTGATGCTTGTCAATTAGGAAAATAAATTAAGGGTAGTTTCAAATCTAAGAATCAAATAAGCACCTCTAGGCCCTTATAATTGATCCATATGGACTTGTATGGACCTATCTCTACATCAAGCCTAGAAGGTAGCAAATATACCTTCGTCATTGTAGATGACTATAGTAGATACACATGGACTTATTTCTTAAAACATAAAAATGAATGCTTTAGATATTTTACCAATGTTTGCAAACTTGTCCAAAATAAAAAGGGTTCTATGATTTTGTCAATTAGAAGCGATCATGGTGTAAATTTCAAAACCATGATTTCCATGAATTTTGTGAATTTAATGGATATAATTATAACTTCTCTACTCCAAGAAATCCTCAACAAAATGGAGTAGTAGAAAGAAAAAATAAAAATTTACAAGAAATGGTGATAACCATGTTGAATGAACATGGCCTACCCAAATATTTTTGGGCCGAAGCCGTAAACACTGCATGCTATATTTAGAATAGAGTTCTAGTAAGACCCTTACTCACCAAAACTCCCTATGAGTTGTGGAACAACAAAAATCCCAATATTTTATATTTTAAAGTTTTTGGGTGTAAGTGTTTTATCTTGAATGAAAATGATGCCTTAGGAAAATTTGATGCTAAATCTGATGAAGAAATTTTTCTTGGTTATTCTTCGGTTTCTAAAGCTTTTCGTATCTTCAATAAAAGAACTTTAATTATAGAAGAATCCATTCATGTTGTTTTCATTGAGATTTCCGAAATCAAGAAAAATGATTTTGATGATGATATTAATTTCGATTCTTTGAATTTAAATGAAACCCCTTCTCCAACGAGCAACTTGGATGCATCCACTTCCGAAACATCCTTACCCAAGGATTGGAAGTATGTAGATGCTCATTCTAAGGAGCTAATTCTAGGAGACACATCTAAGGGGTTCAAACATGTTCTTCTCTTAAAAATTTTTGTGCCAACGCCGCTTTTCTCTCCCAAATTGAACCTAAATGTATTGATGAAGCCATGAAAGATAATGCATGATTATCACAATGCAAGATAAGTTAAATCAATTTGAGAGAAATGAGGTGTGGAAGCTTGTTCCTAGGCCAAATGACCATTTAGTTATTGGTACTAAATGTGTCTATAGAAACAAGCAAGATGAATATGATATCGTGGTTAGAAACAAGGCTAGATTAGTAGCCAAAAGTTGCACCAAGAAGAAGAATGCTCTTAAAGCAACTTGGGACGATTCAAGTGCATCTGAAGAAGAGGAGCCAACTAACATTGAGCAAGTTGCTCACTATGCACTAATGGCTATCGGAGATGAGGTAAGCAGTTTATTAGATGCAAATTAGTAAGACCCTTACTCACCAAAACTCCCTATGAGTTGTGGAACAACAAAAATCCCAATATTTTATATTTTAAAGTTTTTGGGTGTAAGTGTTTTATCTTGAATGAAAATGATGCCTTAGGAAAATTTGATGCTAAATCTGATGAAGAAATTTTTCTTGGTTATTCTTCGGTTTCTAAAGCTTTTCGTATCTTCAATAAAAGAACTTTAATTATAGAAGAATCCATTCATGTTGTTTTCATTGAGATTTCCGAAATCAAGAAAAATGATTTTGATGATGATATTAATTTCGATTCTTTGAATTTAAATGAAACCCCTTCTCCAACGAGCAACTTGGATGCATCCACTTCCGAAACATCCTTACCCAAGGATTGGAAGTATGTAGATGCTCATTCTAAGGAGCTAATTCTAGGAGACACATCTAAGGGGGTTCAAACATGTTCTTCTCTTAAAAATTTTTGTGCCAACGCCGCTTTTCTCTCCCAAATTGAACCTAAATGTATTGATGAAGCCATGAAAGATAATGCATGGATTATCACAATGCAAGATAAGTTAAATCAATTTGAGAGAAATGAGGTGTGGAAGCTTGTTCCTAGGCCAAATGACCATTTAGTTATTGGTACTAAATGTGTCTATAGAAACAAGCAAGATGAATATGGTATCATGGTTAGAAACAAGGCTAGATTAGTAGCCAAAGGTTTCAACCTAGAAGAATGTATCGATTACGAAGGAACCTTCGCTCCTGTGGCTAGATTAGAAGCCATAAGAATGCTCCTTGCCTATGCTAGTAATAATAATTTTAAGTTATTTCAAATGGATGTTAAAAACACTTTTCTTAATGGCTTTATTTCTGAAGAAGTTTATGTTGAACAACCTCCCGGATTTGAAAATAATAGCCTCCCTAATCATATGTTTAAATTAACTAAAGATCTCTATGGTTTAAAACAAGCCCCAAGGGCTTGGTATGAGAGACTTAGTTCTTTTTTTATTGAAAATAATTTCACAAAAGGTAAGGTCGATACTACATTGTTTATCAAGAATTTTGAGAATAATTTTCTTATTGTTCTGATTTATGTTGATGATATTATTTTTGGTTCTACAAACAAATCTCTTTGTGAATTTTTTGCTAAAACCATGAGTCTTGAATTTGAAATAAGTTTGATGGGAGAATTAACCTTTTTCTTAGGCTTACAAATTAAGCATCTAAGAAATGACATCTTTATTAGTCAAACTAAATATGTTTTAGATTTGCTAAAAAGATTTAATATGGAAAGCTCAAAAGCTATTAACACTCCTATGAGCACCTCCACTAAGTTAGAAGTTGATAAAAGTGGAGAAAGCTTCGATCAAAAAACTTATAGGGGTATGATAGGACGTTTACTTTATCTCATTGCAACTAGACTAGATATCATGTTTAGTGTAGGACTTTGTGCTAGGTTTCAATCAAACCCTAAGATATCTCATCTCAAAGCAGTTAAAAGAATACTTAGATATCTTAAAGGTACCACAAATCTAGGATTATGGTATCAAAAAATCGAGAAGTTTGAGTTAATTGCTTATGCTGATGCGGATTTTGTTGGATGTAGACTAGATAGAAAAAGCACATCAGGAACATGCCAATTTTTGGGACATGCTCTTGTTTCCTGGTCATCTAAGAAACAAAACTCGATTGCACTATCAACAACCGAAGCTGAGTATATTGCAGCTAGTGCATGCTGTACACAAGTTGTGTGGATGAAAAACACCTTAGAAGATTTTAAAGTTCATCTTAAAAATATTTCCATTAAATGTGATAACACAAGTGCTATATGTTTAATAAAGAATCCCATTCAACACTCAAGAATAAAACATATTGATATTATATATCACTTTATACAAGATCATGTCACTAATCATGATGTAGTAATAGAGTTCATTGATACTAAACATCAACTAGCTGATATTTTTACAAAGCCTTTAAGTGAAGAACAATTTAATTTCATTAGAAGAGAATTAAGTATGTTAATGTGTCCGAATGCATGAACTTATTAAAATTATTTTTCGAATGTTCTTGATTCAATGATCAAATCACTTAATTGTTATGATGATTTTACACGATTACATGCCTTAATAACATGTTGAAAATTATGTATTTTGAATACAAAATTTCTATAATAATAAGCATGTTTTATCTTAATGATTGTGTTTGAAAATCTATAGCAAAACCTTGTCCGAATGCATGAAAGTGTTAAATTACATTTTCGGATTTTCTTGATCCTAACGATACATTATTCTCTTCTAGACTTAATGTAGCTTTCATAAGCATGTCATATAAAATTTAATTCATATCATTGATTTATGATATATAGAATCAATTAGCAAATGCATCTCTCATGGACTTATTGTGTGAAAAATATTTTTTTTGAGAAATAGATTTGATGAAATGATTCTTTCTTATAAATTCCTCCTTGAAAAGGGAAGATTTTTTTTTTTTAAGCAAGGATTTGATTCACATACATATCTTGATCCTTGTAAAAATGAAACGTGATTTAAACCTCTTATTAATTTTAACTTCATTCGAGCAATCTCACAAATGACTTTCCTCCTTCATGCAAAAAGATAATACCAAATAAAAAGGAAGAAGTAATCTCCATATTATGTTTTTCTTGAAGATGTTTGTATAATTGGTATCCTATCACTCATTATTGAAAAATGACATGAACCTAATTATGTCATGAATCATTACCGTACTTATGTTTAAAATTTGCTTATATCGTTCTCCTTTTTGTTGATGACAAAGGGGGAGAAATATATGAATTGATGCTATGAGTACCATATTTGAATTTGAATTATATTAAGATATCAAAAGAAGCTTGCATCGAAATATATGATAAATTGATGATAGAAATGCTATGATTGCCATATTTGCATTATGCCATATATGCATCATGTTAAGATATCAAGAACTTGCATCGCAATTTTACATTTTGATATCTTACCATATGATAAAGTGCTACCATTACTATCATTCACACTTGAAATGTAAGACTTGAAAATGGATGCCAAGCCTTGACATTATTTTCAAAGAGATACATCATGATAGGAATCATGATGAGAGTATTGATAAGGTTAAACAATCTTAACTTATCAATATGTCTCTTGAATTCAAAGGCTTTGAAATTCAAGAATGACTTATCTCAAGTATGGCATATAGATAGGGGGAGTTAAGGTTAACTCCGTGATCAATTGATTGTCATCATCAAAAAGGGGGAGATTGTTGAATCTCGAATTTTGATGATGAAGTCAATTGTCATTTGTTATCTAATCCATATGTTGAGATAAGTATGCAGGATTAATTACGATGAAAGTAAGACATGCAGCAGGAGTTGCGCCGGAGTCAAGACTATGATCATGTTGGGGGTTCGAGAGTTCGACGGAAGTCTAGATGGTTGTTAGAGGTTTTGCGGGAACAAATCCGAGAAGTCTAGGAGCTTGCCAAAGAAGCTCGTCGGAACTCACCAAGTGGATTGTCGCAAGTCCAGGAGTTTGCTGGAAGTCCATCGGAGCATCGCCGAGAGTTCATCGGACGTTTACCGGAAGCTCGCTGGAAGGGAACTCGACGTTGTCGGTTAAAAACCTACTTAGGACTATATCTTAATTTCGTAGTTTGCATGTAATTAGGGTTAGGATTAAGAGTTAATCCTATAACCCGATTAGGGACCAATTGGGCCCGAGTTCGGACTGGTTTAGGCCAAGTTTGG
This sequence comes from Musa balbisiana, assembly GCA_004837865.1. Taxonomy (NCBI): domain Eukaryota; kingdom Viridiplantae; phylum Streptophyta; class Magnoliopsida; order Zingiberales; family Musaceae; genus Musa; species Musa balbisiana. The sequence continues at coordinate 33,649,910 of CM017188.1, forward strand.
AGCCCAACCAGTAAGCTGAAATGGTCTAGGCGGTGGAACCGCCAGACTAGGCGGTGACACTGCCCAGAACCCGAGAGTTCTAGTGGTGGCACCACCCAGAACCCAAGAGTTCTGGCGGTGGCACCGCAAGTACACTATCAGTATCTGACACTGACAGGCGGTGGCATCGCCACTGATAGGCAGTGGCACCGCTAGCATTGGGAAACCCAAAAGAATTCAAATTTGGAGCCCAAATTTGAATCCTCTTGGGGCCTATATAAACCCCACCCTTTCATGCATGAAAGGGCACCGAAACTTAGCATTTATTCTATGATTTTGAGAGCTTAAAAGTGTTATAAAAGGTCAAAAGTTCTTCTCCCTCTTTTCTTCCAAGTTTTGATCATTCAAGAGAGGAGTGAAAAATCTATAAGGGTTGTCTCCTAAGCCCGTCAAAAGGAGTGAAATTGTAAAAGGGTGGTTGGCCTTCGCCTATTGAAAGAAAGCCTCTAGTGGACGTCGGTGACCTCATTAGAGGAGGAAGCCAAAAGTGGATGTAGATCAAGATTGACTGAACCACTCTAAATCTTGGTTTGCATTTACATTTTGTTCTCTATCTTAACTGCAACTGCCTCCATAGCTTTACTTTAAATGCACTTTACTTGATCTTAAGTTAAAGTAATTTCTGAATCGACTTTCATACCGAAATCATTTTTATTGTACGAACGTAGTTTTAAATCGTCGAAAGTTTTCCGCTGCACTAATTCACCCCTCCCCTCTTAGTGCTCTTGATCCTAACAAAAATAAGAGAAAATCATTTAAGATAGTATGAGCATGTGTTGGGAGGATCTCTAGATGCGATGTTATAAGAGATGAAATAATTAATAGTAGTTGTAAGAGAGAGAGAGAGAGAGAGAGAGAGAGAGAGAGAGAGAGAGAGACCTAAAAAGATCTTAATAGAAACTATAAATAATGATTTAAGTACTCTAAACTTAATTAAATATGTCTTTTTACCTATCTCAATGATGATAAAAAATCCAGGTAACTAATCCAAAATAGTTGGCATTTATGACTTTCTTGTTGTTTTTTGCATTAGATTATGTGGCCCTATCTAATTATATAAGATATATTATAGATTTGATTATATTCTGATTATGATTATAATCCAATAGAAAGAAAGTCCAATAATTATAGGATTTCTTAGGAGATGATCTTGATTGGAGGGACTCTCATAATTACCATTCTAAACCCTCTACTCTCACCTACAAAAGGACAGAACCTCCTAGGGACTAAACAACTAATTATTGAGAGATTATATATATTCTCTCATCTCCCTTTTTTCCCTAATCTATTACTCATTACAGTCCTATGAGAAATAAGAAGAGACGAGAAGGTGAGTGTAGTTCTCTTTATAGATTGATATTGTTACGACTTTCGGATCTGACAGTGGTATACTTGCAGATCAAATAAAGTCTTTCTGAACAATATCGAAGGGTACACATCTTAAATTTGATATATTATTATTTGATTTTAATTTTGGCAATAAAGTTTTTTACATAACAATAGCATAATCATGATTTTTGTGTTTACAATTGGTATTAAAGCCATGTTTTAAAATCAAATACTTTATATCATAAAAGTATTTCAGATTTATTTTAATTTAAATCTATTTATGAGTACTCTTCGCTTACAAACAATGTTATCTAATTTTTATTTATAATGCTTGAACGATCTGTTTATGTTATTGATCTACTTTCTTATCAAGTCCATCTTGTCATTTGCTTATGAGCGATGTAAGGTTCTTCATGTTTGATCGATGGACTACTATCGACAGCTTGCTGTTGGCGAAAGTAATATTAAGGGCGACAGTCTCCGGTGATCGCCAACCCAATTGCGGTCAATAGTTGCGTATGCAGCGAAAGCACCATAAACTATCGTAGCCTTATGGCGATTGGCCTACCTTAGTCATTGGCAGGTGTAGTAGTGTTGTTGCATGCGATGGCTACAATAGCGCCACTATTGCCTGCACTACAGTAATGTTGCATGTGCGGCAACTATAGCAAGGCCGTTACTATAGCGACTGCGGCGATTGTAGTAATGCCATCGCTACTGCAATGTTGCTGCGATGTTCGTTGGCCATGTTAGGATCGAGTAGGCACTAAGAGGGGGGATGAATTAGTGTAGCAGATTAAAATGTCGGTTTAAAAGTCTTTATATGTTAAAAATGATCTTGGAAGATTACTTGAAAGTGTGTATGTTCGTAAGGGTAGTGAAAGGCAAGTAAGGAGGAAGTGCAGCTATTGTAAAGTAAATAGCAATAATAGAAATGCAAACCAAAATTTATATTGGTTTGGTCGGTGTGACCTACATCTACTTCTGATTCCTCCTCCGTCGAGGTCATCGACATCCACTAATGGTCTTCCTTCAATAGGTAAAGAACAACCACCTCTTTACAGTGCTTTCTCCTTTTCACGGGTTTAGGAGATAATCCTTACAAGCCTCACACCTCTCTTGAATGATCACAACACTTAGAAAGGGAGGAGGACTCTTTTCACTTTTACAACACTTTTAGCACCTTAAGATTTCAAGATTTTATTCATACATTCATGCCCTTTCATGCAGAAAAGGGTGGGGTATTTATAGGCCCCAATGACTTCATAATTGGAGCTAAAAAGTGTTACATCCCTAGATTTCAGGGTACTAGCGGTACCATAGCTATTATTGAGTGGTACTATCGCCTGTAGACTGACATTGGATGGTACCACTACTCAGTCTAGGTGGTACGACTACCTAATAGAGCTCGGAGACTGAGCTCTAGTGGTACCACCGCTTGATAGCATTAACTACCGATGGTACCACCACCCAGTCTGGGCGGTACCATCGCCTAGAGCACTTGGGAGAGTGATGTTGAATCTCGGATTTTGATGATGAAATCAATTGGTAAATTGATTGATCTAATCTATATGTTGAGAAAAGTGTACAAGATTAACTACTTTAGCAGTAAGGCATAAAGCAAATGTTGGGCCAGAATCAAAGATCGGACGATACGTCGAAGATTCAGATGATGTGCCGAAAATTTGTCGAAAGTTCGCTGAGTTCGTCGTGAGTTCACCGGAAGTTCGCCGGAAGATCGCCGAAAGAACAATCGACATACCGAATAGAGAGTTTGCTTGTTAAATGTGTTAATTATCATAGTTAGACCTTAAGTTGAGTTAGGATTAGGAGGTGATCCCACTAACTTAGTTAGAGGCCAACTGGGCCCTTAACAGGGCTGAATTGGGTCTGTTGAATAGCCCATTCAGCACTTGAAGTCATGGCCAGTGGTGGCACCGCTTGGGACTCGGTCTCCCAGGTGTTCTGGGTGGTGGTACCTCCCAAACTGGGCGATGGTACTATCAATAGTTAATGCTGTCAAGTGGTACCGCCCCTATCATGTAGTGGTATTGCCAGAGCTAGATCTCCGAGGTTTGTCAGGCAGTTATAATGCCTAGATTAAGTGGTGATACTGCCTAGTGTCAGTCTGCAGGTAGTAGTACCACCCAATAATGGCGGTCGTATCGCTAGTACCCTAAAATCTAGGGATGTGACACTTTTTGGCTTCAATTCTGAAGCCATTGGGGCCTATAAATACCCTATCATTTTCTGCATGAAAGGATATGAAAGTGTTAACATAATCTTGAATTCTTTGGGTGTTAAAAGTGTTGTAAAAGTGTAAGAGTCCTCCTCTACCCTTTCTAAGTGTTGAAATCATTTAAGAGAGGTGTGAGGCTTGTAAGGGTTATCTCCTCAACCCGTGAAAAGGAGGAAAGCACTATAAAGAGGTTGTTGGTCTTTGCCTATTGAAGGGAGACCATTAGTGGATGCTAGTGACCTCGATGGAGGAGAAATCAGAAGTAGATGTAGGTCACACCGATCGAACCACTATAAATTCTAGTTTGTATTTTTATTATTACTATTTACTTACTTTGCAATAGCTTCACTTCCTTCTTACTTGGCTTTCATTACCCTTATGATCAAACATGCTTTCAAGTTGTCTTTTGAGATCATTTTTAACATACAAAGAATTTTAAATCGATATTTTAATCCACTGCATTAATTCACCCCCCCCCCCTCTTAGTGCCAACTTGATCCTTATTGGGAAACCTTGGGGGGTGACATCACATGCATAGTGGAAGAACATAAAACAAAATCTCCAATTCCCCAAAGATTTGTTCGTCATCGTGCGAAGATTGGTGCACAAAAATTCACAAAATATAAAACTGCGTATAGTAAAGATTGTGTTACCTTGGGAGATCGTATATCACTGAATCCTTACAAATCTCTAAGAGAGAGTGAAGGAGGTCAAGCGCCCTCCTCTCTAGCAGTGATCCATACAACAGGGCTGCGATGACTCTTCTCAAAAATCCAGGCTTGCTTTGAGGTGGAGAGGGGGAGGAGAATAGGAGAGGCAAGGAAAGGCTATATAGCCTATGAACCACCGAATCCCTCCTATTTATAAAGGTCCGCAGTTAACCTAACCATAATGGATCTTCCCTTATTGGGTATTGGATCTCCATCCAACTACCCGAGCCTCTTAGATTAGTAGATCTCTATCCAATAATCTCTCAAGGGCTCTTATTGGATCTCATTCATAAGATTCAATAATTTAGGGGTTTATTAGATATCAATAAGATATGAGCTCTGACAGAGATCTCATATCCGAACCTCTACCCATCGTAACGCCTATCATATGTGTGTGACCCTTTAGGCCCAATATCAAGTTGGCTGTGAGTCATACTTGTCAGAACTCCTTATGGTTTAGTGAATTATTATCTCCATAATAATTCACTCGACTCATCGACTGCGGACGTACTAGGCCACTACACTACAATCCCCAAATGATACAAGGGAATCCAATCCATTGGACCTGTCTATCCTTAGTTACTGTGTACCTATAGTCTCTCATCCATCTAATATTCTAGAGACTATATACCAGGCATAATGTTGTCAAACCCATACAATTTCTACTCAAGTCTCGCTCTAATCGGATTCTCCCGGAGAACTCTTTCTCTCTCAATCCGAATGACCATGATCAGGGATTTGTTTGAGCAAAAACACATGGGATATTCTTCCCATGATACCGAGAGTGGATGATCCTCTTTTAATACTCAATAGTCCTCGTAAGATTGACTGCCACTCCCGATGACCAGATGTATTAGATCTGGGACATCCAAACCAATAAGTCCGATATCAAAGAGTGGAGCACTTATATAAGACATCCTTGGTATCTCAAGTCTAAGGACTAGATACACCACTAGGACTACGGAATCACTATCTGACAATAAGGCATCATTAACCATCCAGCATTCCGTAAGCGGATCAATCAGTGAACTCATTCTCTAATGAGTACTTATACTATATTCCTAGTGTTCCCACACGAGTAGCTATGAGACCAGCTGCATCCATCATATGGATAGGTATACAGTACACGAGTTTGTCCCGTTATCTCGATGTCCTTCTCAAGTAACCTATGACCGGGATTATTTAGGATTTATGTTTAAAGGTGAATTAATCTCATTATCGTGATCTCATCACGATCTGATTCCTATTACATAGATCCAAGGACATCATAATATATATATATATATATATATATATATATATATATATATATATATATATATATATATATATATATATATATATATATATATTGCATATATGCAACAATCGATATAAAGTGATAAAATACCAAAATATAATAAGAAAAAAGATTGTATGCCAAGTCACACATGTCATTACTCACGTGATTTGCTTGTAGGACACATATAAGTAGCAATCTTAACAATTGGTATTAGAGCTCAATTACTCTTGATTTGGTTTGAAACCCAAGAGAGATGACTTTTGCCGGCAATCAAGAGGGTCATTCAATTACACGTCCTCCCATGTTCAATGGGACGTATTACACATATTGGAAGACTAGAATGAGGATCTTTTAATTTCAATGGATTTTGATTATGGAACCTTATAGAAAATGGCTTTCAAAAGTCTTCTCATCCAATGAATGATTGGAATGAGTTGGAGAAGAAGACTTTCTCTTTAAATGCCAAGGCTATGAATGCCTTGTTTTATGTATTAGATAAAAACGAGTTCAATCAAGTGTCTATTTGTGAAATGACTTTTGATATTTGGCACACACTCGAAGTCACTCATGAAGGCACTAGTAGTAGAGTACTGGAGTTCAAGATAAATCTTTTAGTTCACATTTATGAATTGTTTCGGATGAAGCCAAGCGAAACTATTGGCGACATGTACACCTGTTTTACGGATGTCGTCAATAGTTTAAAAGCTCTTGGCAAATATTTTTTGAACTTTAAACTTATTAATAAAATCTTGAAATCCCTTCCAAAGAGTTGGGACCCTAAAGTAACGACCATTCAAGAGACCAAGGATTTAAATAACTTTCCTCTTGAAGAACTAATCGGGTCACTAATGACCTATGAGATGATTTGCAATGCTTATGAAGAGCATGAGAATAATCTTTCAAAGAATAGGAAGGATTTGACACTAAGAACTCATGAAGACCACTTGAAAGAAAATTCAAGTGATAAGGACTATGATGATGACTTAGCACTCTTGACAAGGAAGTTCAAAAAATTCATAAAAAGGAATAAATTTAAAAATAACACTAAAAATAAAATTAAACCCAAGAAAGAATAAGTTATATGCTACGAATGTAAGAAGCCGAGACATTTCAAAAGCGAATGTCCTTAAGCAAAGAAGAAGCAACCAAAGAAGAAGAAGGCTCTTAAAGCAACTTGGGACGATTCAAGTGCATCCGAAGAAGAGGAGCCAACTAACACTGAGCAAGTTGCTCACTATGCACTAATGGCTATCGAGATGAGGTAAGCAGTTTATTAGATGCAAATTTATCTTTTGATGAACTACTAAGTTCTTTTTATGATTTATTTGATGAATGTAAATTAGTTAGTAAATAAATTATTGAAAAATGTGCATGCTTCTCTTGTTAGTGATTTTAATAGACTAAAAATTGAGCATGATAATAGTTTAGCTCCTTACACGAAATGTGATGAACTAGAAACGCTTAAAAAGGAAAATTTGCAACTACATAAAACTTTAGAAAAATTTGAAATAGGTAGCAAATCCTTAAATATGATTCTTGCAAGTAAGAATCATGTTTATAGAAAAGATGGAATCAGCTTTGTGAGTAACACTCATAAAAATCCAACCATCCTTGTTAAAGGCCCAAATTTGCATATTTCACCCCAAAAAAAATGTAACTTTTGTTGTAAATTTAGGCATATTACTTATCAATGTCCATTTAAGAGATGTAGTTCACACAAATTAATTTGGGTTCCTAAAGGAACTATAAAGAACTCCATGCAAAATAATAAGTTAAGTCGATCAATTTTTGAGGCACCCAAGGTCAAATGGGTACCTAAAATCATTCTTTTTTGTAGAAACATTCACCATTACAAGCTAAGAGCAAGAGATGGTATCTTGATAGTGAATGCTCAAGGCATATGACCGGAGATCCATCTCAATTCTCTAAGCTCACTAGCATAGACGAAGGCTATGTCACCTTCGGAGACAACAACAAGGGTAAAATCATTGGCAAAGGAACCATAGGTAACAAATCCAACTTCTTTATTGAAGATGTTTTGTTAGTTGATGGTTTAAAACATAACCTCTTGAGCATTAGTCAATTATGTGATAAAGGATATGTCATTAAACTTGAATCCAATGCTTGTATTATTGAACCATACAAAACTCCTCTATGATTGCCCTAAAACAAAATAATGTGTACACTATTGACATTGATGATCTTTGTGATAAAATATGTTTTTCGATTTTGAATGACGATGCTTGGCTTTGGCATAGGAGATTAGGTCATGCTAGCATGAAACTAATCTCTCAAATCTCATTTAAACAACTTGTAAGAGATATTCCTAATATTAAGTTCGTTAAAGACAATGTGTGTGATAAATGTCAACTAGGAAAACAAATAAAAGGTAGTTTCAAACCAAAGAATCAAATAAGCACCTCTAGACCATTACAATTGATCCATATGAATTTGTTTTGACCAATTGATATATTAAAACTAGGAGGTAGCAAATATGTCTTTGTAATTATGGATGATTATAGTAGATACACTTGGACATACTTCTTGGCACACAAAAGTGATTGCTTTAGGTATTTTTTAAAGTTTTGTAAACTTGTTCAAAATGAAAAAGGCTTTATGATTTCATCAATTCGAAGTGATCATGGTGGTGAATTTCAAAACCGTGATTTTCAAAATTTTTGTGAATCTAATGGATACAACTAGAGTTTTTTCTACTCCGAGAAATCCTCAATAATATGGAGTTGTAGAAATAAAAAATAGAAACTGACAAGAAATGTCAAGAACCATGTTAAACGAACATAGCCTACCCAAATATTTTTAGGCCGAAGGTGTTAATACGGCATGCTATTCATGAATAGGGTTCTAGTAAGACCATTACTTTTCAAAACTCCTTATGAATTATGAAACAACAAAAAACCCAATGTTTCATATTTTAAAGTTTTCGGTTGTAAATGTTTTATCTTGAATGAAAAAGATGCCTTAGGAAAGTTTGATGTAAAATCTGATGAAGGGATTTTTCTTGGCTATTCTTCTATTTATAAAGCCTTTTATATCTTTGATAAAAGAACTTTAGTTATAGAAGAATCTATTCATGTTATCTTTAATGAAGTTTCAAATTTAAGAAAAATGAGTTTAATGATGATCTTAATTTTGATACTTTGAATTTAAATGAACCTTCTCCTTCAACTGGCAACTTGGATGCATCTTCTTCCAAAACATCCTTACCCAAGGAATGGAAGTATGTAGATGCTCATCCTAAGGAGTTAATCATAAGAGACACATCAAAAGGGGTTCAAACTCATTTTTCTCTTAAGAATTTTTGTGCCAATGTCACTTTTCTTTCTTAAATTGATCCTCAATGCATTGATGAGGCCTTGAAAGATAATTCATGGGTTATCGCAATGCAAAAAGAGTTTGAACTAATTTGAGAGAAATGATATGTGGAAGATTGTTTCGAGGCCAAATGACCATTTAGTTATTGGTACTAAATGGGTCTTTAGAAATAAGCAAGATGAATTTGGTATCATGGTTAGAAACAAAACTAAATTAGTGGCCAGGAGTTTCAACTAAGAAGAAGGTATTGATTATGAAGAAACCTTTGCTCTTGTGGCATGATTAGAAGCCATAAGGATGCTCCTTGCCTATGCTAGTAGTAAAAATTTTAAGTTATTTCAAATGAATGTTAAAAGTGCTTTTTTTAATGGCTTTATTTCTGAAGAAGTTTATATGGATCAATTGTAATAGTCTAGGTTTAATGTATCAATTGGTCTTATCATTTTGCATGGAGTTCTTTACGATTCCTTTAAGAACCCAAATCAATTTGTGTGGACTATACATTTTAAATGGACAATGATAAGCTATATGTCCAAGTTTACAACAAAAGTTGTATTAGTTTTAGGGTGAAATATGTAACATAGGGCCTTTAACAAAGGTGGTTGGATTTTGGTGAGAGCTACTCACAAATCTGATTCCACTTCTTTTATGAACGTGACCCTTATTGGCAAGGATCATGTTCAAGGACTTGCTACAAACCTCAAATTTTTCTAAGGTATCTTTGAGTAGTAAGTTTTCCTTTCCAAGTGTTTCTACTTCATGGCATTTCGTACATAGAGCTAAACTATCATTATGCTCAATTTTTAATTTATCGAAATCACTAACAAGAGAATCATGCTCTTTTTTTAACAATTTATATTTTTTACTAATTGATTTACATTCATCAAATAAATTATGAAAAACATTTAATAGTTCATCAAATGATAAATTTACATCAATTGAACTTGTTACCTCATCTCCAATGGCCATTAGTACATAGTGAGCAACTTGCTCCGTGTTGGTTGGCTCCTTTTCTTTGGATACACTTGAGTCGTCCTATGTTGCTTTGAGAGCCTTCTTCTTTGGTGTCCTCTTCTTGGCTTGGGGACAGTCACTCTTGTAGTGTCCCGGCTTCTAGCATCGTAGCATATTACTTTATCTTTCTTGGGTTCAAATTTATTTTTAGTGTCATTTCTAAATTTATTTCTTCTTATGAATTTTTTAAATTTCCTTGTTAAAAGTGCCAAGTCTTCATCAAGGTCCTCTTCACTTGAGTTTTCTTTCAAGTAGTCTTCTTGTGTTCTCAATGCCATATCGTTCCTATTCTTTGGAGGGTGTCCTCAAGCTCTTCATAAGCTTTACATGTCATTTCATAGGTTATTAGTGACCCAATTAGTTCTTCAAGAGGAAAATTATTTAGATCTTTGGCCTCTTGAATAACTGTTACTTTAGGGTCCCAACTCTTTGGAAGGGATCTTAAAACTTTATTAACGAGTTCAAAATCCGAGAAACCTTTACCAAGTCCTTTTAGACCATTGACGACATCCGTAAATCGGGTGTACATGTCTCCAATGGTGTAACTCGATTTTATTCGAAACAACTCATAAGAATGCACTAAAAGATTAATTTTTTACTCCACTCTACTAGTGCCTTTATGAGTCAATTCGAGTGTGTGCCAAATATCAAAAGACGTTTCACAAATCGACACTCGATTAAACTCGTTTTTATCTAATACACAAAAGAAGGCATTCATATCCTTGGCATTTAAAGTGAAAGTCTTCTTCTCCAACTCATTCCAATTGTTCATTGGAAGAGAAGACTTTTGAAAATCATTTTTGACAACGTTCTAAAACTCAAAATCCATTGAAATTAGGAAGATCCTCATTCTAGTCTTCTAATATGTGTTATCCGTCTCATTGAACATGGGCGGATGTATAATTGAATGACCCTCTTGGTTGCCGGCAAATGCCATCTCTCTTGGGTTTTAAACCAAATGAGAGTGAACCTTGTCTGATACTAATTGTTAGGATCAAGAGTAGCACTGAGAGGGGGGGGGGGTGCATTAGTGCAGCAGAAAACTTTTACTATTTCAAAACACTTGTTTCGATTAAACCGATTCCGACGAAAATGATTTCGATTCAATCCGCTTCGGAAAGAATTTGAACTTGAAAGCTTTTATGAAAGTGCAAGAGAAGACTAAGATGATTTGTAGTAATGTAAATTGCACAAAAGAAAAGCATAGATTTCATAAAGTCTTCGTACTGTTAAAGCCGATCTTGGAAGGTGTTTACGTGAAAGTGTATGTAGACTTAATTAAAGCACAATAAGGAGGAGAGGCAGTTTGTTATAAAAGAAAGTTGCTTAAAGTAAATGCAAACCGAGTTTTAGAGTGGTTCGATCAATGTGACCTACATCCACTTTCGGATTCCTCATCCGACGAGGTCACTAGGGTCCACCAGAGGCCTTCCTTCAATAGGCGAAGACCAACCACCTTTTACAGCTTTTCTCCTTTTGCCGGGTTTAGGAGATAACCCTTACAAGTCTCACTCCTTTTTCTTAGATGGTTATAAGGCTAAGAGATGAAGGAGGAGAACTCTTTACTTTTACAACACTTTAAGGCTAAAGAACTCAAGATTATACCAATAGGTTTTGTGCCCTTTCATGCAGAAAAGGGTGAGATTTTTATAAGCCCTAATGGCTTTCTAAAATGGAGCCAAAAAGGGTCTTATCCCAGATTTTCGGGGTACTGGCGGTATCGCCGCCATTACTGGGCGGTACTACCGCTTGATAGAGCTCGATCTGGCGGTATCGCCGCCATTACTGGGCGGTACTACCGCTTGATAGAGCTCGAAGACCGAGCTCTAGCGGTACCACCGCCTTACAAGGGTGGTACCACCACTGGCAGCAATAATTGCCGGTGGTACCACTGCTTAGTCTGGGCGGTACCATCGCCTAGATATCCTAAGGCACTGTTTTCCAAGTGGTGCCACCGCCAACCATCTGTTCAGCAACCTGATTAGGCCTTGAATCCGGACCAAACCAGCCCAATTAAAGGCCCAGTTGGCCCCTAATTAAGTTAGTAGGATTACCTCCCAATCTTAACTTAATCTACTCTCTAACTATAATAACTAAGACATTATTACAGTGCATCTTGTTCCAATGCATCAATTACTCTTTCGGTGAGCTTCCGACGTACTTCCGGCGTACTTCTGGCGAACATCCGATGAACTCTTGGCAATGTTTTGACAGACTCCCAGCAAGCTCCTAGATGTTACGACGATCTTCTTAGTGAATTTCGATGAATATCCGGAGTTCCGGTGAACTCTCGAACACCCAACGTGATCTCGATTTTGACTCTAGCACAATACCTGCTTTTCGTCTTACTGGAATCATGGTTAATCCTGCACACATATCTCAACAAAGGATTAGATCAAATATTTTACCAATTGATTTCATTATCAAAATTCGAGATTCAACACCTGTTGTAGTAGCTTGTTAAACCGAGAAAGCCATGTAGCGATTTAATGTTTCTCGGGGTCGACTAGTTCTGCATTGCTTTAATTTTGGAGGGGTCCACCACCACACCTTCCTATGATATGATATGCTCAAGATATTTTACCTTATATTAAAGAAAGTTGCACTTTGATTAAGTGATGAAAATGACTTTCAAGAGAAGGGCTGTAAATAAGGATATCGTCGACGAAAACCAGTACAAAATTATGAAGATAATTCTTGAAAATATTATTAATAAGGCTTTGGAAGGTGGAGGGAGTATTGGTGAGACTAAAGGGCATTACCATAAATTTGTAGTGGCCGTTGTATGTTCGAAAGGTGATTTTTGATATGTCTTCTTCGGACACTTGTATTTGATGATATCCGGATCAAAGGTCCAGCTTTATGAAGACTCGTGCTCCCTTTAATTCATCAAGCAATTCATATACTACTCGAATAGGGTATTTGTCCTTGACAGTTATGCTATTGAGAGCTTGGTAATCAATGCACATTCGCCATATTCTGTCCTTCTTTCGTACGAGGAGCACCGGTGAAGAGTAAGGGCGGCAACTTGGCCGAATAACTCCTATTTTGAGCATCTATTTTATAATCTTTTCTATTTTATCCTTCTATAGATGTGGATACTGATATGACCAAGTATTTACTAGAGGTTTGCCTAGAAGAATCAGTATATAATGATCATGCCGACGGGTAGGAGGTAGGTTGCGTGGTTCATCAAATATATCTGAAAATTCAGTAAGCAAAGGAAGTAGGTTTGGATCTTCAAATTCCATTGGCTCTCCCTTAGTTTGCAGCTTAAGTTGTACTAAAAGGCCACTGTATGCTTTGTGCAAAATATTCTCCATTTGTTGTATGTAAATCGTTGTTACATTGCCCCCACGTTTCCCATGCAGTATCACATGTTTCCCTTTACTATAAAATTTCATAATTAGTTTCATAAAATTCCAGAAAACATCATATAATATCATTAGCCATTCAATACCGAGCATAGCCTCATAATCATCAAGAGGGAGGAGGAAGAAATCTATAATTATCTCTTGGTCCTACAACAATAGTTTTGTTAAATCTCAGATTTTGATGATGAAACCAATTGTAGTGTTGATCTAATATGCGTTTGAGTGACGCAAGGCTAACGTTGATCAGGGAGGCAAATTGATTAAAGTAGGAGGAATCAAATGTTGGGCCAGAGTGAACATGTCAGAATATTGGACATCGGGCCGGAGGAATGGTCGACGTGTTGGCAGAAGGCTTTAGGCCGAGAATTCGGGCATCGAGCCTAGAAGAGTGGACATTGTGCCAAGGAGATCGGAGTTGCGGAGGTCAACATGCTGATTGGGCAAAAGTTGCAAAAGAGGAAGATGCGTTGAAGGATCAGACGAAGCGCCAAAAGAACCAATGATATGCCGGACAACACATAATTAGTGCTTGTAATAATTTGTCTAGATCGAGTTAGGTTTTAGAGTCTAATTGAGTCGGTTTAGAATGTAATTAGACCAACTCAATTAGGGGCCAATCGGGCCCAAAATAGGGCTATTTTGGGCCAAGAGAAAGGCCCATTCAGTGACCCAAGTTTGGGCTATGTTGGACTAAGTGGAAGGCCCAAATAGTGACCCAAAAGGTGACACCATCGTGGCACAATCTCCGAGACTGTGTTAGGCAGTGATACCACCTAGACATAGCCTCCAAGAGACTGCAGGCGATGGTACCACCCTGTATAGCCTCCCAGTCAGTGGTACCACCCTATGGTAGGGTGCCAAGTGGTGGTACCGCTAGTTTGGGCGGTGGTACTGCCTAATGCAGTGTCAGTGTCATACTGACACTAGTGGTGGTACTACCCAGCATAGGTGGTGGTACTACCCATACCTAGGAAACCAGGGATGGAAAATTTTTAGGCTCCAAGTTTGAATCAACTTGAGGCCTATAAATATCCCTCTCATCCCTGGTTAACAAATACAAGAATTGAGAGTAAAAAGGAAAGATCGCTGCTGAAATCTTATGTGATCTCCTCTCAAAATTTCTAAGTATTATAATAGTTTGAGAGAGGAGTAAGTGAGGGTGTAAGGGTTATCTCCTAAAACCAATAAAAAGAGATTTGAGTTGTAAAAGGTGATTGGTCTTTGCCTATTGAAGGAAGACCGATAGTGGATGCTGGTGGCCTCAACGAAAGAGGAATCGACAAGGTGGATGTGGGTCACGATGACTGAACCATTCTAAAATCTAGTTTGCATTTCGTCTTAAGCAATTTACTTTACTACAAACCATTTTACTTGCTTATTGCCTTTAATACGTTTACGAATAAGCTTTCAAGTAAGCATTTTCGAGTTTGGTTTTTATCGTATGAAAAGATTTTCTGAAACTAACATGATTTTTATCGTTGCACTAATTCACCCCTCTTAGTGCTACTCTTGATCCTAACAATTGGTATCAGAGTCTCGTGATTTCTCATTTGGTTTAACACCCAAGAGAAATAACTCTTTTAAGCTTTCAAGAGGGACTTTCTCTTATTCGTCCTCCCTTGTTCAATGGGACGGATTATACATATTAGAAAACTTGAATAAGAGTTTTCTTACTTTCTTTGGATTTAAATTTATGGAATATTATTGAAAACGGTTTTCAAATGTCTTCTCTTCCAATGAACCATTGGAATAATTTGGAGAAGAAGACTTTTTCTTTAAATGCTAGAGCTATGAATGCTCTATTTTGCGCCTTAGATAAAACTGAGTTTAATCCAGTTTCTACTTGCGAAATGACTTTTGATATTTGGCACATTCTTAAAATCACACATGAAGGCACTAGCAAAGTTAAAGATTCGAAAATCAACTTTTTGATGCATGATTTTAAACTTTTTCATATGAAACCAAGCGAAACAATTTGAGACATGTGCACCCATTTTACAGATATTATCAATGGTTTAAAAGCTCTTAGTAAAAGTTTTTCAGATTTTGAATTTGTAAATAAAATTTTACATTTTCTTAATAAGAGTTGGGATCCGAAAGTAACCGCAATATAAGAAGCAAAAGATCTTAATAATTTTTCAATTGAAGAACTTATAGGGTCTTTGATGACCTATAAAATAACGTGCAATGCACGTGAAGAACTCAAAAACAACTTTCCAAAGAACAGGAAGGATTTGAGACTTAGAACAATTGAAGACTACTCAAGCATAACCTCAAGTGATGGTGAACTTGAACTCCTCATGAAATTTAAAAAGTTCACTAAATAATAATAAAAAATTAAAAACAAACTTAAAAAGAACACAAATTGGGATGAAACGAGCTCATCCAAAGACGAAGAACAAACCAACAAAGGCGAGGTAGCAAACTACGCCTTAACGGCTTTCGACAACGAGGTAACCAAAATCCCCTTAATTTATTTCAAAGTTACATAATGCTTTTCATGAGTTATTTTTAATTTAGTTTAGAATAATTATTTTTCTTGAAAATTACATGTTTAATAAATGAAAATGCAAAAAATTATGAATCATGCTTATCTAATAATTTTGAAAATAATCATGAAAATTGCATATGTTATGATAAAGGAACAAAATGTTAGACTTAAATCATACTAGATGTTTTAATGATAATGTGTATCTTAATGATTTTTGTATTACTTTTGATTGAAAACACTTTATGAAATCATGCTTGATGAAATAATGTAATGATGCATAATGATAGTGCTTAGTGAATTTATCTTTTGATATATGCATAATAATTCTTGAGATTTATGGATTGTCGATTTTTGGATAATTTATGTTTTATTGATCTTGATGATTTTTATGATAAAATTTATTTTTCAATCCTAAACAATTGATACATGTTCTTATTTGGCATAAAAAGACAAAGGCATACTTGTATGAAACCAACAACTTAAAATGAAACATCTCTATCTTATCGAGTTGATGATTTGATGATTTAAATTTGAATAATTTTTTTTTATCTAAATCATGATTTTGATTCCTTGATATTTACAAATTAAGATTTATTATGAATCAATTTTTTTATTAATCATTCTCCTATGATTCTACTTGGTATTTTCTTAACAGGAGATTTACTAAATGGATCATGATTTTTTAGAATTATATTTTTTTATGATTCATAATGAATTGTGAGTTATTATACATGAATCGAGATCATTTATGTGTTCTCTCATGACATCTTTTTGCTATAGGAATGTATTCATCTATATCATGATATTGAATTCTCAATATTGATCCTTGAAATTTTTCTATGAATCAAAATCTTATTTTTGAACTCCCATGCTTCTTTTTGTTATTTACTAAAAATGAGATTTGTCAAAGTGAATCATATCTATTAATATGCATGAATTGAGATCTTGTTCTCCTTTTTTTTTTTTTGTTATTCACTAAAAAGAAGACTTATTCTAATAAACCATGATATGCTACTTGACATCTTTTGAGGTTTATGACTTGAATTTTATTATGTAAAATTCCTTGTTTTCATGAATTATTTATCTCATTACCAAATTTTATGATTCCCTTCATGTGATGATATGAAATTATGCAATACTCATAATATTATGTTGATACATGCAAATGAGAAGTTATGATCATTCTTGGTAGGATGTAAATGAATTTGACAAATTGATATAATCATGATGTGAAGTATTTATGATTTGGTATTATTCATGCAATACTTCAACTTATGAAAATGATGCATGCAATGATGAAACATTTATGATGAAAAATTGTTTTGACATTCATGACTTGATTGTTCATCCTTATTATTTATCCTTATCATGATTTGAAAATTGTTGTAAAGGGAAAATGAATAAGATTGATATCTTACCCTTGCCATAAATTGTCATATTAAAAATTGTACTCTTCCCTTCTTTTTTGACAATGACAAAGGGGGAGATAGCTAGCTTGCACAAGTCAAGAAGATGCAAAAAACTTGCTTGCTTGCACATCTAAAGAGAAGCAAAACTTGCAACTTGCAAAAGGAAGCTAGAATTGCTAGCTTGCACACTTCAACAAGAAAGCTATCTTGCATTTGTTTTGGAAATATTGCTAGCTTACAATTTCTAAAATGATGAGAAAATTTTTTGCTAGCTTGTATATTGTAGAACTTGCTATCTTAGTACCTTGCATGTCTAAAACTTGATAGCTTGCACGTTCTAAAATATTGTAAGATTCACTAGCTTGCAAGATGTAGAGCTTGCTATCTTGAACATCACCAAGAAGTGCTATTTTGCCTCTCTCAAGAAGCAAAACATGCTAACTTGCAAAATTTATAAACTTGCAAAACTCATAAAATTTTTGCTAGCTTGCATGATGATAAAACTGAAGATTATATTGCAATGATTTGAACTGTAGTATCTCAAACTCTTGAAAGTTACACTTCTGCTTTTTGTTGATGACAAATGGGGAGAAGTATGATCATGTTATGCATGATGAAGTGTAGCAAATATTTATGATGAATATTGCAATGACTTAAATTCAGCTTGGATTCAAAGTTCTATCAAAATGGCATATTGATAGGGAGAGTTTGTTTAAATTCTGGGAGTTAAGGTTAACTCCATCATCAATTGGTTGTCATCATCAAAAAGGGGGAGATTGTTGAATCTTGAATTTTGATGATGAAACCAATTATAGTATTGATCTAATATGCGTTTGAGTGACATAAGGCTAACGTCGATCAGGGAGGCAAATTGATTAAAGCAAGAGGAATCAGACGTTGGGTCGAAGTGAACATGTTAGAATATTGGATGTTAGGCTGGAGGAACGATTGACATAATGGTAGAAGGCTTCAGGCTGAGAATTCGGGCATTGGGCCTAGAAAAGCAAACATTGCACCAAGAAGATCGGAGTTGCGGAGGTCAACATGCTGATTGGGCAAAAGCCGCAAAATAGGATGATGCGTCGAAGGATCGGACAAAGTGCCAAAAGGACTAATGACATGCTGGACAACATATGATTAGAGCTTGTAATAATTTACCTAGATCGAGTTAGGTTTTAGAGTCTAATTGAGTCAGTTTAGAATGTAATTAGACCAACTCAACTAGGCTCAAAATAGAGCTATTTTGGACCAAGAGAAAGGCCCATTCAGTGACCCAAGTTTGGGTTATATTGGGCCAAGTGGAAGGCCCAAATAGTGACCTAAGAGGTGGCATCGTCGTGGCATAGTCTCCGAGAATGTGTCAGGTAGTGGTATCACCCAGACACAGCCTCCGAGAGGCTATAAGCAGTGGTACCGCCTGTTTGGGCGATAGTACTGCCTAATGGCAAGGTGCCAGGCGGTGGTACCGCCCATACCCAAGAAACCCGGGATGGAAAATTTTTAGGCTCTAAGTTTAAATCAACTTGAGGCCTATAAATACCCCTCTCATCCCTAGTTAATAAATATAAGAATTGAGAGTAAAAAGGAAAGAATCGCTACTAAAATCTTATGTGATC
>CM017188.1:33668845-33809004 GCA_004837865.1 Musa balbisiana
CGCTTTAGAAACGAAGAAATAACACGGAAAATTCCTTCATCGGATTTAGCATCAAATTTTCCTAAGGCATCTTTTTCATTCAAGATAAAACACTTACACCCAAAAACTTTAAAATATGAAACATTGGGTTTTTGTTGTTCCACAACTCATAGGGAGTTTTGGTGAGTAAGGGTCTTACTAGAACTCTATTCAAAATATAGCATGTAGTGTTTACGGCTTCGGCCCAAAAATATTTGGGTAGGCTATGTTCATTCAACATGGTTCTTGCCATTTCTTGTAAATTTCTATTTTTTCTTTCTACTACTCCATTTTGTTGAGGATTTCTTGGAGTAGAGAAGTTATGATTGTATCCATTAAATTCATAAAATTCTTGAAAATCACGGTTTTGAAATTCACCACCATGATCACTTCTAATTGATGAAATCATAGAACCCTTTTCATTTTGGACAAGTTTGCAAAACTTGGTAAAATATCTAAAGCATTCATTTTTATGTTTTAAGAAATAAATCCATGTGTATCTACTATAGTCATCTACAATGATGAAAGCGTATTTGCTACCTCCTAGACTTGATGTAGAGATAGGTCCAAACAAGTCCATATGGATCAATTGTAAAGGCCTAGAGGTGCATATTTGATTCTTAGATTTGAAACTACCCTTAATTTGTTTTCCTAATTGACAAGCATCACACACATTATCTTTGATGAACTTGATATAAGGAATTCCTCTTACAAGTTCTTTGAATGATATTTGAGTGATTAGTTTCATGCTAGCATGACCTAATCTCCTATGCCAAAGCCAAGCATCCTCATTCAAAACCGAGAAACACATTTCATTACAAAGATCATTGATGTCAATAGTGTATACGTTATTTTGTTTTAATGCAATCATAGATGTGTTTTTGTGTGGTTTTTCAATGATGCAAGCATTAGATTCGAATTTGACAACATATCCTTTATCACACAATTGACTAATGCTCAAGAGGTTATGTTTTAAACCATCAACTAACAAAACATCTTCAATAAAGAAGTTGGATTTGTTACCTATGGTTCCTTTGCCAATGATTTACGCTTGTTGTTGTCTCCGAAGGTGACATAGCCTTCGTCTATGCTAGTGAGTTTAGAGAATTGAGATGGATCTCCGGTCATATGCCTTGAGCATCCACTATCAAGGTACCATCTCTTGCTCCTAGCTTGTGATGATGTATGTTTCTACAAGAAAGGATGATTTTTAGATACCCATTTACTTTTGGGTGCCTCAAACACTGATCTAAATTGTTTATCATGTTGCATAGAATTTATCGTGGTTCCTTTAGGAACCCAAATCAATTTGTTTGGACTAACTTTCTTGAGGGGACAATGATAAGTTCTATGTCCATGTTTGCAACAAAAGTTGCATTTGCTTTGGTGCCGAACATATAAGATAGGGCCTTTAATGAAGGTGGTTGGATTTTGGTGAGGACTTCTCACAAATCCGATTCCACTTCTTTTAGGAACATGACCCTTATTTGTAAGGATCATATTCAAAGACTTGCTACTAACCTCGAATTTCTTCAAGGTGTCCTTAAGTAGCAAGTTCTCCTTTTGGAGAGTTTCTAGATCATGACATTTTTTACATGGAGCTAACTATCATGATATTGAATTTCTAATTTATCGAAATTACAAGTAAGACTATCATGCTCCTTTTTTAGCAATTTGTATTTTCTACTAATAGTTTTGCATTCATCAAATAAGTCATGGAAGGCATTTAGTAATTCATCAAATGATAAATCTGCATAAATTAAATTTGTTACCTCATCTCCGATGGCCATTAGGGCGTAATGAGCAACTTGCTCGGTGTTGGACTCCTCTTCTTCGGACGCGCTCGAGTCATCCCACGTTACTTTGAGCGCCTTCTTCTTTGATATTCTCTTCTTGGCTTGGGGACAATCACTTTTGTAGTGTCCCGGCTTCTTGCATTCGTAGCAAATAACTTGGTCCTTTTTGGGTTCAAATTTATTTTTTGAGTCATTTTTAAACTTGTTTCTTTTAATGAATTTTTTGAATTTCCTTGTTAGAAGTGCCAAGTCATCATCACAGTCTTCATCACTTGAGTTTTCTCTCAAGTGGTCTTCGAAAGTTCTAAGTGTCATATCCTTCCTGTTCTTTGGAAGGATGTCTTCTTGCTCTTCATGAGCTTTGCAAGTCATTTCGTAGGTCATTAATGACCCGATTAATTCTTCAAGAGGGAAATTGTTTAGATCTTTAGCCTCTTGAATAGCAGTGACTTTAGGGTCCCAACTCTTAGGAAGGGATCTTAGAATCTTATTTATGAGCTCAAAATCCGAAAAGCTTTTGCCGAGTCCTTTTAGACCATTGACGACATCCGTGAAACGGGTGTACATATCGCCAATAGTCTTGCTCGGTTTCATTCGGAAAAGTTCAAAAGAATGTATCAAAAGATTGATTTTTGACTCTTTCACTCTACTTGTGCCTTCGTGAGTCACTTCGAGTGTATGCCAAATATCAAATGCGGTTTCACAAACCGAAACACGATTGAACTCATTTTTATCAAGTGCACAAAATAAGGCATTCATAGCCTTTGCATTAAGAGCGAAAGTCTTCTTCTCCAATTCATTCCAATCGATCATTGGACGAGAAGACTTCGAAAATCCATTTTCGACAAGATTCCAAAGTTCAAAATCCATTGAAATAAGGAAGATCCTCATTCGGGTCTTCCAATAGGTGTAGTCCGTCCCATTGAACATGGGTGGACATGTAATAGAGTGGCCCTCTTGATTTCCGACGTAAGCCATCTCTCTTGGGTTTTAATCAAATTGAGAGTTAACCCCGCTCTGATACCAATTGTTAGGATCAAGAGCACTAAGAGGGGGGGTGAATTAGTGCAGCGGAAAACTTTCGACGATTTAAAACGACGTTCATATAATAATAAGAACGACTTCAGTATGAAAGTCGATTCGGAAATTGCTTTAACTTAAGATCAAGTAAAGTGCAGTTAAAGTAAAGCTATGGAAGTAGTTGCAGTTAGGATAGAGAACAAAATGTAAATGCAAACCGAGATTTAGAGTGGTTCGGTCAATCTTGACCTACATCCACTTTTGGCTTCCTCCTCCGATGAGGTCACCGACGTCCACTAGAGGCCTTCCTTCAATAGGCGAAGGCCAACCACCCTTTTATAGTTTCACTCCTTTTGACGGGCTTAGGAGACAACCCTTACAGATTTTTCACTCCTCTCTTGAATGATCAAAACTTTGAAGAAAAGAGGGAGAAGAACTTCTAGCCTTTTACAACACTTTTAAGCTCTCAAAATCTCAGAATAAATGCTAAGTTTTGGTGTCCTTTGATGCATGAAAGGTTGGGGTTTTTATAGGCCCCAAACTGATTTGAATTTGGAGCTCAAAAATATCAATTCCCATGTTTCAAGGTCCTGGCGATACTACCGCCATAAATGGGCGGTACTACCGCCTGATAGAGCTCGGAGACCGAGCTCAGGCGGTACCACCGCCTGTCAGGGGCAGTACTACCGCCCAGTCTCACTCGGAGACTGAGCCCAGGCGGTGCCACTGCTTGACAGCGGCGTGCTACCGCTCACCCAGTCTCACTCGGAGACTGAGCCCAGGCGGTGCCACCGGCTGACAGGGGCGGTGCCACCGCCCAGTCTCACTCGGAGACTGAGCCCAGGCGGTGCCACCGGCTGACAGGGGCGGTGCCACCGCCCAGTCTCACTCGGAGACTGAGCCCAGGCGGTGCCACCGCCCAGCCTCACTCCGAGTCTCGGCTGCTGGGCAGTGCCACCGCCGACCCAGGCGGTGCCACCGCCCAGTCTCACTCGGAGACTGAGCCCAGGCGGTGCCACCGCCCAGTCTCACTCGGAGACTGAGCCCAGGCGGTGCCACCGCCCAGTCTCACTCGGAGACTGAGCCCAGGCGGTGCCACCGCCCAGTCTCACTCGGAGACTGAGCCCAGGCGGTGCCACCGCCCAGTCTCACTCGGAGACTGAGCCCAGGCGGTGCCACCGCCCAGTCTCACTCGGAGACTGAGCCCAGGCGGTGCCACCGCCCAGTCTCACTCGGAGACTGAGCCCAGGCGGTGCCACCGCCCAGTCTCACTCGGAGACTGAGCCCAGGCGGTGCCACCGCCCAGTCTCACTCGGAGACTGAGCCCAGGCGGTGCCACCGCCCAGTCTCACTCGGAGACTGAGCCCAGGCGGTGCCACCGCCCAGTCTCACTCGGAGACTGAGCCCAGGCGGTGCCACCGCCCAGTCTCACTCGGAGACTGAGCCCAGGCGGTGCCACCGCCCAGTCTCACTCGGAGACTGAGCCCAGGCGGTGCCACCGCCCAGTCTCACTCGGAGACTGAGCCCAGGCGGTGCCACCGCCCAGTCTCACTCGGAGACTGAGCCCAGGCGGTGCCACCGCCCAGTCTCACTCGGAGACTGAGCCCAGGCGGTGCCACCGCCCAGTCTCACTCGGAGACTGAGCCCAGGCGGTGCCACCGCCCAGTCTCACTCGGAGACTGAGCCCAGGCGGTGCCACCGCCCAGTCTCACTCGGAGACTGAGCCCAGGCGGTGCCACCGCCCAGTCTCACTCGGAGACTGAGCCCAGGCGGTGCCACCGCCCAGTCTCACTCGGAGACTGAGCCCAGGCGGTGCCACCGCCCAGTCTCACTCGGAGACTGAGCCCAGGCGGTGCCACCGCCCAGTCTCACTCGGAGACTGAGCCCAGGCGGTGCCACCGCCCAGTCTCACTCGGAGACTGAGCCCAGGCGGTGCCACCGCCCAGTCTCACTCGGAGACTGAGCCCAGGCGGTGCCACCGCCCAGTCTCACTCGGAGACTGAGCCCAGGCGGTGCCACCGCCCAGTCTCACTCGGAGACTGAGCCCAGGCGGTGCCACCGCCCAGTCTCACTCGGAGACTGAGCCCAGGCGGTGCCACCGCCCAGTCTCACTCGGAGACTGAGCCCAGGCGGTGCCACCGCCCAGTCTCACTCGGAGACTGAGCCCAGGCGGTGCCACCGCCCAGTCTCACTCGGAGACTGAGCCCAGGCGGTGCCACCGCCCAGTCTCACTCGGAGACTGAGCCCAGGCGGTGCCACCGCCCAGTCTCACTCGGAGACTGAGCCCAGGCGGTGCCACCGCCCAGTCTCACTCGGAGACTGAGCCCAGGCGGTGCCACCGCCCAGTCTCACTCGGAGACTGAGCCCAGGCGGTGCCACCGCCCAGTCTCACTCGGAGACTGAGCCCAGGCGGTGCCACCGCCCAGTCTCACTCGGAGACTGAGCCCAGGCGGTGCCACCGCCCAGTCTCACTCGGAGACTGAGCCCAGGCGGTGCCACCGCCCAGTCTCACTCGGAGACTGAGCCCAGGCGGTGCCACCGCCCAGTCTCACTCGGAGACTGAGCCCAGGCGGTGCCACCGCCCAGTCTCACTCGGAGACTGAGCCCAGGCGGTGCCACCGCCCAGTCTCACTCGGAGACTGAGCCCAGGCGGTGCCACCGCCCAGTCTCACTCGGAGACTGAGCCCAGGCGGTGCCACCGCCCAGTCTCCTGACTTGCGACGATCCACTTGGCGAGTTCCGATGAGCTTCTTTGGCAAGCTCCTGGACTTCTCGGATTTGTTCCCGTAGAACCTCCGATGACCGTCCGGACTTCCGTCGAACTCTCGAACCCCCAACGTGATCATAGTCTTGACTTCGGCGCAACTCCTATTGCATGTCTTACTTTCATTGTAGTTAATCCTGCACACTTATCTCAACATATGGATTAGATAACAAATGACAATTGACTTCATCATCAAAATCCGAGATTCAACACTTAACACCTGACACTGGGTGGTACGACCGCCTAACAGAGCTCAGAGACTAAGTTCTGGTGCTACCACCGTTTGATAGGGGTGGTACCACCATTGGCAGTAATAACTACCAATGGTACCACCGCCCAGAATTCCTAGGGTGTTGTTTCCCAAGTGGTGCCACCGTCGACCAGGCTTTTGGCATCCTGGTTGGGCCTTGAATCCGGCCCAAACCAGCCCAACTTTGGGCCCAGTTGGCCCCTAATTAAGTTAGTGGGATTACCTCCCAATCCTAATTAAATTTATACTCTAACTACGATAATTAAGACATGATTACAGTACTTCATGTTCCGATGCATCAATTGCTCTTCCGGCGAGCTTCCGGTGAACATCCGACGAACTCTCGGCAATGCTCCGGTGGACTCTCGGCAAGCTCCTAGACTTTACGATGATCTTCTTGGTGAGCTTTGATGAGTTTCTTTAGCAAGATTCTAGACTTCTCGGTTGGTTCCAGCAGAACTTCCAACGAACATCCGGACTTCCGGCGAACTCTCGAACTCCTAATGTGATCTCAATCTTGACTTCGGCACAATACCTGCTTTATGTCTTACTACTATCGTAGTTAATCCTGTACACTTTTTTCAACATATAGAGTAGATCAAACAAATTACAATTGACTTCATCATCAAAATCCGAGATTCAACATGTGCAAATCTTTTATTAGCCCAAAACTCTATTTAAACCCTTATTCTTTGCTATTTCTTAGAGTTAACATTTCAATTTTTAGCTATTAGTGTGTAGACTGTTCAATTGATTTTCAATATACGTGCATGCAGAAAGATCAATGTCAATTATATCTTGTAATTCTCCAATAAGTATCAGCATATGTAAGATAATGTTCGTCACACCTCCGATATCTAATTTCTAACTTCTCTTTTATTATTTTATGTTTTTACTTATTTTAGTTGGAGGATTAAACTGTATTTATAATCCCACTACAATATCTATGTTCCTTTGATATGATTAAAATTTATCATCAGCTAAAATTTTCTTTCAAATAAGTCTCATGTTATTACTTTAGATTTTCATTTATCTCTTAGTCACTTATTTTTGTTATAATTGATATGTTCATGTTAGCTTGCTATTATTTCATATATATTTGTATGTTATTGTTATCTCACATATGCTTCTGATAATATCCTATCTTTTTTATGAGAATGTCCCTATTGTACTTTGATGTTTGTGGGATAATGTGAACTTCTGCTAAGACTAAAAAGAGAGTTATGTGTAAAGCTTGTGATGCTCTTATCGATCTTAATTAATTTATCCAAATATGAGTGGATAGAGCTCTTGATGTAAGAAACTAATGGACACCCAGGAAGTGATATTGTGCTATGTTATAATTCTACTTTATTCTCTATGATCCTTTAATATGTTTTCCAAGAGACATACCTATGTGTTGCTATATACTTTTTTTGATATGAATGCATTGAATAAAATGTCAAATATGCCTCTTGAATTCATGACCTGTATTTATTCTTGATATGCTCATATGATACTCTTTACTCTGTTGTTATCAGTGAATCAAATGATATGTCAAATATTACTCTATTCTTGATCTCAATCCATGAATTATGATCTTAGTTCACTCCTATATTATTATATATTCCATTGGTATCAATGAACCGAATGACATGCCAAATATGACTCTATTATTATTTGATTCGCTTTTATATTCTTATATGTTCTTTTGATATCAATGAATCAAACAAAATGTCATATATGCCTCTTTAGCTTATGCCTTTTAGTCTTGATTTACTTATATATTGCTTTTTACTCTTTCTTAAATATGAATCATATGAAATGCTAAGTATAACTCTTAAATTTATGCTTTGAACCTTGGTGCTTATGTCGCATGATTGATTTTCTCTATACCATGAATATGAAATGCTTTGCACCTAGATTGAGCTTTGTGACTCACATTATTGGTATATAAAATTTTTAGGTTAGCTTATCACTAATTTTTTAGGTTAGCTTGTCACTTGTACACATGTTAGTTTTAGGTTGGGCAACGGAATGCTAGAAGATTATGATATATTTTTTATAGTTTAATAAAGTGTTATTGTAAAGAACATGCGTAATGTTATTTAAAACTATCCATTGGTATGTGTTATTATAAAAATTAAAAAACCTCTCATGTTTTGAAAGTTTAAAATGTTAAAAACTTTATATTGATGTGAACTTATGATAAATGATTAGTTTTTATAATTTATGATATTTTTATTGGATCTTGTGAATCTATAAGTAGTTGCTAATGATTTTGATTTAGTGTTGGGTTCGATAAAGTTATCAGTGATGTGTTGCATGATTATAAACAATATAAGTTTTATAATGTGTATGAATGAAAATTGAATACATATGATATCCTCAAATTCTATGTTATGGATCCTAAGTGTGTGTGTGTGTGTATATATTTATATATATATGTATATATATATGTATATGTATATATATATGTATATACATATATATGTATATACATATATATATATAAAGGTAAATTTCTTAAAAGGTTCCTAGAAATTTTCATAGAGCATCATAATTTTTAAAAATTCCCTCATAGCACCTTTTATCATAAATAATAATTTTGTTCATGGCCCCCATCAGACTTGCCTCTACCTCCACCTGGCATTGCCCCTACACCACCTTTATTATTGTCTCCCCTCCTCTTTGTCCCGTTAGACCTGTTGTCTCACTTTCGTCATCCTTGCCCTTTCTTTACACGGGTGGCTAGTGTCCCCTGTGCCACCACCACCATCGCCCCTTATACTACCTCTACCATTGTCTCTCCTCCCCTCTACCCTATTAGACTTGTTGCTGCCTCCGCCTCTACCCCTAGCCACCATCAAATATACCACCTCACCCTCCCCTACGTGCGTCACCCTCCTTGTGCTCGCTCGTAGCCCTCGTGTAAGGAAGGAACAGATGTGGAGGCAACAACGATGACCCTCGTGCCTCCTCCTTCATTAAACGAGCATCATGGGAGAGGACGATGAGTTTTGTTGTTGCCTCTGTGCCCCCTCCTTCCTCGCATGAGGGTGAGGTGGGCAAGGGTGGGTCTGACAGGGTTGATAGGGTCAGTGGAGGCATTGGTAAATTTTAGGGGGTAGAGGAGAGGGGAGTAACACAAAGGCAGTGCTAAGGTGAAAGTGGTTTGACGAGGCCATGAGTAAATTATCTTTTCACGCAACAAAATATTAGGATCGTGAATGACACTAAGAGGAGGTGGGGGGGTAAATTTAGTGCTATCGCAAAAATTAAGTCAATTTAAAATTTTTGACTTGATAAAAATGTATTAAAAAAGATATTGAAAGTATGCTTGACTTAGAATAAGAGTGATAAGCAATTAAGGCAAAAAACAATGGTAATAAAGAGCAACAAGAAAGTGCACACCAATTTTATACTGGTTCGGTCGTTGTGACCTACGTCCACTCCCGATTCCTCTTCCATCAAGGCCACGAGCATTCATAATGGTCTTTCTTCAATGGGCGAAGACCAACCACCCTCTTATAACACTTTCTCCTTTTCACAGGTTTAGGAGACAACCCTTACAAGCCTTACATCTCTCTTGAATGATCACAAAGCTAAAGATGGAGGAGGATGACACTTAATACTTTGTCAACACTTTTGTACCCCAAAATCTCAGGACTTTTGTTCACACTTTCATGCAAGAAAGAATGGAATATTTATAGGCCCCAATGGCTTCAAAAATAGGTGGTACCATAACTTGGCAACATTAACCACCAGCAGTACTACCATCTAGTTTGGGTGGTACCATTGCTAAATTTGGGCAGTACCACCGCTTGGACCACTTGGGAGGCTGAGCCTCAAGTGGTTTCACCGCCCAGCCTAGGTGGTGCTATTAGGACCAAGTCGGCACTAAGAGAGGAGGGGAATGAATTAGTGCTTTCATAAAAGTTACATCAATTCAAAAATCTCATTTGATAAAAGCTCGTATCGAAAATGTGCTTGACTTAAAAGCATGTTCATAAGCGTAGTGAAAGTAATAAGCAAGTAAATTAGTTCACAATATAAATGAAAAGCATGAAAGAAATGTAAATTGAGTTTTATAATTGTTCGGTCATTGTGACCTACAACCACTCCCGATTCCTCTTCACTTGAGGCTACCGGCTTCCACTACTGATCTTCTTTTATTGGGTGAAGATCAAATATCCTTTTACAATCTTTCTCCTTTTCATAGGCTCAAGAGTGAATCTTTACAAATCCTTTACATCTCTCTTTTCGACCTTACTCCTCTTTTAGAAAACTTTTAACTCTAGGAGGAAGAGACTCTAAATCCTAAGAGAGTTTTTAATTTTTCTTAAGTATACTTTTCCCCCTTTCAGATCTCTAAGAGAGGGTGAAGGAGGTCAAGCGCCCTCCTCTCTAGCGGTGATCTACACAGTAGGGCTGCGACGATGCTTCTCAAAACTCCAGGCCTACTATCTAGGGAGGAGAATAGGAGATGACAACCTAAAGAGGCTCTAGCCTATGAACCATTGGTTCCCTCATATTTATAGAGATCTCCTGTCAACAGAACCCTAATGGATCTTACTCTATTAGGTATTGGATTTCGATCCAACTACACAAGCTTCTTAGATTAGTGGATCTCTATCCAATAATCTCTCATTGGCTCTTATTGGATCTCATATATAGGATCCAATAATTTAGGAGCTTATTGGATATCCAATAAGATAGGGGCTCCGACAAATATCTCATATCTGAACCTCTACTCATTGCAATGCCTACCAAATCTATGTGACCCTCTAGGCCCAATATCGAGCTGGTCGTGGGTCATACCTGTCAGAACTCTTTCTTACTTCAATGAATTATTATCTTAATAATTCACTCGACTCATCGACTGCGGGCGTACTAGACCACTACGCTGTAGTCCCGAGATGACACAGGGGAATCCAATCTATTGGACCTGTCTATCCTCAGTTATTATATACTTATAGTCCCTCATCTATCTAATATCCCAAAGATCATATACCGACCATGGTGCTATTAGACCCATACGGTTTCTTCTCAAGTCTCGCTCTAATCAGATTCTCCTGGAGAACTCTTTTTCTCTCAATCCGAATAACCCTAACTAGGGATTTCTTTGAGAAAGAACATATGGTATATTCCTCTCATGAAACCGAGTGGATGATCCTCTATTGATAATCAAAAGTTCTCGTAAGATTGGCTACCACTCCCGATGATCGGCAATGCTAGATCTAGAACCTTTAGACCTATAAGTCCGGTATCAAAGAATGGAGTACTAATGTCTTAGGACCAGATACACAATTGAGACTATAGAATCACTATTTGACACTAAGGCATCATTAATCATCTAATATTCCATAAGTGGATCAATCAGTGAACTCATTCTCCAATGAGCACCTATATTGTATCCCTAGTGTCCCTACACGAGTAGCTATGAGATCGGTTGCATCCATCATATGGATGAGTATACAGCACACTAGTCTGTTCGGTTATCTTGATATTCCTCTTGAGTAACCTATGACTGAGATTATCTAGGATCTATGTTTAAAGGTGAATCGGTCTCATTATCATGATTTCATCACGATTTGATTCCCATTGCACAGATCCATGGATATCACAATATATTCAGGCAATAGGTAACAAAAAGTGATAAAATATCAAATAATAATAATAAGCAAAAAGACTATGTGTCAAGTCATACATGTCATCACTCATGTGATTGGCTTGTAGGGTATCTATAAATAGTAATCTCCCACTTGACCTAAAGTCAATCACCTTTATGTCTGATCCCCATCAGACCCTTGTGATGCTAAAGATAATATGAGATAATGACTTTGTCAATGGATCTGCGATGTTATCTTCAGATGGAACTCTTTCCACTACTACATCTCCTCGGGTCACAATCTCTCTAATCTGGTAGAACTATTAGAACCCTTGTGGATTCTAGGCTTGGGGTTGATTTCTTTAGGGGATCGACCTCCTTGGAACTCTATAAGGGTTTCTTCCCCAAGTTGCTACTCAAGACTACTAAGAAAGATTCATCTATTGCTTATTAAAAGAGGATGAATACATAACTATTTATAAGACTTCTAAACTCTAACTCCTAATAGGACTCCTACTCAAGACTCCTATTTATAACCAACTCCAAATGCTACTCTAAGAAGCAACCTCCGAACTAATCTTATCCTTAGCCGGCCTCTTCACCTCTTTAACAGGGGTCGGCTAGGTAGGTTTAACATAAAAGCCCCTTTCAATTAAACTCAATTAGGACTCTCCTAGCTAGAGTCCTAACAGACTGCCCTCTTCAAATCTGCCTTGTCCTCGAGGCTGATGATTCATGAATTCTAGAAATTTGATCTTTAAGTCATCATATTTCTCCCAAGTCGTATCTTCTATTGGTAGGTTTACCCATTGTATTAGCACTTCAGTAGTGGGTCATCATCGTCGAGTCACGATTCGTCGATCAATAATTGCACTCAGTTGGGTTTGGAGTTCTCCTTGGGTAGTCATATTTGGTAGATAGCTTTGGGCTATCTCGTTTTGTCCCAGCTTGTGCTTTAAATACGACATATGAAAGATTAGATGGATTCGGGAGCTAGCGGGTAAGTCCAATCTGTATGCTACCGCTCCGATGTGCTCCAAAATTTGGTAGGGTCCACAGAACTAAGGTGAAAGCTTCATAGATGTTCTGGTCTAGATTGATGTTTGCTTATATGGTTGGAGCCGTAGGAAGACCCAATCTCCTATTGAAAATTCTCTTTTACCTTTGTGTTGATCATATTGTTGTTTCATCCTTGCTTGAGCTACAGTGAGATTATCTTTTAGTAACTTCAGCATTTTGTCTCTATCCTATAGTTCCCTGTCTACTTGTTCTACTTTAGATATGCCCAACACATATTTTGGATCACAAGGGGAGGTCGGCCATACATAACCTTATAGGGGGTACATTTTGTGGATGAATGATAAGTTGTATTATACCACCACTTGGCTCAGGGAAGCCAATTTGTCCACTATTTTGGTCGATCACTAGTGAAGCATCTGAGGTATGTCTCCAAGCACCTGTTCACTACTTCAGTCTAGCCATCGATTTGTGGGTGATACGCCATACTCATTTTTAATTTAGTGTCTTGCATATGGAATAACTTTGTCTAAAATCTGCTCGTGAAGACCCTATCATGATCACTTACTATAGATCTCGGCATCCCATGCAATTTTACAATATTCTCCATGAAGATTCGAGCAATACTAGAAGCAGTGCAGGGATTAAGAACAGCGCAAAAGTGAGCATACTTTATAAGGCGATCCACCATGACAAAAATTGTACATTTTTCTTGTGACGAGAGAAGCCCTTTGATGAAGTCCATTGATATATCAGTCCATATTAAGTCTGGGATGTGTAAAGGTTGCAGCTTCCCAGGACTTGTCACTATCTCACCTTTATGTCGTTGACATACATTACATTGAGCCATAAATTTAGCAATAATATTTTTCATTCCTACCAAATAAAAATTTTGCATATTCTCTTATAGGTTCTACGCAACCCGAAGTGCCCGGTCATAGGTATGGAATGCATCTCTTGAAGGATAGTCTTTATGTAAGTAGAATTTGGCACATATTCAAGAAGCTTTGTTACCCAATTTTACTACTCGGGGGAAGATATCTTCTGCTCCAAGAAATATTTTAGGCTTTTATGGTCAGTCTTGACTTGAGAGTGTCACCCGATCAAGTATGTTCTACATTTGGTCACTGCATGCACAATTGCAAGCATCTCCTTGTCATAAATAGTCATTCTTTTAGGATCGGAGCGGCACTAAGAGGGGGGGGTGAATTAGTGCAGCGGTAAAAACTACGTCGATTTCTGAAATTTCTTTGTATGTTGAAAACCGATTCTGGAAATATGGTTAGATTGAAAGCGTAGGGAAAAGTATTGAAGGCAGTATGCTATTGAAGGGGTTTACAGTAAAATAATAGCAGGAAGTAAATGCAAACTAGAGAAGATGATAGTTTATAGTGGTTCGGTCAATCGTGACCTACATCCACTCCTCCGATTCCTCTTCCGTCGAGGCCACCGGCATCCACTAACGATCTTCCTTTACTAGGCGAAGATCAACCTCCTTCTTACACCCCTCTTACAACCTCTTACAAGTGGTTCACCCTTTTACAAAGATTTCAATGAAAAGAAAGGAGGTGAACACTCAAGCTATTGAAAACAAGACTTTTCCTAAAGATTTTCTCAACTTCTAGCTTCTCAAAAGGTTGTTATCTCAGCTGAGAATAGAGGGGTATTTATAGGCCTCAAGAGAATTCAAATTTGGGCTCCAAAATTTGAATTCTCTTCGGTTCCCGAAGCTAGAAGTGCCACCGCCTGTCAGTTTTGACACTGACAGTGTACTAGGCGGTGCCACCGCCTGGCTATTTCGGCTCACTGGTTGGGCTCCAAACTTGGCCCAAACAAGTCCGAACTCGGGCCCAATTAGCCCCTACTTGGGTTATAAGATTAACACCTAATCCTAACCCTAATTAATGTGCTAACTACGAATTTAAAGACATTTCCTAAGCTATTACAAAGTCCGCAAGTCAAGACTTCTTCCGGCGAGCTTTCGGCGAACTTCCGGCGGTCTTCCGAAAAACTCTCGGAAACCATTCTGCGGACTCCCGACAAGCTCCGAGACTTCACGATTTGATCTTGGCGAGTTTCGACGAGCTTCTTCGGCAAGCTACGATCTTTCTCGGTGAGCTCCGCGAACTTCCGACGAACCTTTCTGCGAGCTTCCGAAAAACCCTTCGGCAAGCTCCCTACTCATTCTCGGCTAGTTCCGACAGCATTCCCGATGAACCTTCGGACTTCCGTCGAACTCTCGAACTCCCAACGAATCCTTCGCGCTTGACTCCGGCACTTTGTTTCGCTTTATGTCTTCATCGTTATCGTAGTTAATCCTGCACTCCGATCTAGACAATTATTACAACGCGAATTGACATTCTGTTGCCCGGCACGTCATTGGTTGGCGCTTCATCCGATTCTTCAGCGCATCGTTCTCTCTTGCGGCTTATTGCCTAATCGGTGGTTGACCTCTGCAACCCCGATATCCTTGGTGCAATTTTGCTCTCCTTGGCCCGATGCCCAACGTCCGAAGCATTCTGCCGTCCAATATCCTGATGTGATCTCCTCCGGCGCAATGTCAATTCCTCCTGCGTCAACTGTCTAATCCTGATCGAGTTGACCTGCATCACTCAAAATGCAGTTAAACATCTAAACACAATCAATTAGTTTCATCATCAAAATCCGAGACTCAACAATTCTGAGATGGTAAGGAGATAATGCCTTATTGTTACAAGTGAGGGAGCGGCTACCTTGCATTAGTATAGCACCAATTCTGACTCCAAAGGCATTAGCTTCAATAACAAAAGTCTTGTCAAAGTCGGGTAGCGTTAGTATGGGTGTTGTCGTCACTACGGCTTTAAGTTCGCTAAAGGTGGTGGTGGCTTTGTCCGACCATTGGAAAGCATCTTTTTTCAGTAAAGAAGTAAGGGGTGCATTGCTCTTTCTATAGTTTTTCACGAACATGTGGTAGTAGCCTATTAAACCGAGAAAGCCACATAACGATTTTATGTTCCTCGGGGTCAGCTAGTTCTGCATTGCTTCAATTTTGGAGGGGTCTATTGCCACACCTTCCTCTGATATGATATACCTAAGATATTCCACCTTCTATTGAAGAAAGCTGCACTTCAATTTTTTGACAAAAAGAATATGTTCTTATAAAATTATTAAAATAAGTCGTAAGTGCTGAAAATGACTTTCAAGAGAAGGGCTATAAATAAGGATATCATCGAAGAAAACCAGCATAAGCTTTCAAAGATAATTCCAGAAAATATCATTCATAAGGCTCTGGAAGGTGGATGGAGCATTGGTGAGACCAAAGGGAATTACCAAAAATTCGTAGTAGCCGTTGTGTGTTTGAAAAGCGGTTTTTAGTATGTCTTCTTCGCACACTCATATTTGATGATACCTAGATCGAACGTCCAAGTTTGTGAAGACTTGTGCTCCAAACAATTCATCTAATACAGGAATAGGATATTTGTCCTTGACGTTTATGCTATTGAGAGCTCAGTAATCAACGCATATTCGTCATGTTCTGTCCTTCTTTCCTATGAGGAGCACCAGTGAAGAGTAGGGGTTGTAACTTGGCTAACGGTTATGCTATTGAGAGCTCAGGAATCTCCATTCGTTGTGTTCAAATCGTCATTACGTCGCCCCCATGTTTCCCGTGCAGTATCACCTGTTTACCCTTACTATAAAATTTCATAATTAATTTCACAAAGTTCCAGGAAATATCACCTAATATCATCAGCCATTCAATGCCAAGCACGGCCTCATAATTGTCAAGAGGGGGGAGGAAGAAATCTATAATTTTCTCTTAGTCCTACAGCAATAGTTTCACCTATGGGCACCTATGATCACACTTCAAAATTCATCTGTCGGTGACCTTAATGTCAAACCTGCTGCAACTCTGGATAGGTAAGGCCATCTCGATAGCAACCTTGCTATTTATAAAATTATTAGTGCTCCTGGTGTCAATAAGAACGGTGATAGGTTGTTGCTTCAGAAGCCCTTCCACTTTCAACATTTGTGGGTTCGCGTAACCGGTAAGGACATATATTATAATATCAACTAGCTACTGTTCTTCATCTACGACCTCTTCCTTAAGCTCCTAGACCTCCTCCTCCATGTCTTTAAGAGGTTCAATTAGTAGGAGGCAGCCCCTTTTGCAGCAATGATCATGGTTCCACAGTTCGTCACAATGCCAACAAAGACCCTTTGCTGATCGGTCACGTATTTCTTTTCTTGTCAATTTTTTTGGTAGTGAAGGATGGCTAGGAGCAGAAGGAGGTTTATATGCCATGGGCCTAGGAGTGGTTCTCATCCTTCGAGCATCTTGGTTGAGCTGTTCTTCTTGTATTCGGGCAAAAGAACTCTATACTCAAGTACTCATCTCCTCGATCTGATCGAAGAGTCTTGATACTTTTTTCAGTCTCGTTCTCCACTTCATTCTTATACTCTCTGAATTTCACAAAGGCCTCAAACTTATACTTCATCAAGTACATATGTCCATACCTTGAGAAATCATTAGTAAAAGTAATAAAGTAGGAGTAACCACCTATGGCATGAGTTGACATGGGTCCACATACATCACTATGTATAAGTTCCAACAACTCAATGGCTCTCTCTCCAGTTCCACTAAAAGGAGAGTTTGTTAGTTTTCCATGAAGGCAAGGCTCGTAAGTTACATACAACTCATAGTCGAATGGATCTAGATATCCATCCTTTAGCAACTTTTGGATCTTTCCCTTATGGATGTGACCTAGCCTACAATGCCACATGTATGCATTGTTCACCTCATCTCGTTTCCTCTTGAACACACTTACTTACATTCACGATATGTGGAGTAGTATCTAGTATAAATAAATCGTTATACATTGTTCCTCTCATTAATCTCCTAGGCTTTGTCAGAATCTGCAGCAAATTACAAATGTGATAAGCACTATCAGTATCTAATACCCATGTGTTATCATAAAAGTCTTAATAAATGGAAACTAATCATGAATGTACCTAAAGCTTCTCCAAGCTTCTATTTTGCTCTTTCTGCAAATTACTCTTTGCAGTTCCTCTTCTAGTGACCATTTTGCTATAGTGGAAGCATTGGCCTTTATCCTTTATTAGGTCTTTCTTAGCAACCTTTACTTTACCCGGTCTACACTTGCCCTTACCCTTTTTAAGGGACTTTTCTTCTTTCCTTTTCTTTTTAGTCTCATCAATATAGAGAATTGGCTTCTCTCTTTTGATAGTGCTCTCTACCTCCCTCAACATATTGAGGAGCTTAGGGAGAGTCACCTCAAGCTTATTCATATTAAAATTTATTATAAACTATGAAAAGAAATTTGGTAGGGACTAAAGCACAAGATCCACAGACAAGTTATTCTTTAGGACCATTCCTAGATCTGTGAGTTTCTCTATCCACTCAATCATCTTTAGGACATGATTCTGAATCGGTGTCTCCTCAATCATCCTAGTATAAAAGAGATTCTTAGATATCTTATATCACTGAGTCCTTCCCTATTCCTCAAACAATTTACGGACATATAGGAGAATGGATTTAACATCCATCTTTTCATGTTGTTTTTGTAACTCAGGAGTCATGTAGCCCAACATGTAACACTGAGCAAGAGTGGAGTCATCTATATACTTTACGTAGCGAGCAATCTCATCCTCGCTTGCCCCTTCCTCATGCGTAGGCATCATTGTATCAAGGACGTACGCGATTTTCTCCGCCGTAAGAATAATTCTTAAGTTACGGAGCCAATCCATATAATTCGGACCAGTGAGACGGTTGACATCAAGTATACCATGCAAGGGATTTAAAAGTGACATTTCCTGAAAATAAAGATGTAGCAGAAATAAATAGCATGCAGATTTCATAGAAAAATAAACAAATAAGATATGAACTTCTATCTTAATCTACTCCTACTATTTTACTAGCGAGTCACAAGACACCCTCAACACGTGAAACGAAAGTCTCCGAGAGACTTCTAGTGGGGATCGAGATCCAATCAACATCTTAGTGTAATCTCGAGGGACTCGACCAATCACACTAAGCCCAAAAGGTAGGCAACTCTTGTCGATCATAACTACTTGTGATTCCCATCTTGTTCAGCCTCCGAACCACTATGGTCTCGAGAGATGCGACCAACTATGATATTCGGTTAAGTCAACACCATCATTACAAGATGAGTCTGATTCGATGATATATCCTCAAGGGACTCGACCAAGCATACAACGTCCTCAAGTCACCAGTGATATCTCTATGTCGTAGGCAAAGTAACGAATCAATATATAGGTGAGCCTCTAGGGACTCGACCAACTCAATATACATCGAGAATCAGTCCTTACCTATAATGATGGAATGCCACATGGGTCAATCTAATTGCCTCGCGTTTATCGACTTAATTTTATCGATAAAGGAAATTTTTTATTTGGTCTCCTAATATGACATGTCACATACATACATATTTAATATATATATATATCGCATGCATATATATATATATATATATATATATATATATATATATATATATATATATATATATATATATATATATATATATATAGTAGGTGTACAAACAATCACACATCACATGAGCAATTACATCAAACGATCACGGACCACAACTTAATGTGATTAGGCCTGAGCTAGTGGGCCTAGTCACTCACATCAAGATCTTTGTGTGCAGCGGTGCATCTCCATACCCTGTGATCATCTATCTCATCCTCATTAGTTTCGTCGGCATCTCGACGCATCTCCTGCATCGCAATCATCCGTCTCGTGGGTCCCGATATCGCTTCCACGCTCCCACTATACCTCCTTGTGTGATTACAACTTAATTATAGGCACACAAGTCTGATAATAAATGAAAATAAAATGGAGGATCACAAGCACCAATAATAATAATCACAAGTACACACATCAGACGGTCTATGATCATCCGTCCACATCATACATCAAATGTATACATTATCATCATTACAAGATAATAATAATAATTAATTAAACTTTTTAATTAATTAATATTTTTTGAAATCAAGGACATGCAAGGAATTTTTAGAATTGTGAGGTGTATTTTCATAATTTGGACAAAAGGATAGAATTGAAATTTCTCAAATTTACAGGGGCAAAACTATCTTTTTACATGCGCTTGTTGCGTTGTGGCCACCGCCACCACCACTACCACCGAGGGGAGGGGGCGCCGCCCTTGCCTATGGGCGACGTCGACTCTACAAGTGGGCGCCCCCGCGGGGCGGCATTACTCACGGGCACAGCGCCCGCAGGCACCATTGCCCCATAGTGCCTCTGCCCGTGGGCGTAGCGCCAATAGGCACCGCTGCCATATGACATCTCTGCACGCAAGCGCCGTTGCCCCGCGGCGCCTCTACCCGTGGGTGCAACGCCCGTAGGCGCTGCTTCCCCATGGCACCTCTGCTCATGGGCGCTACACCCGTAGGCGCCATTGTGGGTGCCGCCCGCCCATGCAATTGCCAACCTGTTGTTAGGATCAAGAGCACTAAGAGGGGGGGGGGGTGAATTAGTGCAGCGGATTAAAACGTCAGTTTTGATAAATCTTTCGTACGGTAAAAATTGAACTTGAAAGCGTATTCGTATAGTAGAGTTGCTAAGGTAATGAGTAAATAAAGCAAGTAAGAAAGTTTGCAGTAATGTGAATAGCAACAATGAAATGCAAACCAGAGATTAAGTCATTTTTAAAGTGGTTCGGTCAAATGACCTACATCCACTTGCGAGGCCCCTCTTCGACGAGGCTCCCACCTTCCACTAGCAAATCTCTTGAAATGGAAGGGTAAATACCCCTCTTACAACTCTTTACAAGCAGTTCACACTCTTACAGATTTTCAAGAAAGAAGGAGGTGAACACTAGCAAATTGAAAACCAAGGATTGCTAAGACTTTTCTAAGACCTTTCTCTCAATCACTTGCTGCTCAAAAAGTTGTTCTCTCTGCTGAGAATTGAGGGGTATTTATAGGCCTCAAGAGGATTCAAATTTGGGCTCCAAAAATTTGAATTCTCTTATGTTCCCGAAGCTAGCGGTGCCGTGCCACCGCCTGTCAGTGGCGGTGCCACCGCCTATCAGTTTTGACACTGACAGTGTACTGAGGCCACCGCCTGTCAGTGGCGGTGCCACCGCCTGTCAGTGGCGGTGCCACCGCCTGTCAGTGGCGGTGCCACCGCCTGTCAGTGGCGGTGCCACCGCCTGTCAGTGGCGGTGCCACCGCCTGTCAGTGGCGGTGCCACCGCCTGTCAGTGGCGGTGCCACCGCCTGTCAGTGGCGGTGCCACCGCCTGTCAGTGGCGGTGCCACCGCCTGTCAGTGGCGGTGCCACCGCCTGTCAGTGGCGGTGCCACCGCCTGTCAGTGGCGGTGCCACCGCCTGTCAGTGGCGGTGCCACCGCCTGTCAGTGGCGGTGCCACCGCCTGTCAGTGGCGGTGCCACCGCCTGTCAGTGGCGGTGCCACCGCCTGTCAGTGGCGGTGCCACCGCCTGTCAGTGGCGGTGCCACCGCCTGTCAGTGGCGGTGCCACCGCCTGTCAGTGGCGGTGCCACCGCCTGTCAGTGGCGGTGCCACCGCCTGTCAGTGGCGGTGCCACCGCCTGTCAGTGGCGGTGCCACCGCCTGTCAGTGGCGGTGCCACCGCCTGTCAGTGGCGGTGCCACCGCCTGTCAGTGGCGGTGCCACCGCCTGTCAGTGGCGGTGCCACCGCCTGTCAGTGGCGGTGCCACCGCCTGTCAGTGGCGGTGCCACCGCCTATCAGTTTTGACACTGACAGTGTACTGAGCGGTGCCACCGCCTGTCAGTGGCGGTGCCACCGCCTGTCAGTGGCGGTGCCACCGCCTGTCAGTGGCGGTGCCACCGCCTATCAGTTTTGACACTGACAGTGTACTGAGCGGTGCCACCGCCTGTCAGTGGCGGTGCCACCGCCTGTCAGTGGCGGTGCCACCGCCTGTCAGTGGCGGTGCCACCGCCTGTCAGTGGCGGTGCCACCGCCTGTCAGTGGCGGTGCCACCGCCTATCAGTTTTGACACTGACAGTGTACTGAGCGGTGCCACCGCCTATCAGTTTTGACACTGACAGTGTACTGAGCGGTGCCACCGCCTGTCAGGGCTTTAAGTCCGGCCCAAACAGGTTTCATTTGGGCCCAATTGGCCCCTAATCAAGATATAGGATTATTTCTTAATCCTAACCTTAATTACATTCAAACTACATAACTAAAGACATACTCCTAAGCAAGTTTTTAACCGGTGAACTTCAAGTCTTGTTCCGGCGAGCTTTCCGGCGATCTTCCGACGGACTTCCGATACGCCCTGGATTTCTTCCGACGGACTCCCAGCTGGCTCCCGATCTTATGGCGAAGTCAACGAGTAGCTGAGCCTTCTCGGTGATCTCTGTGAACCTCCGATGATCTCTTCGGTGGACTTCCGAAAACTCCGATAAGTCCCCGATTTCTTCTCGATTGGTTCCGGCAGCATCTCCGACGAATCTTCGGACTCTCAACGGACTCTCGAACACCCATCGAACTTGACTCCGGTAGACTTGCTTTATGTCTTCAAGCTGTCGTAGTTAATCTTGCATACTTATCTCAACATATAGATTAGATAAAACATAACAATTGAATTCATCATCAAAATCCGAGATTCAACAATCTCCCCCTTTTTGATGATGACAATCAATTGATAACGGAGTTAACCTTAACTCCCCCTATCTATATGCAATACTTGAGATAAGACATTCTTGAATTCAAAGCCTTTGAATTCAACAGACATATTGATAAGTTAAGATGCTTAACCTTATCAATACTCCATCATGATTCCTATCATAATGTATCTCTCTGAAAATGATGTCAAGGCTTGACATCAATTTTCAATTTTTACATTTCAAGTGTAAAAGATAGTAATCGAAGCGATTCATCATATGGTAAGATATCAACATGTAAGATTGCAATGCAAGTTCTTGATATCTTAACATGATGCAATCATGGCATAATGCAAATTTGGCAATTATAGCATAGCAATTATCAATTTACCATATTTCTCAAGTGTAAAAGATAGTAATCGAAGCGATTCATCATATGGTAAGATATCAACATGTAAGATTGCAATGCAAGTTCTTGATATCTTAACATGATGCAATCATGGCATAATGCAAATTTGGCAATTATAGCATAGCAATTATCAATTTACCATATTTCTCCCCCTTTATCATCAACAAAAAGGAGAGTGATTATTAAAGCAAAGGAATTCAATGCTACTATAGAATTTAGTTAAAAAAAAAATCCAGAATTAAAACTTTATCTTTCATTCAAAATACATCACAAAAGAAGGTTCAACATCATTCAAAATACATTGCAAAAGAAGGTTCAACATCATTCAAGGTAAGAAGATGACAAAGATCGCATGTCAAGATAAAAGATACATCGATTAATCTTTAGGAGGAAATGTATAGTGCTGATACAGGACATCTATTTTTTGATTCATTTGCCGTAGTTCCTGCAAAATTTCAAATTGCTGAGTTTGAATCTGCTCTTGCTGTGTTTTGAGTTGGTCTTGTTGTGATTTGATCTGATATAATTCTGTCAAAATGAGTTCTTCAGAGGATGAAGCAGGAGCTGAAGGTGCTGTGCCAAAAGGACTAGGAAGAGGAGATTCATTTCCCCTAAGAATTGGTGTTTCAGGGTGTTCTACTGGTGGAGGAATTGGATCAGACCTTCTAGGTTGCCTCACCCATATACCGTTGCTAAAAGTGCACCTAAGTCTTTTCAATAGATTTATGTTGATGATGTTATATCGATCACTTTGAATTGTCTCTTCATCGGGTGGGATACAAATGTCATGGGCAAGTATAAGTCGTGTGATTAACCCCCCATATGATAACATACCGTCTTTAGCTATAATATCCTTCATGTGTTGTCGGATTGAGTATCCAAAGCAGTTATGTTGACCGGTCATAATCCAATACATTGTGCTCATCTCTATTTGACTTATTTCATCAAGATGAAATTGTTTAGGAAATACGATGCTTGTTATGATGTGATGAAGAATTTTAGAGTTAAAGGGTAGTAAGTGTTCGCAGCTCTTGGGTAGTATGCCAAGGTTCGGATTTGCAAAAATAGTTTCTACGGCTTCGAAGTAAGTTGCTCCGATTACATTTACATCCCATTTACCTCTAAAATAACAGCCCCTATCTTTTTCAATGAGTCCAATTAATTCACAGATAGTGCTGTCAAAGATTCTAATCTGTGATCCTAAAAGGTAAGTACTTAGGCTTTCGTTGTCCACACACAAGTTTGCATAAAATAGCCTAACTAACCTAGGATAAATTGGTTCATTGATTTGTAGGAGAGGCAAGGCATCTAAATGTGCAAACCACCTAATGGGTTCTAGATTTCCTAGTTCATTTAGATCAACGTGTTTACCCTTATGTATAGTTCTTGTTTCGAAATTTGGAAATTTAAGTGCTACTTCTTTAGATTTAAAAAGATTTTGGTTATATGAATCTCCTACAATCCTTTTTCCTTTTGATCTCTTAGGAGCCATTATCTAGACAAGATGATGGATCAAAAATATTAAACTGTAAAGGGTAGGGAAAATAATGAAAAGAGGAAGAAGAAAATTTCAGATTTTACCTTATAGAGAATTTCTTGAAAGATGGAGAGCTTGGACCAACAAAAATCCCTTTCCAAGGCTTCTAAATGTTGGAATGAGGCTTTAGAGAGGTTGAGAGAGGGTTGAGGCAGGTTCTCATGGGTTGGGGGCAGTGTCACCGCCGGCCCTAACCCTTAAGATTTATATAGGGGCTCTCGGGCGGTGCCACCGCCAAACCGAGCGGTGCCACCGCCTAGCGACCGAACGCTCAGGCGGTGCTACCGCTGGTTCTGGCGGTGCCACCGCTGGCATGCCGCGAAAAAAAATTTCATTCCTTCTCCGTCCCCCTTTTTTTTTATTATTTTTTTATTTTTCAGAGATGTTAGGATAAACATTTCTTTTGGAATTGAAAGAGAATGATCAAATCTACCAAGAAACGGAAAGAGGATGAAAAACTTTTCGGAAAGTACATTCTTAGGGACAATTTAACATGCCTAGTTCCCTTCTAATAAATTCAAATTGGTCTTCATTTAAAGCTTTTGTAAAGATGTCTGCCAATTGATGCTTTGTGTCAATGAATTCTAGAACAACATTATTGTTAAGGACATGATCGCGTATGAAATGATGCCTAACGTCGATATGCTTAGTTCTAGAGTGCTGAATTGGATTTTTGGTAAGACTTATGGCACTTGTATTATCACATTTTATGGGAATGTTTTTCAAGTGAATTCCATAATCTTCTAATGTATTTTTCATCCAAACAATTTGTGCACAGCATGCACTTGCAGCGATGTATTCGGCTTCCGCCGTAGATAGTGCAACTGAATTTTGTTTCTTGGAAGTCCAAGAAACAAGTGCATGTCCTAAAAATTGGCATGTGCCGGATGTACT
Organism: Musa balbisiana; assembly: GCA_004837865.1. Classification (NCBI taxonomy): domain Eukaryota; kingdom Viridiplantae; phylum Streptophyta; class Magnoliopsida; order Zingiberales; family Musaceae; genus Musa; species Musa balbisiana. The sequence goes on from CM017188.1 coordinate 33,693,777, forward strand.
TTTTCTATCTATCCTGCATCCGCCAAAATCGGCATCTGCATAAGCTATTAAATCAAATTTTTCTGATTTCGGATACCAAAGTCCTAAATTTGAAGTTCCTTTAAGATATCTAAATATTCTTTTAACACTCTTGAGATGAGATAATTTAGGATTAGATTGAAACCTAGCACAAAGTCCCACACTAAACATAATATCCGGTCTAGTCGCGGTGAGGTAGAGTAGACTACCTATCATTCCCCTATACGTTTTTTGATCGAAATTTTCGTTGTTTTCATCCATATCTAACTTAGTCGAAGTACTCATAGGGGTGTTTACTGCTTTTGAATTATCCATGTTAAATCGTTTTAACAATTCTAATGTATATTTAGATTGGTTAAGAAATATACCGTCATTAAGTTGTTTGATTTGCAATCCTAAAAAGAATGTTAATTCACCCATTAAACTCATTTCAAATTCATGACTCATAGTTTTGGCAAATGATTCACATAGTGATTCATTCGAAGAACCAAAAATAATATCATCAACATAAATTTGCATAATAAGAAAATTATTTTCAAAATGTTTGATAAACAATGTAGTATCAACCTTGCCTTTGGTAAAATTATTTAAAATAAGAAAGGAACTAAGCCTTTCGTACCAAGCTCTAGGAGCTTGTTTCAAACCATAGAGAGCCTTAGTCAATTTGAATACATGATTAGGAAGAAGAGAATTTTCAAATCCAGGAGGTTGTTCGACATATACTTCTTCCGAAATAAAACCATTCAAGAAGGCACTTTTGACGTCCATTTGAAATAGTTTAAAATTATTACTACTAGCATAGGCAAGGAGCATCCTAATGGCTTCTAATCTTGCCACAGGAGCGAAGGTTTCTTCGTAGTCGATACCTTCTTCTTGGTTGAAACCCTTGGCCACTAATCTAGCCTTGTTTCTAACCATGATACCACATTCGTCTTGCTTGTTTCTAAAGACCTATTTAGTACCAATGACTAAATGGTCACTAGGTCGAGGAACAAGCTTCCATACCTTATTCCTCTCAAATTGATTCAATTCCTCTTGCATTGCAATGACCCAAGAATCATCTTTCAAGGCCTCGTCAATGCATTTAGGTTCGATTTGAGAGAGAAAGGCAGCATTAGCACAAAAATTCTTGAAAGAAGAACGAGTTTTAACCCCTTGTGATGTATCTCCTATAATTTGCTCTTTTGGATGAGCATCTACATACTTCCATTCCTTGGGTAAGGAGATTTTGGAAGAAGATGCATCCAAGTTGCTATTTTGAGGAGGGGGTTCTTTAAATCCAAATTTTCAAAACCAATATCATCATCAAAATCATTTTTCTTTAACTCGAAAATTTCATTAAAAATTACATGAATAGACTCTTCTATAACTAAGGTTCTTTTGTTAAAAACACGAAAAGCCTTAGAAACGGAAGAGTAACCAAGAAAGATGCCTTCATCGGATTTAGCATCAAATTTTCCTAAGGCATCCTTTTCATTTAAAATAAAGCATTTGCAACCGAAAACTTTAAAATAAGAAACATTTGGTGTTTTGTTATTCCATAATTCATAGGGAGTTTTTGATAGAGATGGTCTTATTAAAACCCTATTCATGATGTAGCAAGTCGTATTCACGGCTTCGGCCCAAAAGTACTTGGGTAGACTATGTTCATTCAACATAGTTCTTGTCATTTCTTGTAGATTTCTATTTTTTCTTTCTACTACTCCATTTTGTTGCGGGTTTCTTGGAGTAGAGAAGTTGTGGTTATATCCGTTAACTTCACAAAAATTTTGGAAATCGTGGTTTTGAAATTCGCCACTGTGATCACTCCGAATTGATGAAATCATGAATCCTTTTTCGTTTTGAGTGAGTTTACAAAATTTAGAGAAACATTTGAAACAATCACTTTTGTGAGCCAAGAAATAGGTCCAAGTGTATCTAGTATAATCATCTACAATCACAAAAGCGTATTTGCTTCCTCCTAGACTTGTCGTGTCAATTGGTCCAAATAAGTCCAAATGGATCAATTGTAATGGTCTAGTGGTGCTAATTTGATTTTTTGGTTTGAATCTAGTTTTTATTTGTTTACCTAGTTGACACGCATCGCATACTTTGTCCTTAACAAACTTCATATTGGGAATCCCTCATACTAATTCTCTAGAGGAGATCTTAGATATTAGTTTCATACTTGCATGGCCTAATCTCCTATGCCAAAGCCAAGCATCATCTTTTAAAGCGGAGAGGCACATTTCATTACCTAGTTCATCAAGATCGATGGTGTAGACATTATTTTGTTTTAATGCAATCATAGTACTGTTATTGTTTGGTTTTTCAATAATACACACATTTGATTCAAATCTAACGATATAACCTTTATCACATAATTGACTAATACTCAAGAGATTATGTTTCAATCCATCAACTAGTAATACATTATCAATAGAAAAGTTTAATTTGTTACCTATGGTTCCCTTGCCAATGATTTTGCCTTTGTTGTTGTCTCCGAAGATGACATAGCCTTCGTCTATGCTAGTGAGCTTGGAGAATTGGGATGGATCTCCGGTCATATGCCTTGAGCATCCACTATCAAGGTACTATCTCTTGCTCCTAGCTTGTGATGGTGTATGTTTCTACAAAAAGGGATTATTTTTAGGTACCCATTTACTTTTGGGTGCCTCAAAAACTAATCTAACTTGTTTATCATGTTGCATAGACTTGATCATGGTTCCTTTAGGAACCCAAATCAATTTGTTCGGACTAATTTTCTTGAATGGACATTGATAAGGTTTATGTCCATATTTGCAACAAAAGTTGCAATTGCTTTGGTGTTGAACATGTAAGATAGGACCTTTAATGAAGGTGGTTGGATTTTGGTGAGAACTTCTCACAAATCCGATTCCACTTCTTTTAGGAACGTGACCCTTATTTGTAAGGATCATGTTCAAAGACTTGCTACCGACCTCGAATTTCTTCAAGGTGTCCTTAAGTAGCAAGTTCTCCTTTTGGAGAGTTTCTAGATCATGACATTTTATGCATGGAGCTAAACTATCATGATATTCAGTTTTTAATTTATCAAAATTACAAGTAAGACTATCATGCTCCTTTTTTAACAATTTATATTTTCTACTAATTGTTTTGCATTCATCAAATAACTCATGGAAGGCATTTAATAATTCATGATAAGATAAATCTGCATCAATTAAATTCGTTACCTCCTCTCCGATGGCCATTAGGGCGTAATGAGCAACTTGCTCGGTGTTGGACTCCTCTTCTTCGGATGCGCTTGAATCATCCCACGTTGCTTTGAGCACCTTCTTCTTTGATGTTCTCTTTTTGGCTTGGGGACATTCATTTTTGAAATGCCCCGGCTTCTTGCATTCATAGCATATCACTTGGTCCTTTTTATGTTCAAGTTTGTTTTTGGTGTTATTTTTAAATTTGTTCTTTCTTATAAATTTTTTAAATTTTTGAGTCAAAAGTGCAATGTCATTGTCACTGTCCTCATCACTTGATGTTCCTTTCAAGTGGTCTTCTTGTGATTTGAGTGCCATATCCTTCCTGTTCTTTGGAAGGGGATTCTCAAGCTCGTCATGAGCTTGACATGTCATTTCGTAGGTCATTAGAGACCCAATAAGTTCTTCAAGAGGGAATGTTTTAAGGTCCTTGGCCTCTTGAATGGCAGTAACTTTTGGATCCCAACTTTTAGGAAGGGATCTTAAGATTTTAGTTACTAATTCAAAGTTAGAAAAATCTTTACCAAGAGCTTTGAGTCCATTGATGACATCCGTGAAATGGGTGTACATGTCTCCGATGGACTCAGTTGGTTTCATTCGAAAAAGTTCGTAAGAGTGCACAAGAATATTGATTTTGGACTCTTTCACTCGGCTAGTGCCTTCATGAGTGACTTCAAGAGTTCTCCAAATATCAAAAGCAGAATCACAAATTGAAACGCGATTAAATTCATTTTTGTCTAGTGCACAAAACAAGGCATTCATAGCCTTTGCGTTTAAAGTAAAAACTTTCTTCTCCGATTCATTCCATTCGCTCATCGGAAGAGAAGATTTTTGAAATCCATTTTCAACAATAGTCCAAAGCTCGAAATCCATGGAAATTAGGAAGATTCTCATACGTGTCTTCCAATACGTGTAATCCGACCCATTAAACATAGGTGGACGTGTAATGGAGTGTCCCTCATTCATGCCGGAGTAAGCCATCTCTCTTGGGTATTAAACCAAATATGAGAGTGAGCCTTGCTCTGATATCAATTGTTAGGATCAAGAGCACTAAGAGGGGGGGGGTGAATTAGTGCAACGGATTAAAACGTCGGTTTTGATAAATCTTTCGTACCGTAAAAATTGAACTTGAAAGCGTATTCATATAGTAGAGCAGCTAAGGTAATGAGTAAATAAAGCAAGTAAGAAAGTTTGCAGTAATGTGAATAGCAACAATGAAATGCAAACCAGAGATTACGCCGTTTTTAAAGTGGTTCGGTCAAATGACCTACATCCACTTGCGAGGCCCCTCTTCGACGAGGCTCCCACCTTCCACTAGCAAATCTCTTGAAATGGAAGGGTAAATACCCCTCTTACAACTCTTTAAAAGCAGTTCACACTCTTTCAGATTTTCAAGAAAGAAGGAGGTGAACACTAGCAAATTGAAAACCAAGGATTGCTAAGACTTTTCTAAGACCTTTCTCTCAATCACTTGCTGCTCAAAAAGTTGTTCTCTCTGCTGAGAATTGAGGGGTATTTATAGGCCTCAAGAGGATTCAAATTTGGGCTCTAAAAATTTGAATTCTCTTATGTTCCCGAAGCTAACGGTGCCACCACCTGTCAGTTTTGACACTGACAGTGTATTGGGCGGTGCCACCGCCCAGTCCAACGGTGCCACCGCTTGGCTCTCGGGTCGGGTGCTGGGCGGTGCCACCGCCCAGACTAGCAGTTCCACCGCCTAGCTCTCGGGTGCTGGGCAGTGCCACCGCCCAGACCGGTGGTTCCACCGCCCGACCTTACTAGTCACTGGTTGGGCTTTAAGTCCGGCCCAAACCAGGTTTCATTTTGGGCCCAGTTGGCCCCTAATCAAGATATAGGATTATTTCTTAATCCTAACCTTAATTACATTCAAACTACGTAACTAAAGACATACTCCTAAGCAAGTTTTTAACCGGCGAACTTCAAGTCTTGTTCCGGCGAGCTTTCCGGCGATCTTCCGACGGACTTCCGATACGCCCTTGGATTTCTTCCGACGGACTCCCAGTTGGCTCCCGATCTTATGGCGAAGTTAACGAGTAGCCGAGCCTTCTCGGTGATCTCTGCGAACCTCCGATGATCTCTTCGGCGGACTTCCGTAAACTCCGATAAGTCCCTGATTTCTTCTCGATTGGTTCCGGCAGCATCTCCGACGAATCTTCGGACTCTCAACGGACTCTCGAACACCCATCGAACTTGACTCCGGTAGACTTGCTTTATGTCTTCAAGCTGTCGTAGTTAATCCTGCATACTTATCTCAACATATAGATTAGATAAAACATAATAATTGAATTCATCATCAAAATCCGAGATTCAACACCTGTGAACTGCAGGCTGCCGGCTGTAGGTGGCCAGGCCTCGGCCAAAGGTTGTAAGTAACCATTGGCCAACCTACGAGGGTAGCAATAGTTGCTACCCTCTCTCCCCTTTTGTGTCAATGATTTTGATGACAAAAGTCTTCCTAAAACACAATACACGTATTTCAAAACTAATCTTTCACACAAACAACCTGGCTCTGATACCACTGAAGGAAAATTTTAGGGGGCATCACATGCATAGTGAAAGAAAATAAAAATAAAATCCCCAAATTTCCCATCGATGTGTTCGTCGTCGTGCAAAGGTTAGTGTGCAAAATCCGTGAAACTTAAAACTCACGTGTGAGATAGATTATGTTACCTAGAGAGATCGTATATCCCTTAATCCCTACAAATCTCTAGGAGAGGGTGAAGGAGGTCAAGCGCCCTCCTTTCTGGTAGTGATCCACACAATAGAGCTCTGACGATACTTCTCAAAACTCCAGGCCTGCTATCTGAGGAGGAGAAGGGGAGGAAAATAGGTGATAATAACCCAAAGTGGCTCTAGCTTATGAACCATTGGTTCCCTCCTATTTATAGAAGTCCCCTATCAACATAACCCTAATGGATCCTGCCCTATTGGGTATTGGATCTTTATCCAACTACCCAAGCTTCTTAGATTAGTGGATCTATATCTAATAATCTCTCATTGGCTCTTATTAGATCTCATCCATAGGATCCAATAATTCAGGGGCTTATTGGATATCCAATAAGATAGGGGCTTCGACAGATATCTGATATCCAAACCTCTACTCAACACAACGCCTACCATGTTTGTGTGACCCTCTAGGCCCAATATCGAGCTGGTCATGAGTCATACCTATCAGAACTCCTTCTGACTTAGTGAATTATAATCTTAATAATTCACTCAACTCATCGACTACGAGCGTACTAGGCCATTACACCGTAGTCCCCAAACGTTATAAGGGAATCTAATCTATTGTATATATCTATCCTTAGTTACCATATACCTATAGTCCCTCATCTATCTAATATCCCAGAGACCATATATTGGGCATGGTGCTATCAGACCCATACAGTTTCTGCTCGAGTCTTGCTTTTATCGGATTCTCCCGAAGAACTCTTTCTCTCTCAATCTGAATGATCCTGGCCAGGGATTTGTCTAAGCAAGAACACATGGGATATTTCTTCCCATGACATCGAAAGTGGATAATCCTCTATCGAAACTCAATAGTCCTCAAAAGGTTGGATACCACTCTCGATGACCGGTTGTGCTAGATCTGGAACATCTAGACCTATAAGATCAATATCAAAGAATGAAGTACTCATATAAGACATCCTTGGTGTCTCAAGTCTAAGGACCAAATATACCACTAGAACTATGAAATCACTGTTTGACAATAAGGTATCATCAACCATTCAGCATTCCGTAAGTGGATCAATCAGTGAACTCATTATCCAATGAGCACCTATACTATATCCCTAGTGTCCCCACACGAGCAGCTATGAGACTAGTTGCATCCATTATATGGAAGGGTATACAATAGACTAGTCTGTCCGATTATTTTAATGTCCCTCTCGAGTAATCTATGACTGGGATTATTTAGGATTTGTGTTAAAAGGCGAATCGATCTCATTATCATGATCTCATCACGATCCGATTCCTATTGCACAAATCCATAAACATCACAATATATTCAGAAAATATGTAATATAAAGTGATAAAATACCAAATAATAATAATAAGTAAAAAGACTGCATGTCAAGTCACATGTGTCATCACTCATGTGATTGGCTTATAGGGCACCTATGACTAGCAAGTATCATCGCTTGGCAGCATTAATTGCCGGTGGTACCACCACCTAGTCTGGGTAGTACAACTGCCTAGATCTCCTAGGAGACTGAGCCTCAGGCATTTCCACCACCCACCCTGGGCATTGCCACCACTTGGCATGGCTCCAAGTGGCCGAGTGGGCCATCTATCCGACCCAACTCAACCCTAACTTAGGCTTAATGGCCCCCTAATTAAGTTGGCCTAATTCTAACCCAATTATAACTTGAAACTACTTCAATCTAGATAATTATTATAAAGCATTAATCTCATATTGTTCAGCATGTCCTTGGTTCATCGGTGCTTCATCCAATCCTTCAACACATTGTCCTCTTTTGCGACCTTTTGCCCAATCGGTATGTTGACCTATATAACTCTGATCTCCTTAGCGTAATGTCTGCTCTTCTAGGCCCGATGCCCAAACTCATGGCACGAAGCCTTTTGTCGACGTGTCGACCGATCCTCCGACTCGATATCCAATCTTCTGACATGTTCTACTCGGCCCAACATTGATTCTTCCTACTTTAATTGTCTCTTCATGATCAAAGCTAGTCCTGCATCACTCAAAACATAGATTAGATCATAAACTCTATCAATTGATTTCATCATCAAAATCTGAGATTCAACAATCTCTCCCTTTTTTATGATGACGACTAATTAATGTCCGAGTTTAATCCAAACTCCCCCTATCAATATGTCATATTGATAAAAACGTAAATTCAGACATAAATTATGAATCCAACCAACATGTCATCATAAAATCATGCATAATCAAAATATCAATATATCATTCCATGCATGATCATCATAATTTCTCCCCCTTTCTCATCAATAAAAAGGAGAAGTGCAACTATCAAGTTTTAGAGATATGTAAGCTTAGCAATTTAGCAAATTTTTCATCACTTTAGACACACAAGCTAGTGAGTTCTTTCTTCTCTTTTGAGAAGTGCAAGCTAGCAATTTGTTCCTTCCTTTGTAATGTTCGAGCTAGCAATTATTGCTTCCTTTGCAATGCGCAAGCTAGCAAGTTCTTTGAGAATGTGAAGTTTACCAAAGTTTTTGTTTCTTTTGAGATAGTAACTTTTTATTTCTCTTTACAATGTGCAAGCTAGCAAGACTTTCTCCTTTGAGATGTACAAGCTTGCAAGTTTTGCCTTTTTTTTACAAGCTAGCAATTTGCTTTTCTTGAGATATGCAAGATAATAAATTTCTCTCCCCCTTTGTTATTGTCAAAAAGAAGGGAAGGATACAATATTGTAAAATATTTCAATTATTACATGAGGCATACAAGCCATAAATACAAAGGAATCATGTCATGAAAGATACAATATCAAAGATCATGAAGGATTAAGTCATGAATACCAAAAGACATGATTTATTTTGACAAATCTTCCTTTTAGTAAATAACAAAAAGAAACTTTAGGAGATCAAAATTTTGATTTATAAAAAAAATCTCAAGTATTAAATATCAAGAATTCAAGATCATGATTTAGATAAAGACTTTCCTTTTGCAAAAAGAGTCATGGGAGAATACATAAAGGATCTCGATTCATGTATAATATATCTTAATTCATCATGAATCATAAAAAAAATTAAGTTATAATTTCAAAATTTCATGATTCATTTAGAACATTCTCCTCTTTAGTAAACGACAAGAAGAAATGAAAACTTGGTTTATGCATAATAAATATCGAGTCATCAAGTGAAGGAATCATGATTCATGTGATAAAAAGATTATCGATTTATGTATTTAAATAAATATTTTTTAAACCATTGTTACTTCAACTCATCATACATAATTTTAAAATGTAAAACCATCTAGTATGATACAGATATTTATTTTCAACTCATTCAATTTATCAAATCATCAAAATCACTTTCACGAGATTCTAAATGACATAACTAGATTCATCAATCTCTTATTGAAAATTTGCCAAATCTTTAAAGATAGAGAACTTTTCAAGAAAAAATATTTTCCTCTTTTTAGTTGTTTCAATTCATGCAATTGATTTCATATGAGCAAACTCAAGTTTATATATATATATATATATATATATATATATATATATATATATATATATATATACTTCTTGCTGACTAATTTAAAATCATCAAACAACTCAAGTAATTTCATTGTAAGGTAAAGAAGTTTCGGATAAGTCATTTGCCTCATCGTCGAGAGCCACTAAGGCATAGTTCACTACTTTGTTTTTGTTAGTTTGTTCATTTTCTTCGGATATACTCGATTTGTCCCAAGTTGCCTTGAGTGCCTTCTTTTTCTTTGGCAACCTCTTTTTTTTAAGTTTATTTTTATTTTTTGATTCTTATTTTATAAACTTATTAACCTTTGTTGTTAGGAGTTCAAGGTCATCATTACTTGAGCATTCGCTCGAGTGGTCTTCTTTTATTCTAAGTGCAAAATCCTTCCTATTCTTTAGAAAGTTATTCTCAAGATCATCATGTGCTACATAAGTCATTTCGTAGGTCATCAAAGACCCAATAAGTTCTTCAAGTGGAAACTTGTTTTAAGTCTTTTCCCTCTTGTATTGTAGTTACTTTTGAATTCCGATTTTTAGAAAGAGATTGTAAAACTTTATTAACAAGATCAAGATTCAAAAAATATTTGCTAAGAGCTTTTAAACCATTGACAACATCCGCAAAACGGGTCTACATGTTTCCAATGGTTTTGCTTGGTTTCATATGAAACAACTCAAAATTATGTATCAAAAGATTTATCTTAGAATATTTAATTCTACTAGTGCCTTCATATGTGATTTCAAGAGTGTGCCAAATATCATGCATAGTTTTACAAATAAAAACTCATTTAAATTTATTTTTATCTAGAGCACAAAACAAAGTGTTTATCGCTTTAGTATTCAAAGAAAAAGTTTTCTTCTCCAAATCATTCTATTCATTCATTGAACTAGAAGACTTTTGAAAACCATTTTTAATGATATTCCATAAATTGAAATATAAAGAAATCGATAAAATACTAATTTGAGTTTTTCTAATACGTGTAGTCCGTCCCATTGAACATAAGAGGATGAGTGATAGAAAAACCCTTTTGATTACCGAAGAAAGCCATCTATCTTAGTTATTAGTCCAATGGAGAGAAATGTGGCTCTGATACTAACTATTACTAACTATTAGGACCAAGTCGACAAGGGTGGGGGGGGGAATTAGTATTTTCGTAAATGTTACGTCGATTCAAAAATCTCATTTGATAAAAGCTCATATAGAAAATGTGCTCAACTTGAAAGCGTGTTCGTAAGCGTAGTAAAAGTAATAAGCAAGTAAATCAGTTTGTAATATAAATGAAAAGCATTAAAGAAATACAAACTGAGTTTTATAGTGGTTTGGTCATCATGACATACATCTACTTTCGATTCCCTTCACTCGAGGCCATCGGCTTTCACTACCGATCTTCTTTTAATGAGCAAAGATCAACTATCCTTTTACACTCTTTCTCTTTTTCACAGGCTTAGGAGAGAACCTTTACACCTCTCTTTTAGACCTTACTCCTCCCTTAGAAAACTTCTAACTCTATGAGGAAGAGACTCTAAATCCTAAGAGAGTTTCCAATTTTTCTTAAGTATTCTTCCCCCCTTTCAACTCAATTTTGTGCTATGCCAAGCAAAAATATCTAGGGTATTTATAGACCCCAAATGACTTCAAAAATAGAGCCAAAAAAGGTCTCATCCTTGGTTTCCCGGGTCCTAATGGTTCCATCGCTTGTGCTAAGGGTACTACCACATGCAGCATTGACACTGGGCGGTACAACCACCCAGTCTAGCAGTACTACTGCCTGATAAAGCCTCGGAGACTGGGTTATGACAGTACTACCACCTAATAGGGTGGTACCACTACTTGATAGGGTGGTACCACCGCTTGGCAACATTAACTATCGGTGGTACTATTAGTCAAAGGTGCCGAGCAAGCAAATCACATGAGTGATGGCACGTGTGACTTAACACAGAATCTTTTTTTAATTTTATTTTGGTATTTATCACTTTATATTGACTATTACATATATGGATGTTTATATTGTGATGTGTAACATCCCTCATTTTTAAATTTTCGTATAAATTTGTAGTGTAAGAATCCATTTTAATTTGATAAAAGAGCCAAAGTATAAATCTGAGAACTTATTTATAAGATTTGGGGATCTGTTTAAAAAAAAAAGGACCTATATGTAAACCCTAAGGACCTAATCGTAAATATAATAATGCAAGGACTAAACTATAAAATGCACAAAATTACAAATCTCACCGTTTAACCTTCTCTACCTTCATTCACAAGAAACCAGAGAAGGCAGCTATGTGGAAGAATAGAGAAAGAAAGAAAGAAGAAGAGGAAAAAAAAAGAGGAGAAGAAGAAGAAAAAATAAATTTGGGGCTTTGAGGTTTCTTGCTCAAATCTTTTCATTTAGGGTCATAATTCTCAAAGGCAAGTGTTCTAACCCCATCCTACATAATTATTAGTCTTTATTCTCATATTTATGCTGAATTATTCAAAAGATTTCAACCTAGAACCTGTTATTTCTCTTGTTAGATACATAATCATGAATCTAAAAATTTTAGGTAAACTGACTTCTATGTACTATTTCAGATCTATCTTTTAGCAGCAAACTCTGATTTAGGTAAACCCTATTTCATTTGAAAAGAGGCTCAAATATCTTTATTTCACCACCTATATAGAATGATTTGGAGTTTAATTTCCTATGCAAAATTCTGTTTCAATTTACCTTATAGATTCTGGAAAACCGAAATTAAAATTTCTAACCTTTAGTTTCTAATTTGTTTATAACTTTCCAATGAGAAATAAGATTCATGTCAAGCCTAATTCATTAGAGACTAGACTTCAAATCTTTCTATATTCGTCTGATTTGAAGGATTTGGAATAATAATCAAAAAGATACAGCTATTTTCACCGACCCTATAAATTCAGGAAAACAGAGTTGATGTTTCTGACCATTCATCACGCAATAAATTGTAACTCCCTGTAGGTAACTTCAATTGATGCAAAACTTAGCTTACCCAAAACTGGATTAATACATCTTTCGAATGAAACTGATTTTGGGCAAATTGGAGCATAAATAGTTATCTAAACAATTCATGCAATATACCTCTCAAGCTTTGTCAAAATCGAGCTTTGGTTGATTCTACTCTTTCTTATTTTACCTATTGGGAAATTGATTTCAGATCAAATCCTTGCTTTATTTGAGCCTCATATTATTGTTTTGAATTTATATATATACTCTTATCCTGCAATTATTTGTATACTTGATCTAATCATTGAAAATTCATATTTGTATCGTAATTGTTTTGTACAAGCACTTGCTTTACGTTGTTCCGCATGTGCTTTTGTTATGTGCCTATTCCTGTTGTGCCACTTTGGACATTGAATTTATCTAACCTTCTTTTTGAATTGAGCTATATGTGATTGCTTTAAATCCTTGGGTGCTCCTGCTTTCATTTCTTTTCAAATCTGAATATATTTGTGAAAGATTATTACTTGCATCGTATTGACTCGTAAAGGCACATGTACGTTTTGTTGTTTCACGTGTGCTTCCAATATGTGCTAATTATTGTTCCTATTAACTTTTTCTACTCTGGTGCTTGTGGGATATTGTGAACCTTTGCTAGAAATGGTAAAGGGAGTAATGTATAGAGCCCACGATGCTCTACCGGCCCCCTATGACTTCACTCAGACGTGGGTGGATAGAGCTCCCAAACGTGGGAGACTTATGTTTGGTGGTCATCCAGAAATAGATGTACCATATTATGTTATGGTCCCACGTCACCTTTTATTTCTTTGATATGAAATCCAAAGTTTTGGCTATATGTTTCTTGCACGCTTTGGATAAGAACGAAATGTGTGCACTTTTGGGCTCATGTTCAAATTTGCTCTTCGTTATGTTATGAAATGTGTTATATATCTTTGATATGTCTTGAAATATTTCATAAGCCATAAGTATGCTCCTTATGCTATTGATATGTTCCAAATTCCTTTCCTCGATTGTCATGAACAGAACATAGTTCGAATGAAAACGACATTATAATTTCTGCATTCAAACTAAATAGGCTTCTATTTCATTTGTATATCTGTCTTGAATTTTGATACCTTATCTGTTTGAAAACTATCCTCCTTGTCATGGATACGTTAATCACTTCCTGAGCTTTATATGCTCACTCTGTTGCTATATAAATTTTTCAGGATAGCTCATCGCTCGCTAAAATGTTTATATTGGGCTGGGACAATGGAAGGCTAGAAGATTTTGGGCAACTCTTTCATACTTGCTAGTTTAATGTTGTATAAGTTTTCCTTTTGTGTAATGAATTACCAAGGACTAATCTTGAATGATGTATCTTGTAAAAGTTTGAAAGAAAAAAAATATATGGACCTCTCATGTTTTGGATTTTGGGAATGTTAAGTTAAATTTGTATAATGATATAAATATGTGGTACATGTTGGTTTTAAGATTGTATAGATTTTCCCCACTCGTGGATTTATGATGTAGTTGTGGTTTAATTGAGTTGATTTTGGATTTTATGAATCATCAAGTGATATGATGTATGTTTATGGATTGCACAGGGTTTATGAAATTGTGGATTTGTAGAAGTGAAATTTTGACTTGAATGTTTTCTTAGTGACCTCAAATGTATGATTAGATCCTGGTTTGTGATAAAAAGTTTTTAAATAATATCGATATTTTGAGGGGCGTGACAGAGGTGGTATCAGAGCATTATTTGTGGATCACTGAAATATTTGATACATTAACATGCAAAATATATTGAGGTCTAGTGAACTATAATGATCAGTGGAAATTTTATTTGATGTATTTTAGGAATTTAGGATGATGAGGAAATTTGGTCCTCCTACTTCATTTTCTTCTAATTAATTAAGGGGGATGAAAGGATTGATCTTAAATCTGAGTGGCGCAACGAAAGCGTAGTGAACCTAATCCATTAGTGATAAAAAAATAGATTATGCGAATGGAAAAGATATTTGGTGTACGAAATTGTTCCGATAATCAAAAGATTTCTTTTGCCACCTTATATTGGAAGTAGTGGCTGATCGTTAATGGGAACAATGAAAAGAATTTTTGAAGATCAGTGGCAAGAATGACAAGGATAAGTTTACCAATAAAATATGATTGGAAATGAATCAGAAAGTGATAACAAGAAGGTTAAGACATTTGGATTTGAAAAGGGAAGTCACCACAAAAGGCTCGATCACGTGTGAATTGCAAGTTAAATTATGAAACAAGTTTGTGTTTGTGGGTAACTAGAGTCTATTTTGCTTATGAAAAGTTGGATCATAAAATAAAAGACTACCCTTTGAACAAGAAGAAAGAGTCACTGCCTCCTAAATCATCAGCCCATGTCAGAGTGCATGTTATCACTGAATATGATTCTAAAATTTCTGAATTAGTGGTCGAAGGTATTATTCATGTTCATAAAAGAATGCAAATATTTGTTTGACCATGGGTCCCATCTACGATTTGATTCGTAATATTTTGCTTATTACTTGGGTATTCAACCTAGACCACTGCATTATGTGCTATATATAAATACGATCATTGGAGATTCTTTGATAACGAACTTGAATCTGGTCCTCTTGTCTGATTTTCATTAGAGAACTTGAAATTTTTGCTGATTTAGTTCTCCTAGAGATTTAGAGTTTTGATATTATACTTGGCATGGATTAGTTATCTTCTCATCATGCTACTATTGATTGCTACACAAAAATACTTACCTTCTGCATACCAGATCAACCTATATTTTACTTTGAGGGCATTAGGTGTGATTTGCCTCCTTGCTTGATATCAGCACTTCAAGCTTTTCGTCTTATACAGAAGAGTTATTTTTTGTTATATGGTGTGTGTAAAGGAGCATCCAAATCAGGAAACTCAACTAGATGAAATTTCAATGGTCAAAGAGTTCCCTGATGTATTCCCAGATGACTTGCCTGGTTTACCTCTAGACAGAGAGGGTGAATTTGCTATTGATCTAGTCCCCAGTACAACCCCAATATCTAAGCCTCCTTACAGAATGGCACCACTCGAGCTAGAGGAATTAAAGAAGCAACTACAAGAATTATTATATAAGGGTTTCATACGATCCAGTGTTTCACCGTGGGGTGCTCCGGTACTATTAGTGAAGAAGAAGGATGGAACATTGAGGCTTTGTATTGATTATAGATAGTTGAATCAGGTGACCATAAAAAATAAGTATCCCATACCTAGAATTGATGATTTGTTTGATCAACTGTAAGGTGCACAAGTATTCTCTAAGATTGACATGAGGTCAGGTTATTATTAGTTGAAGATCAAGGAGGATATTCCAAAAACAGCTTTTAGAACCCGATATGATCACTATGAATTCTTGGTGATGCCTTTTGGTTTGACTAATGCCCCTGCAGCTTTTATGGAACTAATGAATAGGATATTTCAACCACTCTTGGATGACTGTGTAATTATATTCATTGATGACATATTGGTGTATTCAAGGAGTAATCAGGAGCATGAGGAGCACTTGAGAAATGTATTGTAGAGAAAAGAAGTTGTATGCAAAATTCAGCAAATGTGAATTTTGGTTGAATGAAGTTGCTTTCTTAGGCCATGTGATTTCAGGGAAGGGCATATCTGTTGATCCAAAGAAAGTAGAAGCTGTAGTTAAATGGGAAGTACCAACAAATGTAACAGAAGTTAGAAGCTTCTTGGGCATGGCAGGTTATTACAAGAGATTTGTGGAGGGATTTTCTCGAATTGCTCAACCTCTCACCAAACTCACTAAAAAGAATGTGAAATTTATATGGGATGAAGATTGTGAGCAAAGTTTTCAAGAGTTAAAAAGAAGATTGACTAGTGCCCTTATTCTCACTATTCCAAGTGGTAGTGAGGGATTTGTAGTTTATACTAATGCTTCAAGAAAGGGCTTGGGATGTGTTATGATGCAGGAAGGGAGAGTGATTGCTTATGCTTCTAGACAACTAAAAGGTTATGAACTGAATTATCTAACTCATGATTTATAATTGGCAGCAATTGTTTTTGCCCTAAAGATTTGGAGACATTATTTGTATGGGCGGCAATTTGAAATCTTTACTGACCACAAGAGTTTGAAATATATTTTCACTCAGAAAGAGTTAAACATGAAGCAGCGAAGATGGATATAATTTCTAAAGGATTATGATTGTACCATCCGTTATCACCCGGGCAAAGCCAATGTTGTGACTGATGCACTCAGTAGAAAATCTACAAATTTTATGGCTAATCTGGTTGTGAAGCAATGGAAGTTATTAGAAGAAAATTTTGATTTGAATGCTATGAGGAAAGAGCAAGACTCAATGATATTGATGGCCTCCATTCAAGTGCAATCTGATTTTTCTCAACAAATTAAGGAAGGACAATTTCGAGATCCACATTTAATCTACTTGAGGAATGAAGTAGAAAAGGAATTGAAGCCAAAATTTCAAGTTTCAAAAGATGGCCTATTGAGATTTGGGGATAGAATATGTGTACCAAATGAACCAGACATCAAGGACCAAATCCTAAAGGAAAGTCATACTTCAAAGTACACCATGCATCCTGGGAGCACTAAGATGTATAGAGATCTCCGAAGTCATTATTGATAGGAAGGCATGAGAAGGAAATTGCAATGTATGTTTCAAAATGTTTGACTTGTCAGCAAATCAAAGGAGAACACCAAAGACCTGTAGGGTTGTTGCAACCTTTAGATATTCCTGAATGGAAATGAGAATGTGTTACCATGGATTTTGTTTCAGGACTACCCAGAACCTCTAGAAAGCATGATGCTATTTGGGTTATCATTGATAGGCTAACAAAATCTGCACATTTCCTACCGATTAATATGACTTATTCGCTTGACAAACTTGTAGATTTATATATTAGTGAAATAGTAAGACTTCATGGTATTCCAAAAGAGATCATTTCTGATAAAGACTCCAGATTTGTCTCTAGATTCTAGAGAAGATTACAGGAATCTATGAGCACTAAAGTCAAGTTTAGCACTGCATATCATCCTCAGACTGATGGTCAGTCAGAAAGAATAATTCAAATACTTGAGGATTTGCTTAGAGCCTATGTTATGGATTGGAAAGGTGAATGGGATAAAGATATTTCACTTATTGAGTTCACTTATAATAATAGTTATCATTCAAGTATTCAGATGTCTCCTTATGAAGCTTTATATGGGCGAAAATACATAACCCCTATATGTTGAGAGGAAGTTGGTGACAGAAAGTTGTTAGCACCAGACAAGGTACAAGAAACTACCGAGAAAATTCAAGTTATAAAGAAAAGGTTGAAAACTGCTCATAGTCGTCAAAAAAGTTATGCTGATAACAGAAGACGAGATATAGAGTTTGAAATCGGAGATTTTGTATTCTTAAAGGTCTCCCCTTCCAAAGGCATTGTAAGATTTGGGAAGAAAGGAAAGTTAAGCCCAAGATTTATTGGACCTTTTGAGGTCCTTGAGAGGGTTAGTTCTGTCGCTTACAGGATTGCCTTACCACCATCGTTGTGCCATATCCATAATATATTTCATGTTTCGATGATTAGAAAGTATATACCTGATCCTTCTCATATCATTAAGTATGAGCTGATGGAGATCGATAAAGATATATCTTATGTGGAAGAGCCCACCCAGATTATTAATAAGAAGGAAAATATCCTAAGAAATCGGATTATTCCTTTAGTTAAAGTAATTTGGAGATATCATTCTGGAGAGGAGACAACTTGGGAGCTAGAGGAAGAAATGAAAAAGGTTTATCCTCGTCTTTTCATCGATAGAGGTATGATAAATTTAGAGGACTAAATTTTATTTTAAGGGGGGGAGAGTGTAACATCCCTCATTTTTAAATTTTCGTATAAATTTCTAGTTGTAGTGTAAGAATCCATTTTAATTTGATAAAAGAGCCAGAGTATAAATCTGAGACTTATTTATAAGATTTGGGGATCTGTTTAAAAAAAAAAGGACCTATATGTAAACCCTAAGGACCTAATCGTAAATATAATAATGCAAGGACTAAACTATAAAATGCACAAAATTACAAATCTCACCGTTTAAGCCTCTCTGCCTTCATTCTCAAGAAACCAGAGAAGGCAGCTATGTGGAAGAATAGAGAAAGAAAGAAAGAAGAAGAGGAAAAAAAAAGAGGAGAAGAAGAAGAAAAAATAAATTTGGGGCTTTGAGGTTTCTTGCTCAAATCTTTTCATTTAGGGTCATAATTCTCAAAGGCAAGTGTTCTAACCCCATCCTACATAATTATTAGTCTTTATTCTCATATTTATGCTGAATTATTCAAAAGATTTCAACCTAGAACCTGTTATTTCTCTTGTTAGATACATAATCATGAATCTGAAAATTTTAGGTAAACTGACTTCTATGTACTATTTCAGATCTATCTTTTAGCAGCAAACTCTGATTTAGGTAAACCCTATTTCATTTGAAAAGAGGCTCAAATATCTTTATTTCACCACCTATATAGAATGATTTGGAGTTTAATTTCCTATGCAAAATTCTGTTTCAATTTACCTTATAGATTCTGGAAAACCGAAATTAAAATTTCTGACCTTTAGTTTCTAATTTGTTTATAACTTTCCATTGAGAAATAAGATTCATGTCAAGCCTAATTCATTAGAGACTAGACTTCAAAATCTTTCTATATTCGTCTGATTTGAAGGATTTGGAATAATATTCAAAAAGATACAGCTATTTTCACCGACCCTATAAATTTAGGAAAACAGAGTTGATGTTTCTGACCATTCATCACGCAATAAATTGTAACTCCCTGTAGGTAACTTCAATTGATGCAAAACTTAGCTTACCCAAAACTGGATTAATACATCTTTCGAATGAAACTGATTTTGGGCAAATTGGAGCATAAATAGTTATCTAAACAATTCATGCAATATACCTCTCAAGCTTTGTCAAAATCGAGCTTTGGTTGATTCTATTGTTTCTTGTTTCACCTATTGGGAAATTGATTTCAGCTCAAATCCTTGCTTTAGTTGGGCCTCATATTATTATTTTGAATTTATATATATATACTCTTATCCTGCAATTATTTGTATACTTGATCTAATCATTGAAAATTCATATTTGTAACATAATTGTTTTGTACAGGCACTTGCATTATGTTGTTCCGCATGTGCTTTTGTTATGTGCCTATTCATGTTGCGCCACTTTGGACATTGAATTTATCTAACCTTCTTTTTGAATTGAGCTATATGTGATTGCTTTGAATCCTTGGGTACTCCTGCTTTCATTTCTTTTCAAATCTGAATACATTTGTAAAAAATTATTGCTTGCATCATATTGACTCGTAAAGGCACATGTACGTTTTGTTGTTTCGCGTATGCTTCCAATATGTGCTAATTATTGTTCTTATTATCCTTTTGTACTCTGGTGCTTGTGGGATATTGTGAACCTTTGCTAGAAATGGTAAAAGGAGTTATGCATAGAGCCCGCAATGCTTTGTCAGCCCCCTATGACTTCACTCAAACGTGGGTGGATGGAGCTCCCAGACGTGGGAGACTTATGTTTGGTGGTCATCCAGAAACGGATGTACCATATTGTGTTATGGTCCCACTTCACCTACTATTTGTTTGATATGAAATCCAAAGTTTTGGCTATATGTTTCTTGCACGCTTTGGATAAGAACGAAATGTGTGCACTTTTGGGCTCATGTTCATATTTGCTCTTCGTTATGTTATGAAATGTGTTATATATCTTTGATATGTCTTGAAATATTTCATAAGCCATAAGTATGCTCCTTATGCCATTGATATGTTCCTAATTCCTTTCCTTGATTGTCATGAACAGAACATAGTTCGAATGAAAACGACATTATAATTTTCGTATTCAAACTAAACAGGCTTCTATTTCATTTGTATCTCTATCTTGAATTTTGATACCTTATTTATTTGAAAACTATCCTCCTTGTCATGGATACGTTAGTCACTTGCTGAGCTTTATATGCTTACTCTGTTGCTATATAAATTTTTCAAGATAGCTCATCGCTTGCTAAAATGTTTATATTGGGCTGGGACAATGGAAGGCTAGAAGATTTTGGGTTGGGCAACTCTTTCGTACTTGCTAGTTTAATGTTGTATAAGTTTTCCTTTTGTGTAATGAATTACCAAGGACTAATCTTGAATGATGTATCTTGTAAAAGTTTGAAAGAAAAAAAATATATGGACCTCTCATGTTTTGGATTTTGGGAATGTTAAGTTAAATTTGTATAATGATATAAATATGTGGTACATGTTGGTTTTAAGATTATATAGATTTTCCCGACTCGTGGATTTATGATATGGTTGTGGTTTAATTCAGTTGGTTTTGGATTTTATGAATCATCAAGTGATATGATGTATGTTTATGGACTGCACAAGGTTTATGAAATTGTGGATTTTTAGAAGTGAAATTTTGACTTGAATGTTTTCTTAGTGACCTTAAATGTATGATTAGATCCTGGTTTGTGATAAAAAGTTTTTAAATAATATTGATATTTTGAGGGGCATGACATGATGTCCTTGGATCTGTGCAATGGAAATCGGATCATGATGAGATCATGATAATGAGACCGATTCACCTTTAAACACAGATCCTAAATAATCCTGATCATAAGTTACTTGAGAGGGACATCGAGATAACCGGATAGTTTGGTTTCTTGTATACCCATCCATATGATGGATGCAGCTGGTCTCATAGCTGCTCGTGTGGGGACACTAGGGATATAGTACAGGTGCTCTTTGGAGAATGAGTTCATTGATTGATCCGCTTATGGAATGCTAGATGGTTGATGATTTCTTATTGTCAAACAGCGATTCCATAGTCCCAGTGGTGT
The DNA here is from genome assembly GCA_004837865.1 of Musa balbisiana. NCBI lineage: Eukaryota > Viridiplantae > Streptophyta > Magnoliopsida > Zingiberales > Musaceae > Musa > Musa balbisiana. The sequence continues at coordinate 33,715,040 of CM017188.1, forward strand.
ATTTGGTCGTTAAACTTGAAATAACAAGGATGTCCTGTATGAGTACTCTATTCTTTGATACTGGACTTATAGGTTTAGATGTCCCAAATCTAGTACAACCGGTCATTAGGAGTGGCAATCAACCTTACGAGGGCTATTGAGTGTCGATAGAGGATTATCCACTCTCAGCGTCATGAGAGGAATATCTCATGTGTTCTTGCTCAAACAAATCCCTAGCCAGGGTTATTCGGATTGAGAGAGAAAGAGTTCTCCGAGAGAATTCGATTAGAGCGAGACTCGAGTAGAAACCATATGGGTCTGACAGCACCATACCCGGTATATGGTCTCTGGGATATTCGATGGATAAGGAACTATAGGTACATGGTAACTGAGGACAGACAGGTCCAATGGATTGTATTCCCATGTATTGTCTGGGAACTGCGGCGTAGTGGCCTAGTACGTCCATAGTCGATGAGTCGAGTGAATTATTATGGAGATAATAATTCACTGAGCCAGAAAGAGTTCTGGCAGGTATGACTCACGGCCAACTCGATATTGGGCCTAGAGGGTCACACACATATGGTAGGCATTATGATGAGTAGAGATTCAGATATGAGATATCTGTCAAAGCCCCTATCTTATTGGATATCCAATAAGCCCCTGAATTATTTGATCTTATGAATGAGATCCAATAATAGCCTATGACAGATTGTTGGATAGAGATCCACTAATCTAAGAGACTTGGATAATTGGACGTAGATCCAATACCCAATAGGGGAGGATCCATTAGGGTTTAATAGGGTACCTCTATAAATAGGATGGATTCAGTGATTCATAGGCTAGAGCCTTTGCTTGCCTCTCCTATTCTCCTCCCCCTCTCCACCTTAGAGCAGGCCTGGAGTTTTAAGGAACGTCGTCATAGCCCTGCTGTGTGGATTATCAATAGAGAAGAGGACACTTGACCTCCTTTACCCTTTCCTAGAGATCTATAAGGAAACAAGGATATATGATCTCCCTAGGTAACACAATCTATTCTATACGCAATTTGTTTCTTGGATTTTACACACCAATCTTTGCACGATGACGAACATCATTTTTAGGAAATTGGAGATTTTGTTTTCTTGTTTTTCTGCTACGCATGTGATGTTGTCCCCAAGATTTCCCAATAGTGGTATTAGAGCCAGATTGTTCGTGTGATAGATTGGTTTTGAACTGCGTATGTTGTGGTTTGGAGAAACTTTTAACGTCAAAATCGTTGACACAAAAGCAAGGAAGGGTAGCAATAGTTGCTGCCCTCAATCTACGTGCCTACAACCACCTACAGCGGTAGTCGTAGCTAGGCAGCACAGCACTGGTGCTTGCACAAGCGCTATTCCTACAGTAGTCGGTCGGCGACCTGCTTATCGCCGGCAGGGCTAGTAGTCTGCGGGCAGAGGCGCCGCGGGGCAACGACGCTTGTGGCCGCTTCTCCCACGGGGTGAGGCACCGTAGGGCAGCGACGCTTGCGGCCACTCCTCCCGTAGGCATAACCCCCGTGCAGGGGCGGCCACTCGACAGGTCAGCATCGCTTACGGGGGCTGCCCCACGGGCAGAACCGCCCGCAAAGGCGACGACGCCCCTGCCCTCCTCCGCATAGCCTACTGCCGGTACGGTGGCAGTGGTGGCCACAGCAAGTAGCAGGAGATGGGGAGGGTTAGGCTTTTGGCAAAAAGATAGTTTTACCCCCTGTGAATTTGAGAAATTCCAATTTTGTCCTCTTTATCCAAATCATAAAAATACCCTTCAAAATTTAAAAAATTCCTTGCATGTCCTTGATTTCAAAAAATATTAATTAATTAAAAAATTTAATTGATTATTATTTTATTATTATCTAGTAGTCCTACATGATGATTTATATATGTGATGTATGATGTGTGGACGGATAATCATGAACCGTGTGATGTGTATACTTGTGATTATTATTATTGGGGCCTGTGAGCCTCCATTAAATTTCTTGTTTATTGTCGAGCTTGCATGCCTATGATTAAGTTGTAATCATACAAGGAGGTGTAGCAACAGCGTGGATGCGATAGCGGAACCCACGAGAGGGACAACCGCGATGCATGGAGATGCATCGAGATGTCAACGGAACCGACAATGATGAGATGGGTGATCATAGGGAATAGAGATGGACCGTTGCACACATAGATCTCGATATAAGTGATTAGACCTATTGGCTCGGGCCTAATTATATTAGGTTGTGGTCCATGATCATCTTGTGTGATTGTTTTATTATTTTTACGCCTACTAGATATTTATATATATTTGCATGCGATGTAGATATATATTAAATATGTATATGTGTGACATGTCATATTAGAAGACCAAATCATAAAAACCCCTCTCTCGATAATATTAAGTCGATAAACGTGAGGCAATTAGATTGACCCACGTGGCCTTCCATCGTTGTAGGTAGGGACCCATTCCCGGTGTAGGTTATGTTGGTCGAGTCCCTCGAGGGTATATTATCGAATCAGACTCATCTTGTAACAATGGTGTTGACTTAACCGAGTATCATAGTTGGTCGAGTCTCTTGAGACCATAGTGATTCGGAGGCCGAACAAGATGGGAATCACAAGGAGTTGTGATCGGCAAGAGTTGTCTACCTTTTAAGCTTAGTGTGATTGGTCGAGTCCCTCGAGGTTACACTAAGACGTTGATTGGATCCTGATCCCCACTAGAAGTCTGCCGGAGACATCCGTTTCACATGCTGAGGATGTCGCATGACTCGCTAGTAAAATAGTGAGAGCGGATTAAGATAGAAGTCCATATCTTGATTATTTATTTCTTGCAAAATCTATATGTTATTCATTTCTGTTGCATCTTTATTTTCAGAAAATGTCACTTTCAAATCCCTTACATGGCATACTTGATGTCAACTACCTCACTAGTCCAAATTATACGGAGTGGCTCTGCAACTTGAGAATTGTTCTCACGATGGAGAAAATCACGTACATCCTTGATACAGTGATGCCAACGCCCAAGGAAGGGGCAAGCGATGATGAGATTCGCTCGCTACGTGAAGTACATTGGTGACTCCACTCTTGCTCAATGTTACATATTAGGCTCTGTGACTCCTAAGTTACAAAAATAACATGAAAAGATGGATGCCAGATCCATTCTCCTACATGTCCATAAATTGTTTGAGGAATAGGAAAGGACTTAGCAATATGAGATATCTAAGAGCCTCTTCTACGCTAGGATGACCGAGGGGACACCGGTTCGGAACCATATCCTAAAGATGATTGAGTGGATAGAGAAACTCACAGGTCTAGGAATGGTCCTAGAGAATAACTTGTGTGTGGACATTGTGCTTCAGTCCCTACCAGATTCCTTTTCACAGTTCATAATGAATTTTAATATGAACAAGCTTGAGGTGACTCTCCCAAGGCTCCTCAATATGTTGAGGGAGGCAAAGAGTACTATAAAAAAGGAGAAGTCAATTCTCTACACTAGTAAGACCAAAAAGAAAAGGAAAGCAGAAAAGTGTCTTAAGAAGGGCAAAGGCAAGGGCAGATCAGGTAAAGCAAAGGTTGCTAAGAAAGACCCAGCAAAGGACAAAGGCCAGTGCTTCCACTATGGCAAAGATGGGCATTGGAAGAGGAACTGCAAAGAGTACCTTGCAGAGAGGGTGAAACAGAAGCTTGGAGAAGCTTCAAGTACATTCATGATCAATCTCCAATTGTCAGATTTTTGTGATAGTGCATTGGTATTGAATACCAATATTGCTTATCACATCTGTAATTTGTTGTAGATTCTAACAAAGTAAAGGAGATTGACAAGAGGAATATTGTATAATGGTTTGTTTATACTAGACATTACTCCATATATCATGAATGTAGATTTGTCCAAGAAGAAATGAGATGAGGTAAACAGTGCATACATGTAGCATTGTAGGCTAGGTCACATCCATGAGGGAAGGATTCAAAAATTGCTAAAGGATGGATGTCTAGATCCATTCGATTATGAGTCATATACAACTTACGAGCCTTGCCTTCGTGGAAAACTAATCAACTCTCCATTTAGTGGAACTGGAGAGAGAGCCACTGAGCTATTAGAACTCATACATAGTGATGTATGTGGACCCATGTCAACTCATGCTATTGGTGGTTACTCCTATATCATTACCTTTACTAATGATTTCTCAAGATATGGATATGTGTATTTAATGAAGTACAAGTCCGAGGCCTTTGAGAAATTCATAGAGTATAAGAATGAAGTGGAGAATCAGACTGGAAAGAGTATCAAGACTCTTCGATCAGATTAAGGAGGTGAGTACTTAAGTACAGAGTTTACTCAGTTCCTCAAGGAGGTGAGTACTTAAGTACAGAGTTTACTCAGTTCCTCAAGTACAGAGTATTATCCCAATGGACACCACCTTATACATCTCAGCTAAATGGTGTGTTTGAAAGGAGAAATCATACACTATTAGATATGGTACAGTCCATGATGAGTTTCGTTGACCAACCCATCTCATTCTGGGAATATGTCTCAGAGACCGCAACTTACCTTCTGAACAGAGTTCCAGCTAAGTCGGTAGTATCTACACAATATAAAATATGGAAAGGGAAGAAGCCCAATCTTAAGGTTGTTAAGATTTGGGGCTACCCTGCCCACGTTAAAAGACACAACCTCGATAAGTTGGAATCAAGGACAAAGCGGTGCAAGTTTGTGGGATACCCCAATGAAACTTATGGGTATTATTTCTATCACCTAGAGAATCAAAAGGTCTTTGTAGCCAAGAGAGTAGTGTTTTTTGAGAAGGAACATATTCTTGGCGGAGATAGTGGGAGCATGATAGAGTTGATCGAGGTTAGAGAACCTAGCTCAAGCACCACTCTACAACCCGAGTCTATTCAAGTACCTAATACACAAGTTCCAACTTTACGAGGTCTGGTAAAGTATCACATCCTCTTGAGAGATATATGGGAGATATTAGAGGAGAGGATGTTGAGGATATTGATCCTCAAACCTACGAGAAGGCTATTATAAGTATAGACCCCGGGAAGTGGCAAGATGCCATGAATTCGGAGATGCATTCTTTGTACTCCAATAAGGTTTGGAACCTACTTGATGTGCCTAAAGGTATTGTACCCATCGATTGCAAGTGGATCTTTAAGAAAAAGATCGGAGTAGATGGAAAGGTAGAAACCTATAAAGCAAGGCTAGTGGCTAAGGGGTATCATCAAAGGCAAGGTGTTGATTATGACGAAACCTTCTCACTCGTAGCAATGCTAAAATCCATCCGAATTCTATTGGCTATTGCAGCACACTATGATTATGAGATCTGACAGATGGATGTGAAAATCACATTCCTCAATCAGAACCTCGAGGAGGAGGTGTATATGAAACAACTAGAGGGATTCGTGTCTAAAGACTGCCCAGATAAGGTGTGCAGGTTGCTTAGATCCATTTATGGACTAAAGCAAACTTTCTGAAGTTGGAACATAAGATTTGATAAGGCAATCAGATCTTATGACTTCGTTAAGAACGAAGATGAGCCTTGTGTGTAGAGGAAAGGAAGGTGTTATATGTGGATGACATCCTGATCATATAACACATTTTTGGTGTTATATGTGGATGACATCCTGATCATTGGGAATGATGTAGGAATGCTATCCATAATAAAGGCTTGGTTATCTAAAACACTTTTCCAAGAAAGACTTAGAGGAAGCATCCTATATCTTGAGGATTCAGATCTATAGAGATAGATCCAAGAGGATGCTTGGTTTATCCCAGTCCAGATACATAGACACCATTGTCAAAAGGTTTGGCATGAAAAATTCTAAGAGAGGTCTCATACCGATGAGACATAGGATATCATTTTCTAAGAGTATGTCCCCAAATACTCCTGAAGAAAGGGTTAACATGGATAGGATATCCTATACCTTAGCAATAGGGTCTATTATGTATGTCATGCTATGTACCAGGTAGCGCATGCTCTGAGTGTCACGAGCAAGTATAAGGCGGATCCAGGCTTGGAGCACTGGAAAGCAATAAAGTGTATCCTTAAATACTTGAGAAGGACTAAAGATCTTTTACTGATATATGAAGGTAGTAGCCTCAGGATTGAAGGCTACACAGACTCGAGTTTCAATTTGATGTCGATGATAGCAAGTCAAATTCAAGGTATGTGTATACATTGAATGGAGGAGTAGTATGCTAGACGAGTTCCAAGAAAGATACTACTACTGACTCGACCATAGAGTTGGAGTACATTACTATAAAAGAGGTAGTAAAGGAGGGAGTCTGGATGAAGAAGTTCATCATAGATCTAGGAGTCGAGCCAAGTAGCAAGGAGCTAATTCCTTATATTGCGACAACTACGGGGCGATTACTCAAATAATGGAACCCGGGTCTCATCCGAAGTGTTCTAAAGAGATTCCAGCTTATTAGAGAGATCATGACCCGACGAGATGTAGTAGCGGAAAGAGTTTCATCCAAACATAACATTGCAGATCCATTGACAAAGCCGTTGTCTCAAATTGTCTTTGAGCATCACAAAGGTCTGATAGGGATCAAACACATAGGTGATTGGCTTTAGGTCAAGTGGGAGATTGCTAGTCATAGGTGTCCAACAAGCCAATCACGTGAGTGATGGCATGTGTGACTTGACACGAAATCTTTTTGTTTATTATATTTTAGCATTTATCACTTTATATTGCCCATTGCATATATGTATATATATATTGTGATGTTCGTGGATTTGTAAAATGGGAATCAGATCGTGATGAGATCATGATAATGAGACCAATTCACCTTTAAACACAGATCCTAAATATTCCTGGTCATAGGTTACTCGAGAGGGATATCGAGATAATTGGATAGACTAGTGTATTGTATACCCATCCATATGATAGATGTAGCTGGTCTCATAGCTGCTTGTGTGGGGATACTAGGGATACAGTACAAGTGTTCATTGGAGAATGAGTTCACTAATTGATCTGCTTACGGAATCCTGGATGGTTAATGATGCCTTATTGTCAGACAGCGATTTCATAGTCCCAATGGTATATCTGGTCCTTAGATGTCCTATATGAGTACTCCATTCTTTGATACTAGACTTATAGGTTTGAATGTCCCAAATCTAGTACAACCGGTCATTGGGAGTGGTAATCGACCTTACGAGGGCTATTGAGTGTCGATAGAGGATTATCCACTCTCAGTGTTCTAAGAGAAATATCTCATGTATTCTTGCTCAGACAAATCCCTAGTCAGGGTCATTCGGATTGAGAGAGAAAGAGTTCTCCGAGAGAATCTGATTAGAGCGAGACTCGAGTAGAAACCATATGGGTCTGATAGCACCATACCCGGTATATGATCTCTGGGATATTAGTGGATGAGGGACTATAGGTATATGATAATTGAGGATAGATAGGTCCAATGAATTGTATTCCCTAATATCGTTTGGGGACTGCGGCGTAGTGGCATAGTATGTTTGTAGTTGATGAGTCGAGTGAATTATTATGGAGATAATAATTCACTAAGCCAGAAGAAGTTCTGGTAAGTATGACTTACGGCTAGCTCGATATTGAGCATAGAGAGTCATACACATTTGGTAGGTGTTACAATAAGTAGAGGTTCGGATATGAGATATCCGTCAGAGCCCTTATCTTATTGGATATCCAATAAGCTCTTGAATTATTGGATCTTATGAATGCGATTTAATAAAAGCCCATGATAGATTATTGGATAGAAATCCACTAATCTAAGAGACTTGGGTAATTGGATGCAGATCCAATACCCAATAGGGGAGGAGGATCCATTAGGGTTTGATAGGAGACCTCTATAAATAGGAGAGATTCAGTGGTTCATAGGCTAGAGCCTTTGCTTGCCTCTCCTATTCTCCTCCCCCTCTCCACCTCAGAGTAGGCTTGGAGTTTTGTGGAGCATCATTGTAGCCCTGCTATGTGGATCACCACTAGAGAGGAGAACGCTTGACCTCCTTCACCCTCTCCTAGAGATTTGCAAGGAAATAGGGATACACTTTCTCCCTAGGTAAAACAATCTATTCTATATGCAGTTTGTTTCACGGATTTTGTGCACCAATCTTCGCATGATGATGAACATCTATTTTGGGAAATTGGGGATTTTGTTTTCTCGTTCTTCTGCTGCGCATGTGATGTCACCCCTAAGATTTTTCAACAAGTACCACCGCTTAGTCTGGATGGTACAACTGCCCAGACCTCTTGGGAGGCTAAGCCTTAAGCGATTCCACCGCCCACCTTAGGTGGTGCCACTACTTGGCATGGCTCCAAGTCGTTGAGTGGGTAATCCATTCGGCCCAACTCAGCCCTAACTTAGGCCTAATGGCCCCCTAATTGAGTTGGCCTAATTCCAACCCAATTACAACTTAAAACTACTTTATCTAGACAATTATTATAAAGTATTAATCTCATATTTTTTGGCATGTCATTGGTTTATCGGCGCTTCATCCATTCCTTCGGCTCATTGTCCTCTTTTATGGCCTTTTGCCCAATTGGCATGTTGATCTTGTTAAATCTCAGATTTTCATGATGAAACCAATTGAGAGTGTTTATGATTTAATCTATGTTTCGAGTGATGCAGGAAGCTTTGATCAGGATGAGATAATTAAAGCAGGAAGAATCATATTGGGCAGGAGAAAAATATGTCAGAAGATTGGACGTCGAGTTGAAGGATCGGTCGACGTATCGATACAAGGCTTTGGGCCATGGGTTCGGGCATCAGGCCAAGAAGAGCGAAAATTGTGCCAAATAAATTAGAGTTCAACTAGCCGATTGGGCAATAGGCTGCAAGAGAGGATGATGCACCGAAGATTCGGACGAAGCACTGATAAACCAATGACATGCCAAACAACACTTGATTCAAGCTTTGTAATAATTGTCTAGATCGAAGTGGGTTTTAAGTGTGCAGGATTAACTATGATAGCAAAACATAAAGTAAAATGAAGTCCTGGAATCAAGAATGAGATTTTGTTGGGAGTTCGAGAGTTCGTCGGAAATCCGGACGTTCATTGGAAGTTCTGTCGGAATTGATCGAGAAGTCCAGGAGCTTGCCAAAGAAGCTTACCGGAACTCACCAAAAAGATCATCATAACATCTAGGAACTTGCTAGGAGTCCATTGGAATATTGCCGAGAGATCATCGAAAGTTCATCGGAAGAAACCTAGACTTACGGACTTATTTAGCTTAGTGAATGTCTTAAAATTCATAATTATCACATAATTAGGTTGGAATTGGGTCAACTCAATTAGAGGCCAGTTGGGCCTAAATTGGGGGTGGTTTAGGCTCATTGAGAGGCCTATTCAATAACCCAAATGTTGGGCCAAGCAGTGGCACCGCCAGAACAGGCGGTAGAACCGCTTCTGAGTTGAAAAACACGAAAAACATGGTCTCCGAGGCTATCAAGCGGTGGTACAGCCAGACTGGGCAGTGGTACCACCCAGTGATATTGTGTCAAGTGGTAGTATAGCTAGACTAGACAGTGGTATCGCCTAGTGTTAGGCTACAGGCGATGGTACCGCCCAATGTAGGCGGTGGTACCATTCGTACCCGGAAGATCCAGAAATTTAAATTTTTGGCTCTATTTTTGAAACCATTTAGGGCCTATAAATACCCCACTTAGGCAGCATAAATGCAACAAGAATTCTAAAGAAAAAAACTGAGAAAACTCTGCCAAAACCTTAAGTTCCCTCCTCCTAGTGCTTAGAGTTAGTCCTTAAGGAGGTGTGTAAGTGAATACTTGTAAAAGAGTGACTTGTAAAGTTTATCTCCTAAACCTATAAAAAGGAGAAAATATTGTAAAAGGGTAGTTGGTCTTCACCCATTGAAGGAAGACTGATAGTGAATGTCGTTGGCCTCAACAAAGGAGGAATCAGGAGTGGATGTAGGTCACGATGACCGAACCACTATAAAATGGTTTGCATTTCTATTTTGCTGTTTATCTTTATTGCAAACTAGTTTACTTCCTTATTACTTTTGCTGCACACCCTTCAAAATATATTTCAAGTTAACATTTTTCCAAAATTGGTTTTAATTGAACGTATGAATTTTACGAATTCATGATTTTTACCGCTACACTAATTCAGAGACTATACCACTGCCTAAACGCAATCTCAGAGACTATAACACAATGGTGTCACCCCTTAGGTCACTGTTTGGACCTTCCACTTGGCCCAATCATAGCCTAAAAAAACTTGGGTTACTGAATGGGTCTTTTTCTTAGTCCAAAATAGCCCTAATTTAGGCCCAGTTGGTCCCTAATTGAGTTAGTCTAATTACATTCTAAACCGACACAATTAGACTCTAAAACCTAACTTGGTCTAGGCAAATTATTACAAGCACTAATCATGTGTTGTCTGGCATATCATTGGTTCTTTCGGCGCTTCGTCCGATTCTTCGACGCATCGTCCTCTTTTGCGGCTTTTGCCCAATCGGCATGTTGACCTCCACAACTCCGATCTCCTTGGTGCATTGTTTGCTCTTCTAGGCTCGATGCCCGAATTCTCGGCCTAAAGCCTTTTGCCGACACGTCAACCATTCCTCCTGCCCGACATCCAATATTCTGACATGTTCACTCCAACCCAACGTCTGATTCCTCCTGCTTCAATAAATTTGCCTCTCCTGATTGATGTTAGCCCTGCGTCACTCAAACACATATTAGATCAACACTACAATTGGTTTCATCATCAAAATTCAAGATTTAACAATCTCCTCCTTTTTTATGATGACAACCAATTGATGACGGAGTTAACCTTAACTCCCAAAGTTTAAACAAACTCCCCTTATCAATATGTCATATTGATAGAACTCTTGGATCAAAAATTCAAGCAATATGTTATCATTAACTTATGCATAACATCATACTTCTCCCCTTTTGTCATCAACAAAAGGAAAGAGAAGTGCGACTATCAAGTGTTTGAGATATAAATTCAAATCATTGTATACTAAACATAATCTTCATTTTAATTATTATATAGGCTAGCAAATTTAGCAAGTGATACATCATATTAGAACATGCAAGCTAGCAATTTTGAGATGTTCAAGAAAGCAACTCTTGCTTCTTGAAATATGCAAGTTTGTAAATTTTGCTAGATATGCAAGTTAGCATGTTTTATTTCTTGAGATTGCAAGCTAGCACTTTTGCTTGAGATTGCAAGATAGCATTTCTTGCTTTTGAGATGAGCAAACTTTTTGCTTCTTCTTCCATATATCATTAAGCAAGCTAGCATGTTTTTACATCTTCTTGACTTGTACAAGCTAACAAGTTTGCCTCTTTTCATGATGTGCACGTTAGAAATTCTTTCTCCCCCTTTGTCATTGGCAATAAGAGAGAAATAACAAAATAATGATGCAATTCATTAATTTTCAAATTATGACAAAAATAAAGTGTCATTCTTATTTCAATATGTCATAATTGAGATAAACCTTGAATTTAAATTTAATTCAAGTCAATGCAATTTTAATCATGATTCTTATACATGATATGCAATACATCAAATACATCATCATAATAAAATCATAAGTATTGCATGCATCATTTTAAAGTAAGCTAGCAATTTTGCTTCCTAGCAAGTTTTTTTCCTTTCAATTTGTAAGCTAGCAAATTTTACAATGAAAGTTAGCAAATTTTTTGCATTTTTGGGGTGTGCAAGCTTTTTGCTTCTTCTTGAAGTATGTAAGCTAGCTAGCAAGCTAGCAAAATTTCTTCCCCTTTGTCATTGTCAAAAAGAAGGGAAGAAAATAATTTTGTAATTCTTTTTCCCTTTACATCAATTTTCACATCATGAGAATAATAAATTTGCATTATAAACATAATCTCATGTTTTATCATTCAAGCTAGCATATATTTTTTGTTCTCTTTTGCAATATACAAGTTAATAATTTCCTTTTTCTTTTACAATAATGATTCAATCATATCATGCGATATACAAATCATAAATATTTTAAATTATTTCAAGGCAAACAAGTCATAAATATAAAGAGATTGTGTCATCAAAGATAAGACCACTTAAATACCAAAAGACATGATTCATATAGTAAATCTCTTCTTTAAATAAAATACCAAGAAGAATTGTAGGAGAACGATTAATGAAAAATCTTTATTCATAATAAATCTTAATTTATAAATATCAAGGAATCAAGATCATGATTTGGATAAAAATTTATTCAAATTTAAATCATCAAAATCATTTTCAAAGTCCAAGAGATTCGCAAAAATGATACAAATAGATTAATCAAAATCAATAAGATAGAGAAAAAGAATTTTTAAGAAAAATGTTTTCCTCTTTGTAGTTGTGTCAATTCATATGATTTATTTCATTTATGCCAAATAAAAACATGTATCATATTTAAAACCGAAAGTGCAAGATTTATTACGTCAAAGATCAATAAGGCATAAATCACCCAAAAATCATCATTACTTTAAATCATCATGCATAATTTCGAAAGATAAATTCATTAAGCATTATCATTATGCATCATTATATTATTTCATCAAGCATGATTTTATAAAGTATTTTCAATCAAAAGTAATATGGAAATCATTAAGATATACATTATCATTAAAACATCTAGCATGATTTAAGTCTAACATTTTGTTCCTTTATCATAACACATGAAATTTTCATGATTATTTTCAAAATTACTAGATAAACATGATTCCTAACTTTTTACATTTTTATTTTTTAAACATGCAATTTTAAGAAATTTTTTTTTTAAAACTAAACTAAAAATAACTTATAAAAAGCATCATTTAATTTCAAAATAAACTAAGGGAGTTTCATTTGAGCTGTTTACCTCATTGACGAGAGTCACCAAAACAAGGTTCGTCGTTTCATCTTCATCGGTTTGCTTCTTGTTATCGGATGAGCTTGATTCGTCTTTTGGCAACTTTTTCTTGTGTTCATAACAAGTAATTCTGCTCTTTTTAAGTTTATTTTTGTTCTTTAATCGTTGTTTCATGAACTTTTTAAATATCAAAGTGAGGAGTTCAAGTTCACCATCACTTGAGCTTATGCTTGAGTGGTCTTCAATTGTTCTAAGTCCGAAATCCTTTCTATTCTTTGAAAGGTTATTCTCATGTTCGTTTTGTACCACAATGGTTATTTTGTAGGTTATTAAAGACCCAATTAGTTCTTCAATCAAAAAAGTATTCAAATTTTTTTATTCTTGAATAGCCATTACTTTTGAATTACAACTCTTATTAAGAGAATGTAAAATTGTTTATAAGTTCAAAATCTAAAAAACTTTTACCAAGTACTTTTAAACTATTGACGATATCCGTAAAACGCGTGTACATGTCAATAATGGTTTCGCTTTGTTTCACATAAAAAAGTTTAAAATTATGCATTAAAATATTTATCTTAAAATCTTTTACTCTACTAGTGCCTTCATGTGTGATTTTAAGAGTGTGCCAAATGTCAAAAGCCATTTCGCACATAGAAATTTGATTAAATTTATTTTATCTAAGGCATAAAATAGAGCATTCATAGCTCTAGCATTTAAAGAAAATGTCTTCTTCTCCAAATCATTCCAATAGTTCATTGGAAGAGAAGACCTTTGAAAATCGTTTTCCACAATATTCCATAATATTCCATAAATCAAGATTTAAGGAAAGCAAGAAAACTCTCGTTCAAAGTTTTCCAATATGTATAGTCTGTCCCATTGAACAAGGGAAGATAAATGAGAGAGTGACCCTCTTGAAAGCTGAAAAGAGTCATTTCTCTTTGGGTGTTAAACCAAATGAGAAAAATGAGGCTATGATACAAATTATTTGGAACAAGTCAGCACTAAGAGGGTGAATTAGTGCAGCAGTAAAATCACGTTGGTTTCAAAAAATTCTTTCGTACATTGAAAACTGATTTTGGAAACTTGAAAGCATATGCAAGTGTAGGCATAGTAAAAGCACAATGAAGAGGAAAGACAGTTTGCTATAAAAGTAAATTGCTCAATACGAAATGCAAACCAGATTTTTAGAATGGTTCGGTCGTCGTGACCTACATCCACTTCACCGATTCCTCTTCCATCGAGGCCACTGGCATCCACTATTGGTCTTCCTTCAATAGGCGAAGACCAACCATCTTTTACAACTCGATTCTCCTTTTACTAGGTTTAGGAGATAACCTTTACACCCCCACTTACTCCTCTCTCAAACTATTCTAACATTTAGAACTTTGAGAGGAGTTCACACAAGAATGCAGCAACGTTTTCTTTCTTTTTCACTCTCAATACTTGTGTATCTTAACCAGGGATGAGAGGGATATTTATAGGCTTCAAGTTGATTCAAACTTGGAGCCTAAAAATTTTTCATCCCGGGTTTCTTAGGTATGGGTGGTGCCATTGCTTGTGCTAGGCCGTACCACCGCTAGTGTTAGTCTAACATTGACACTACATTGGGTGGTACCACAACCTGGCACCCTGCTACTGGGTGGTACCAGTGCCCAGATTGGTGGTACCATCGCCTGGGAGGCTGTGTTGGGCAGTACCACCACCCAGACTGGCGGTACCACCGCCTACAGCCTCTCGAAAGTTATGTTTGGGCAGTACCACCACCTGAAATAGTCTCGGAGACTATGCCATGATAGTGTCACCTCTTGGGTCATTGTTTGGGCTTTCCACTTGGCCCACTCATAGCCCAAACTTGGGTCACTGAATAGGCCTATTTTAGGCCAAAACAATCTTATTTTGGGCCTAGTTAGCTCCTAATTGAGTTGGTCTAATTACATTCTAAACTGACTCAATTAGACTCTAAAACCTAAATCAATCTAGGTAAATTATTACAAGCACTAATCATGTGTTGTCTAGTATGTCATTGGTTTTTTTGGCACTTCGTCCGATCCTTCGATACATCATCCTCTTTTGCGACTTTTGCCCAATCGGCACGTTGACCTCCGTAACTCCGATCTCCTTGGCGCAATGTCTGCTCTTCTAGGTCGATGCCTGAATTCTCAGCCCGAAGCCTTCTACCGACACGTTGACCATTCCTCCGGCCTGACGTCCAATATTCTGACATGTTCACTCCGGCCCAACGTCTGATTCCTCCTGCTTTAATCAATTTGCCTCTCCTGATCGACATTAGCCCTACGTCACTCAAACGCATATTAGATCAACACTACAATTAGTTTCATTATCAAAATCCGAGATTCAACAAGACAGACTACACATATAAGAAAACTCGAATGAGAATTTTCTTGCTTTCGTCGAATCTCGATTTATGGAATATAGTCAAATTTAGTTTTCAAAAGTCTTCTACTCTAATAAATGAATAGAATGATTTAAAGAAGAAAATTTTTTCTTTAAATGCTAGAGCTATGAATGCTCTATTTTGCGCCTTAGACAAAAATGAATTCAATCGGGTTTTTACTTACGAAACGACTTTCGATATTTGGCACACTCTTGAAATCACACACAAAGGCACAAGTAGGGTTAGAAATCCTAAAGTTAATATTTTGATACATGATTTTGAGTTATTTTGAATGGAAACAAGCGAGACTATTGGAGACATGTACACTCGTGTTGCGGATGTCATCAATAATCTAAAAACACTTGGCAAATGTTTTTCGAATTTTGAACTTGTTAATAAAATCTTGAGATCCCTTCCAAAGAGTTGAAACCCTAAAGCAACGGTCATTCAAGAGGTCAAGGACTTATTGGGTCACTAATGACTAATGAGATGACTTGTAACGCTCATAAAGAGCTTGAAAACAACCTTCCAAAGAATATGAAGGATTTTGGACTTAGAACAATTGAAGACCACTCAAGCAAAAACTCAAGTGATGGTGAACTTAAAATCCGCACTATGAAATTTAAAAAGTTCTTAAAGCAAGAATTAAAGAATAAAAATAAACCTAAAAAGAATGCAACTACTTGCTATGAATGCAAGAAGAAGGAAGTACCTTGGGATGAATCGAGCTCATCCGACGACGAGGAACAAACCGATGAAGATGAAACAACGAACTTCACTTTGATGACTCTCAACAATAAGGTAAATAACTTAAACGAAACTCCTTTACTTTATTTTAAAATTACTTGATGATTTTTTCATGAGTTGCTTTTAAATTAGTTAGTAAAAAATACAAAAATATAAAAATTATATCATGCTTCTATTTATTTTAAAAAATGACTTTGAAAATTACACGTTTTATGATAAAGGAACAAAATGTTAGATTTAAATCTAATGATTAATCCTATATATGTTTTTTTTTTAAATAATGTGTCTCTAAATTGATGATTTCCGACTTTGATTGAAAATGCTTAATGAAATCATGCTTGATGTTTTAATGACATAATGATGTAAGATGTAATGAAAATATTAAAGTTTTGATACCATGCTTGATGATTTTATACTATGAATGAGATTTTAAAGTTATGCATGATGATTTTTGTGATTCATGGCTTATTGATCTTTGTCACAATGAAAGTTGCTTTTTTTATTTTAAATAAGATGGATGGTTTTCATATGAAAAACTTGAGCATATTTATATGAAATCAATCACATAAAATGAAACACATAAAAAGGAAAATATATTATCATTAGAATTCAAATGATGAATCAAATCTCATGTTTGAAGAAGTCTTATGTTTAATGTGTTATACTTTTTTTGTCTTGATGGTTTTTATGACAAAATTTATTTTTTGATCCTAAAAGTTAATGCATGTTTTTTTTTGGCATAAAAAGACAAAGGCATGCTTATATGAAATAAACAACTTCAAATGAAACATATAAAAAGGGATCCATTTTCTATCTCTATCTTATTGATTTTTCGATAAAAGATTAATGAATCCATGTATATTATGCTTTTGTGAATCTCTTGAACTATGAAAATGATTTGATGACTTTGAATGAGTTTTATGAAAATCATAATTTCTCAAGACTTATAACATGAAATCTTTTATGAATCAAGATCTTGTATTTAATCTCCTATGCTTCTTCTTGTCATTTACTAAATAGGAGATTTGTTAAAATGAATCACGGTTTCTCTTGATTTCTCGGAATTTCTAACATAAGATTACCGTTGAAGATTATTGACTATTTAATCTCTTAAGATTTATTATTTACTAAAATGGAGATTTGTCAAGATAAATCATTTACGAATTGATCTTTCTTGTGTTAGGATTAGGGTCGACACTAAGAGGGGGGGGTGAATTAATACAGCGGTAAAATCATGCCTCTATTAAAACTTCATTCGATAAAAACCGTTTTCGATGAAAACCGTTTCGTAAAGATCTTAACTTTGAAAACTTACGAAAATGTATTTGATGTAAAGTAAGGAAGGCAGTTTGTAGTTAAGATAAATAACAGAAAGTAAATATAAACCGAGATTTAGAGTGGTTCGGTCAATCTTGACCTACATCCAATTTTGGCTTCCTCCTCTGAAGAGGTCACCGACGTCCACTAGAGGCCTTCCTTTAATAGGCGAAGGCCAATCACCTTTTACACCCCTCTTCTCCTTGTCATGGGTTTAGGAGGCAACCCTTACAAGCACTTACTTACTCCTCTCTCAAACTAGTCTAACACTTTAGAAGAGAGAGAGGAGATCACACAAGATTTCAATAGCGTTTCTTTGCTTTTAGGCTCTCTGTGCTTGTGTGTTTTAACCAGGGATGGGAGGGGTATTTATAGGCTTCAAGTTGATTCAAACTTGGAGCCTAAATCTTTCCCATCTCGGGTTCCCCAAGTATGGGCAGTACCACCAACCAGTGTCAGTTTGACTGACACTGTCCTGGGCGGTACCACCACCCAAGTCTGGCGATACCATTGCCTGGGGGGCTGTGTTGGGCGGTACCATCGCCTAGGCTGGTGGTACCATCGCCTGATAGAGTCTCGAAGATTGTGCTACAATAGTGAGACTTCTTTGGGCACTATTTGTGCCTCTTATTGGGCCCAACATAATTCTTACATGGGCCTAGCTGGCCCCTAATTGGGTTGGCCCAAATTCAAGCTCAATTACGTACTAACTACGATTCCTAAGACATATTCTATGCTAAACAAATCCCTATGTCAATTCTTCCGGCGAGCTTCCGGCAAACCTCCGACGAACTCTCGGCAATGTTCCGGTAGACTCCTGGCAAGCTCCTAGGCTTCACGACGATCTTCTTGGCAAGTTCTGTCAAGCTTCTCTGGCAAGCTCCGTGACTTCACGGTTGGTTCCCGCAGAACTTCTAACGAACGTCCGGACTTCCGATGAACTCTCGAACTCCCAACGTGATCACGTCCTTGTCTCCGGGACTTCATTTTGCTCCATGTCTTAACATCGTAGTTAATCCTACACATGTAAACAATACTTCGATCTAGACAATTAATAATAAGCATTAATCACGTTGTCCGGGCATGTCATTGGTCCCTCGATGCTTCGTCCAATTCTTCGGCGCATCATCCTCTCTTGTGGCCTATTGCCCAATCGGCCAGTTGACTCCGTAACTCCGATATCATTGGCACAATATCCGCTCTTCTTGGCTCGATGCCCGAATTCTCGGCCCAAAGCCTTCTATCGATATGTCGACCGATCCATCAGCCCGACGTCCAATCTTTTGACATGTTCCTCCGACCCAACATGATTTTCCTGCTTTAATTGTCTCATTCTAATCGAAGCATCTTGCATCACTCAAAACGTAGATTAAAACATAAACACTATTAATTGGTTTCATCATCAAAATTCGAGATTCAACAATCTCCCCCTTTTTGATGATGACAACCAATCGACGACGGAGTTAACCTTAACTCCCGGAGTTTAAACAAACTCCCCCTATCAATATGCCATATTGATAGAAACTCTTGGATTCAAAAATCCAAGCAACATGTCATGATCAAATCATATATGACATCAACATACTTCTCCCCCTTTGTCATCAACAAAAAGGAGAAGTTCCAACTCTCATGTGTTTAGTCATAACAATTCAAGTCATTGCATAATAAACATAATTTCAAGTTTTATCATCATGCAATTTGAAATCTGGCAAATTTAAGGATGTGCAAGTTGGCATATTTGCTTTTCTTTGTGATGTGCAAGATAGCATTTCTAAGATAGCAAGTTCTACATCATGCTAGCTAGCAAATTAGAGATATACAATAAAGCAACTCTTGCTTCTTGAAATATGCAAGTTGCAAGCTAGCAAATTTTTACTTCCTTTGCAATGTTTGAACTAGCAGTTTTGCTTTCATTGCAAAGTGCAAGTTAGCATGTTTTGCTACCAGGCAGGATAGCACTTTTGGTATGCGAATGCAAGCTATCAAATTTTACACATAAAAAGTTAGCAAAAATTTTACATCTTTTGAGATGTACAAGATGGACTATTTTGCCTCTTTTTGAAATGTGTAACTTGGCAAACATTGCTTCTCTTAAGATTTGCAAGATAGCACTTCTTGCTTCCTTTTTGAGATGAGCAAGCTAGCAAGTTTGCCTCTTTTCGAATTGTGCAAGTTAGCAAATTTGATTTCTAACAAGTTTTGCTCCCCCTTTGTCATTGTCAAAAAGAAGGGAAGACCCTTTATGTTAATTTCTAAATCATGACAAAGGTAAATAGCATAGATGAAAATTCAACTCATGAATATCAAAATAATTATTTTATCATGAATATTTCATCATTGCATGCATCATCATCATAACTTCAAGTATTGCATGCATAATATCAAATCACCATTCATAATTACATCAATATTTCAATCATTATTTCAATCATCAAAAACTCATCATGCATACAATGTAAAATCATCAAACATGATACAAACATTTATTTTCAAAATATTCATCATGTATATAAAATATAAAATCATCATTACATGCATGATTCCAAATCATCATTCTAGAGTATTATTTCAGAAAATGATAATGATTGATTTTCACATTATTTCAAAAAATCATAGTATTGCATGCATCGTTCCAAAACATTTCAGGCCATGCAAGCCAAAAATACATAAAATCATGTCATGAAAGATAAGACCACTTAAATACCAAAAGACATGATCCATATAGTAAATCTCCTCTTAAATAAAATACCAAAAGGAATTCTTGGGAGATCATGATGTAGATAAAGTTCATTTAATCTTGTAGGAGAGCAAGATCTCAATTCATGCATATAAAATCTCTCAATTCATTATGAATCATAAAAATTATAATTCCAAGAAAATCATGATTCATTTAGATAGTAGATAGCAAAAAGAAACAAGGAGATAATGATCTTAATTCATAAAAAGATTTCATGTTATAAATCTTGAAAAATCAAGATAAAGCTCATTCAAATTTAAATCATCAAATCAAAATCATTTTGAAGAGATTCACAAAAGTGATACAAATTCATTGATCTCCTTTTTGGAAAACTCGATAAAGTAGGAAAAATAAATTTTTCAAGGAGAAACCTTTCCTTTTTTTAGTTGTTTCAATTCATATGATTTATTTCATTCAAGCATGTTCTTTTTCATTTATGTCAAATAAAAATTTGCATTAATTGTTTAAAAATCGAAAAAGAACTTTCATTACGGCAAAGATCGATAATCACAAAAATCATCATGCATAATTTTGAAATATAAATTTATTAAGCATTATCATTATGCATCACTACTTTGGGCATGACATCAAAACATGGTTTCAAAATATTTAATATTTTCATTACATAATTACATAATTATGAATTATCGAAATTGATTTTATCAAACATAAAGCATTTTCCATCAAGATCATTTTGTTTGTTGTAGTCATGTATTTTTCTTTTTAGGTGAATCTAACTTTTCATGCTTAGTTTTTCATACAAAAGCCATGCATCATTAAATCATTAAGCATGATATCAAACTTCTTGATATTTTCATTAAGGTATCAAGCATGGTTTCAATCAAAATAAAAAATTATCAAGATACACATTATTTCTTCTTGAAAAACATTCATAGGATGATCATTAAATTAAATTTAACATTTTATTCCATTAACATAAAACATGCAATTTTCAAATTTACTAGCATGATCATAATTTTTGCATTTTTATTTTTAAATATACAATTTTCAAGAAATATAATTATTCTAAACTAAATAAAAAAGAAAATACATCATGAAAAGCATCATGTAGTTTTGAAATAAACTAAAGACGTTTTGATTGCCTCAACGTCAAAAGCCGTTAAGGAGTAGTTTGCCACCTCGCCTTTGTTGATTTTCTCCTCGTCTTCGGAGGAGCTCGATTCATCCCACTTTGTGTTCTTCTTCTTACGTTCAAAGCAAGTAGTTCCATTCTTTTTGTTCTTTAATTTTTGTTTAATGAGCTTTTTAAATTTCATAGTAATTAGTTCAAGTTCACCATCACTTGAGCTTATGCTCGAGTGGTCTTCAAATGTTCTAAGTACCAAGTCCTTCCTATTCTTTGGAAGGTGGTTTTGTTCGTCAATGTTCATTACATGCATTGTGCATCATTTCATAGGTCATCAAAGACCCTATGAGTTCTTCGATCAAAAAGATATTTAAATTTTTTTATTCTTGTATAGCGGTTACATTTGAATCCCAAGTTTTAGAAAGTGATCATAAAATCTTGTTAACAAGCTCAAAATTTGAAAAGCCTTTACCAAGAGCTTTTAAACCATTGACGACATCCGTAAAATGGGTGTACATGTCTCCAATGGTTTCGCTTGGTTTCATATAAAATATTTCAAAATCGTGTATCAAAAAATTTACTTTAGAATCTTTTACACTACTTGTGCCTTCATGTATGATTTCAAGAGTGCGCCAAATATCGAAAGTCGTTTCACATAAAGAAACCTGATTAAACTTCGTTTTATCTAAGGCGCAAAATAAGGCATTCATAGCCTTAGCATTTAGAGAAAACGTCTTCTTCTCCAAATCATTCTAATGGTTCATTGGAAGAGAAGATATTTGAAAACCATTTTCAACTAAATTCCATAAATCGAGATTCAATGAAAGTAAGAAAACTCTCATTCGAGTTTTCCAATAAGTGTAGTCCGTCCCATTGAAAAAGGGAGGACAAATGAGAGAGAGACCCTCTTGAAAGCCAAAAAGAGTCATTTCTATTTGGGTGTTAAACCAAAGTAGAAAACCGTGGCTCTAATACCAATTGTTAGGATCAGGATCGGCACTAAGAGGGGGGGGGGTGAATTAGTACAGCGGTAAAATCACGACTCTATTAAAACTTCATTCGATAAAAATCATTTTCGACGAAAACCTTTTCGTAAAGATCTTAACTTTGAAAGCTTACGGAAATGTATTTGATGTAAAGTAAGGAAGGCAGTTTGCAGTTAAGATAAATAGCAGAAAGTAAATACAAACTGAGATTTAGAGTGGTTCGGTCAATCTTGACCTACATCCACTTTTGGCTTCCTCCTCCGACGAGGTCACTGACGTCTACTAGAGGCCTTCCTTCAATAGGCGAAGGCCAATCACCTTTTACACCCCTCTTCTCCTTTTCACGGGTTTAGGAGACAACCCTTACAAGCACTCACTTACTCCTCTCTCAAACTAGTCTAATACTTTAGAAGAGGGAGAGGAGATCACACAAGATTTCAATAGTATTTCTTTGCTTTTAGGCTCTCTATGCTTGTGTATTTTAATCAGGGATGGGAGGGGTATTTATAGGCTTCAAGTTGATTCAAACTTGGAGCCTAAATCTTTCCCATCCCGGGTTCCCCGGGTACGGGTGGTACCACCGCCTGCACTGGGCGGTACCACCACCCAGTATCAGTTTGACTGACACTGTCTTGGGCGGTACCACCGCCTAGGGGGCTGTGCTAAGTGGTACCACTGCTTGGCACCTTGCCAGGGGCAGTACAACCGCTCAGACTGGTGGTACCACTGCTTGACATAGTCTCGAAGATTGTGCCACGACGGTGAGACTTCTTTAAGCATTGTTTGGACCTCTTATTGGGCCCAACACAGTTCTTACATGGGCCTAGCTAGCCCCTAATTGGGTTGGCCCAAATCCAAGCCCAATTACGTGCTAACTATGATTCCTAAGATATATTCTAAGCTAAACAAATCCCTATGTCAATTCTTCCGGCGAGCTTCCGGTGATCTTTCGGTGAACCTCCGATGAACTCTCGGCAATGTTCCGGTAAACTCCCAGGAAGCTCCTAGACTTCACGATGATCTTCTTGGTGAGTTCTGTGAAGCTTCTCTAGCAAGCTCCGCGACTTCTCGGCTGGTTCCCGCAGAACTTTCGACGAACGTCCGGACTTCCGACGAACTCTCGAACTCCCAACGTGATCGCGTCCTTGACTCCGGGACTTCATTTTGCTCCATGTCTTGCCATCGTAGTTAATCCTGCACATGTAAAACATACTTCCATCTAGACAATTAATACTAAGCATTAATCACGTTGTTCGGTCATGTCATTGGTCCCTCGATGCTTCATCCGATTCTTCGACGCATCGTCCTCTCTTGCAGCCTATTGCCCAATCGGCCAGTTGACTCCACAACTCCAATATCCTTAGTGCAATATCCGCTCTTCTTGGCTCGATGGCTGAATTCTTAGCCCAAATCCTTCTGTCGATACGTCGACCGATCCATCTGCTTGACGTCCAATATTTTGACATGTTCCTCCGGCCCAACATGATTTTCCTGCTTTAATTGTCTCATCTTGATCGAAGCATCCTGCGTCACTCGAAACGTAGTTTAAAACATAAACACTATTAATTGGTTTCATCATCAAAATCCGAGATTCACCATCTTGATATTTCATATCATGATTTTCATAAGATTACCTTTGTATTTATGTGATGCTTAGAGCATTGATGGAAGAAAAAAAAATAAATTGCACCATTAAAAATTCTTCCTTCTTGTTTACAAAAAAAAGAGGGATTAAGAAAATTGCTAGCATCTGAAGGGATTAATAAATCAACTTATGTCATTTTGAATCTCTTGAAAATGATTTTAATTATTTGATAATTTGAATCTGAATGAGTTTTATTCAAATCATGATCTTGATTTCTTAGAATTACTTGAGATTTTTTCTTAATCAAGATCTCTTCTTTTTACCCCTATAATTTTTCTTAGTATTTTATTTAAAGAGGAGATTTACTATATGAACCATATCTTTTGGTATTTACATGATCTTATCTCTTATGATATGATTTATTTTTGTATAACTCCTTGTATTCATTTAGTGTATATCTCATCAACCAATTAATTTTTCTTGATATTCTTCATGAGATGAAATAAATGTGATGAAATGAAATTATACATGAAATTTATGAGAAGTCATGATCATGCATGATAGGATGTAATGTAATTTGACATTTAGATACCATCATGATTTGAAATACTACGATTTGTTGCTAAAAAGGATGTATTATGAATGCTTGAGTATCATGTATGATATGATGATTGATATATTTTTAGTATCATGCATAAAATAAAGATGATATGTAAGGTTTTGAAATTATGTATATTTTAATTTAAAACTATAATAATGCACAAATATATTGAAATAAGATTGATACTTTACTTTTGTCATAATTTAAAAATTGCTATAAAGGGAAAAAGAATTACAAAATTGTATTCTTCCCTTCTTTTTTACAATGACAAAGGGGGAGAAAAATTGATAACTTGCACTTCTCAAAAGAGAAGAAAGAACTTGCTATCATGAACATCTCAAAAATTTGCTAGCTTGCATATTGGAAAATAATGTAAAACTTGCCAAATTTGCTAGCTTGCATGGTGCAAAATTTGTTAAGTTACTTGATGTAAAACTTACTATCCTTCTAGCTTGCATATCTAAAACTTGCTAGCTTGCACTTCTCAAAAGAGAAAAAAGAATTTGCTATCTTGAACATCACCAAAAATTGCTAGCTTGTTTATCTTAAGAAGCAAAAGTGCAAACTTTACAACCTTGCACATCTTTAAAATTAATGATGATTTGGTGATTAGGCATGTTGTAAAGTGATAAAAAAATTTGCTAGCTTGTATGTTACAAAACTTGCATATCTCTAAAAAACTTGCTAGTGGCACTTCTCCATTTTGTTAATGACAAAGGGGGAGAAGTTATGTTGATAATTATGCATTGAATGATGTATTATAAATTTGATTATGTATGATTTTATGATGATGTATTGCAAATATTCTTGATTAAATTTGCTTTGACATGAATTTAATTTAAATTCAAGAGTTCTATCAATAAGGCATATTGATAGGGGGAGTTTGTTTAAATTCCATCATCAATTGGTTGTCATCATCAAAAAGGGTGAGATTATTGAATCTCGGATTTTCATAATGAAATTAATTGTGAGTGTTTATGATTTAATCTGCATTTTAAGTGATGTCGGAAGCTTCGATCAGGATGAGACAATTAAAGCAAGAAGAATCATGTTGGGCCAGAGAAAAACATGTCAAAAGATTGGATGTCACGCTAAAGGATCGGTCGACGTATTGGCAGAAGGCTTCAGGCCATGGGTTCGGGCATCGGACCAAGAAGAGCAAAAATTATGCTAAGTAAATAGGAGTTACGGAGGTCAATTAGCTGATTGGGCAATAGGTCATAAGAGAGGATGATACACTGAAGATTCGGACGAAGTGCCGATAAACTAATGACATGCCAAACAACACTTGATTCAAGCTTTGTAATAATTGTCTATATCGAAGTGGGTTTTAAGTATGTAGGATTAACTATGATAGCAAGGCATAAAGCAAAATGAAGTCCCGGAGTCAAGAACTAGATTTCATTGAGAGTTCGAGAGTTCGTCAGAAGTCCAGATGTTCATCGGAAGTTTTGTCGGAATTGACCAAGAAGTCTAGGAGCTTACCAAAGAAGCTCATCGGAACTCATCAAGAAGATTATCGTGAAGTCCAGAAGCTTGTTGGGAGTCCATTAGAACATTGCCAGGAGATCGTCGAAAATTCGCTGGAAGAAACCTAGACTTGCGGACTTATTTAGTTTAGTGAATGTTTTAAAATTCGTAGTTAGCACATAATTGTATTTGATTAGGCTAACTCAATTAGGGGCCAGTTAAGCCTAAATTGGGAGTGATTTGGGCTCATTGGGAGGCCCATTTAATGACCCAAATATTGGGCCAAGTGGTGGCACCGCTAGAACAGACGATAGAACCGCCTATGAGTTGGAAAACTTGAAAAACTCAGTCTCTAAGGCTGTCATGTGGTGGTACCACCAGACTAGGCAATGGTACTGTCTAGTGATAGTGTGTCAAGTGGTAGTACCACCAAACTAGGCGATGATACCGCCCAGTGTCAAGCTATAGGCAGTGGTAACTTCCATACCTGGAAGACCCAAAAGTTTAAATTTTTGGCTCCATTTTTAAAACCATTTGAGGCCTATAAATAACTAGTTTTTGTTACTTGCTTCTTTATATGCGCACCTCAATTCTCTTCTAGTTGTGCTCTAACACTTATTGGAGTCTCAAGAAATGGGTGAGTTTTCATGTTTTCCCGTGTTTTTTTATAGCGAAGCCATTTTAGTTGCGGAACCGATCCAGGGATCTTCTTTTTTCACGTTTTCCCATGTTTTTTGATAGCGAAGCCGGGGCCAAACCTTTTTAGCTAATGGAAGAGTGCTCAATACGGAAAGAATCAATTCCTTAGTCACGTATAGATTCTTGTAAGAGGAGAGTAAACTCGAAAGGGAAGCTGCAAGCTCAGCGGGAACGGGAAGGAAGGTTGAGTCTCATATGGAAATAGTGACTATTTACTCATTGGCATCTGGTAGAGTTATGGAATGATTCGTTTTCCCATTAGAGAAGTGAGGGCTACAAGTCCAAGTCCTGTCATGGAAGTGTAGGTGGGGGTAGAATAGAGCTTTTTTGAAGCACGGTGTGGTCCAAGTAAGTCATCAATGAAAGTCAACGATAGAGAAATCAAAAGCAAATGAACAGAAAGTTGAGGTCGGGAAAGAAGATCTGTATCTTCAGCGGAATCAGGATATGAGGCAGGAGTTAGTGGTTAAACAAGTATTGTTCAGGTGTAAACTGCAAGCGCGTTGTATCCAAGAGAAGTTCTTGTATCTAAGTAAGTTCATGGAGCGGTCACCCACCTAACTCTCTCTTCATTGAACTCTAACTAAGGTACTTTGGCTTTACTCACTCTACTCTGATACTAATGAACTTAGGCTTTCCCTCGCTTAACTCTGATACAAGTTTCTGGGGAGAGGACAGAATGATGTTAGGTGCGAGTGTTATCTACCTTAAGCCCAAAGAAAGCTCACTTGTTCCATTACTTGTTCCAGCAATAGCATCTAGCTCACAACTACTTGTTCCAGCAATAGCATCTAGCTCACAACTAATAGAAACACTAGTAACCCTAACATAACACTGCGCTTACTGCTAACTAACACTCCTCAAAAGAATTGCTTACTTACTACTGACTTTCTTTGGCTTGATTTGACTTTCTTTGGGCGCCCATGCTTATAGTGTGTTCAGACAGGAAAGGATGGGTGCGTTAGCTTATAGTGTTTCAGGCGGTTCCATTTGATTGCTTTTTGGTTCTTCTGAGATTTATCTACTTATTAGACTTATCCCTGTAATTGTAGTTTGGGCTAGTTTCAAGCTATAACTAAGGCATTTCATCTTTTTGCTTGTTTGCTTGTTTGTTCTGTTGCGCTGTAGTGAATTCTTTCTAATGCGGCACCCTACCCTGCAACAATAAGTGAACTTAGCGCCCTTGCTTATTGGAATTTGCCCTAGAAATGTAGCATCCCGGAAAGCGGAAAGTCACTGATTGGAATTAAGGCACTCAACTTAAAGAACAAATAGGCCCGGAAGTCATACTTAAGTACTCTCTTCTTATTGCCATTTCTTTTGACTTGTTTGTTTTTGCTGTTGCTTGTGGAATCTGACCTTGCGCATAAGGCACGAAATGAGTAATAAACCTATGCTGACTCCTTACTCTAAAGATGTTGACTCCTGACTTATAAAGATGTTGATTCCTTTGACTCTAAAGATGTTGACTCCTGACTTATAAAGATGTTGATTCCTTTGACTCTAAAGAGGAGAAGATCGTGTTCCACATATAGGAGCACGGTAACCTAACTAAAAACTCGAACCTCACTGCTTGCTGACTGCTGACATATTACAAGAATTACTCATCATATTGGCACCCGCTCCACTAAGCTCCCCTACTTACTTGTTTGACTCTTCTACTCCTTGCTTCCTCCCTGCCTTTCCGTAATCTCAACCTCAATCTGGCTTCCCACTCTCTTGGCCTGCCTCTCCCGATCGAAAAACAACTTATACTTTGTTTGAGTCCACCCCGAGGGATCTCATTCCTGACGCTCGATTGTTAGCCTGACACTCCTGGTCGTGTTATAACTTTTGATAACAATTCCTTTCCTTTCTTATTACAATTCCTATTTACGGCTGTTCTAGTTCATTTTGCACTAATATTTTTTGTTGATTAGAGTTATTACCGAGCCCTGTCTTCTAGCGATAGTGTTTCCACCTTACTGCCTATGTGCCTATGAGCCCGCTACCCCTTACTATCGTTCTTTATCCACTAGCAATTAGCCCTACATGAAACTTATTGTAGTCTTGCTTTACCGCACCTTAGCCTGACACTGCAGTATCTCATTCCGAAACCCCTGAACCTCAATCACTATAGTTTGTCTCTTCCACTCCTACAAGAATTCCTGTAGTGGTCCGAGTTAACGTCTTCTAATTGCCTCTGTCATTCCCCGAATCGGAATACAAACTAGGTCTTTGACTCTTGCCTTAAAGTCTCGTAAGACCTCTTTTCATTCTCTCGCTGCTTGCTTTTCTTCTATATTTTCAGGTATAAGTCAGTTGAGTATTTCCTTATTGGATATTGGAATGTGTTTTCTCCATATGATATATTATGAGAGTTTTTTAGGGAAATGAGACTCAAACCCTGCTACGACTATTTCAGTAAAACTGTTTCTCTTTGGTGCCGGTGTGAAGTAGCCAAGTACTCGAACTTAACTGCAAGAAGCAAAAAAGCCAAGACACGCAAAGACAACTGTAAGAAGAAAAGCTGCCAAGACACTACGACCTTTGGTTTTGGATTATGACAGTGAAGTTCGACAACGACTTCTGTTTTTGCTAGTAGAAGAGTCAAGGCAAGAAGTCAGGAGAAAACTCAATTGCTGGAGAATGAGATGGAGCAATAGGAGACTTAAAGCGAGTAGTGACAGGCTAGAACTCCGCAGAGGAATGCCAATAATCTGTTTCAGGCCTGGAGTCGGTAGAGCAAGGATCGAAGTCAGCATAGTGAAGGAATGAATGCACGAGGAGCAGACCAATATGTTTTTGTAACCATAGCAGCCTCATCAGCAGTGGTTGGTTTCTTTTTATCTGTTGTTAGATCCTCTGGTTCAAGTTAAAGTATGAGAATGAGTTAGCTTATTCTGGTTGCCAGTACAGTTTGCCATAGTTCATCTATTGTTGCGTCCTATTGGATTCCTCTTTTCTTGTTCTCGTCTAATAGATAGTAGTTCCTGTATTGGTAGCCGTGCCAAGTTTCGAGTCTTATTAATTGCGTATAAGTCTGAGATGCTCTCTTTCCGCCTTGTTAGCAGTGATTCAATTCCGATATCTTCTCTTATTATCCACCTACTAGCTCTAGACTAAAACTTTTGCTTGTAAGCCTACCCTTACTTGGTTGCAACCTAGAACTGCGGACTGAAACCTGAACACCCCTACTCTACCGCTAGACTTTAGTAGTAGCTTTTAGCGTATGACATGTGGCATGTTTCTTCACTAGTTCATCCTACAACTACAGAGTTTGGTTCTATTTCCTCATAAGAAGAATCTTCAGCCTTTGACTCTTTTCGCTAGTGCTCTTACTTATAGACCGGACTACCTTTGTTTTCATTCTGCGACTAGCGCTTCTAGTACGATAACTCGCAACTGGCAATTGAACCACCGATAGCAAGACTTGGGCTATAGCCAATAAGGATGGAACTGGAGAAAAGGAATCCAACCAACGAGAAAAGGAATGGAACTCCTCACTATAGGATGAAATAAGAGAATAAGGAATAGGATAATAAGAGAATAAGGAATTGACACTTGCCCCGGCAACCCAGCTACTACTTCTAGGAACCCGGGCTACGAATACTTGTTCTAATAACAAGGGCTCTAGTACCAGTGCACAGAACAGGGATCGAACCACTACTAGCGAGAATCCAACTATTAATAAAGAAAAAGTACGTTGTCTGGCGCATCTATATACTCAAACATAACTGCAAGAAATGAGCTCCCCAACCCCAGAGCCTATGTGTCCACTGTTAGCCTGTAATTCCTGTCTGAAATTCTCTAGCGAACTGATCCGGATCTTTGAACAATAAACTAGGGGTGGAGCTATCCACTATAGAAATATACTTGTGCGTGCTTCAGGGCTATAGCGGTTTTTCTGAGAAGAAGCAACTACTAACTGGAATTCTCTAACTATTCATTCGGATTCTCTCGCACCTAACTCCCAAACTGACACCGCGGAACGGAACTCTTGTACTGCTTTCTTGCTTCCTTGCTCTCGTTCTTTGACTACTAACGCCCTGTATGCTATACCTTGCTTCTAGCCTTGCTTTATTGGCTTATGAGCCTGACACTGCTTGCTTGAAAACTAACTACCAATTATGAGGCTTTGACTCCCCTCTCTTAGCCCGGCACTCCTCGATTGAAGTCTGGAACCCAACATACACACTCAGGTTCTTGCCTTGCCTTCATTCTGTACTGAAAGGTTCTTTTATATGATATTGGATAGTGTTTTATGAAGGGAACTAGGTCGAAAAACTGCAAGTGATTTTGAATTGAATTAAAGCAATGGAACAGCTCTACTTTGGATCTTAATTAAAGCAAACAAACAGCTCTACTTTATTCAGAGATAGGTCGGTCGGTCGGTCGGGCAGGGCAAGCTTATAGACTAGAGAGAGAGGCGAGGGAAGGCTGGTGTTTCACTTAAATGGACTAGCGGCGGGCAAGGGAGCTATAAGTACTGAAGTAAAGAATCGAACTCACCTCAACAGGTATTGAACTAAGTTGGAAAGTAGGAGACAAGCTCAGAAGTAGGAATTAAAGAATGCAACTCGCCTCAGCAGGTATTGAAGTAAAGAACTCAAGTCCTACCCACTTTCCCCATTTGCTATGAAAAAAGATGGGAAAACGGAAAAAGATCAGATCAATCCCTCGGTTCAGCAGCTAAAATTCCTTTGCTACCCAAAAACACGGGTTTCGTCAAAAAGATCATTCCATTTTCTAGGTTCAGGAGGGAAAATCTGGTTGCTATCAAAAAACACGGGAAAACGGAAAAATCTCCGATCGATCTGGTGATCTATTAGGGGAAATCAGGTCACAGCCATTTTTCCCGGGTTTCCATGAAATTTGAAGTCAATTGGATCGGTTCCGCAGGTAAAATTCCTTGGCTACCTTTTTTCCCGGGTTTTAGTGACGGGACACTCAGAATTGCACCAGTAAGTATGAGGCTTCAAGCTAGCGACAACTTTTCATGAGATTAGGAATAAGCTTTACGGAGAGATTGCTCTGGCCTGATGGATTGATTTCAAACTCACTTCCTGCCTTGCTTAAGGGACTGACTGCCCCGAGAAAGAGAGAGTGCTTCCTGCAGGCTCATTTTCCATATCCCTTCCCACTGCTAGCCCGAGATTCCATCCCGGATTTCCTCATTTTGCAAAGAGTTTCTTGTTACTGGCGATGATTTGCTTTCCGACGTTGGTTACATTGCTCTCAAAGCAGCTATAAGAAATGCATAGAAAGTGGTTTGATGCCTAGCTAAGTTGAGTGCTTTCGCACCTTGTGTGCTCAGACTCGCTGGCATAAGAAAGTCCAACTGAAACCGGCTATGCTATAAGCAAAACGGACCTGAAACTGGAAAAATGGTCACCCTATATACAGAAGGATTCCTGCTTTAAAATGGTGTCACTAGCGTAAAGCGTTCTTGAAAAAAGATATTAACTGATTGAATTCTCAGAAGCTTGTGTAAGAATTGTCCTTGCTTGAACTCACAAAAAGGCGGTTGTCTAGTCTGAAAAATGCACTCAAATTGAACCTCGACTTCCACTTATGCTCTTTGAACTCAGGCTTGGCATCCGAAACGGATTATAGATAGAGGCATCGAACTAGACCACTCCGTTGACTATCTAGCAATTGCGCCATAATACTGTTAGAACCCTAGCAGATTCTAAGCTTGGGGTTGATCTCTTTAGGGGATCAGCCTCCTGGAACTCTATAGGGGTTCCTTCCTCCAAGTTGCTGCTCAAAGGCTGGAGAAAGATTCATCTATTGCTTATCAAAAAAGGATGAATACATGACTATTTATAGGGTTTCTAAACCCTAACTCCTAATAGGACTCCTACTCAAGACTCTTACTCAATTAAGACTTCTACTCAAGACTCCTAATAGGACTCCTACTCACTCCTAATTACCTAATTCTTCTTTAAGAAATAACCTCCAAACCCTAGCCGGCCTCTTCACCTCTTTAATAAGGGTCGGCTTAGGTAGGTTTTTACATGAATGCCCCAATCAATTAGGACTCTCCTAGCTAGAGTCCTACAGACCCGCCCTCTTCAAATTAGCCTTGTCCTCAAGGCTAACAATCCATGAATTCTGTGAATTTGATCTTCAAATCGTCATAGTTCTCCCAAGTGACACCTTCTACTGGTAAGTTTACCCATTGTATTAGCACTTCAGTATGGGTCATCATCGTCGAGTCACTATCCGTCGATTATAATAGCACTCAACTGGGTCTGGAGTTCTCTTTGGGTAGTCATATTGGTGGGTGGCTTTGGGCTTCTCCAAGCACCTATTTACAACTTTCGTCTAGCTGTCGATTGTGGGTGATATTACATACTCCTTTTCAATTTAGTACCCTGCATATGGAATAACTTTGTCCAAAATCTGCTCGTGAAGATGCAAGTAGAATTTGTCATAAGCACATTGTGTCCTTTATCGTGTAATTCTTTTGAGTCCCAATTGTAATGAGCCATGGAGCTTGATGCTTCCTCCAATTTTTTTATGATCTTACTGGTCTTCAGATCTTCCTGCCATTCTATCATAATATCCTCAAGGAAGTCACTGGTCAGAAGTGAAACGACCGAAAATTCAACTTGCTCGGGTAGCTGCGAAAGCGCATCTGCAACAACATTCTTCCTTACTCCTAATAGGACTCCTACTCAAGACTCCTAATAGGACTCCTACTCAAGACTCCTAATAGGACTCCTACTCAAGACTCCTAATAGGACTCCTACTCAAGACTCCTAATAGGACTCCTACTCAAGACTCCTAATAGGACTCCTACTCAAGACTCCTAATAGGACTCCTACTCAAGACTCCTAATAGGACTCCTACTCAAGACTCCTAATAGGACTCCTACTCAAGACTCCTAATAGGACTCCTACTCAAGACTCCTAATAGGACTCCTACTCAAGACTCCTAATAGGACTCCTACTCAAGACTCCTAATAGGACTCCTACTCAAGACTCCTAATAGGACTCCTACTCAAGACTCCTAATAGGACTCCTACTCAAGACTCCTAATAGGACTCCTACTCAAGACTCCTAATAGGACTCCTACTCAAGACTCCTAATAGGACTCCTACTCAAGACTCCTAATAGGACTCCTACTCAAGACTCCTAATAGGACTCCTACTCAAGATTGTATTAGCACTTCAGTAATGGGTCATCATCGTCGAGTCACTATCCGTCGATTAATAATAGCACTCAACTGGGTCTGGAGTTCTCTTTGGGTAGTCATATTTGGTGGGTGGCTTTGGGCTGTCTCCAAGCACCTATTTACAACTTTCGTCTAGCTGTCGATTTGTGGGTGATATTACATACTCCTTTTCAATTTAGTACCCTGCATATGGAATAACTTTGTCCAAAATCTGCTCGTGAAGATGCAAGTAGAATTTGTCATAAGCACATTGTGTCCTTTATCGTGTAATTCTTTTGAGTCCCAATTGTAATGAGCCATGGAGCTTGATGCTTCCTCCAATTTTTTTATGATCTTACTGGTCTTCAGATCTTCCTGCCATTCTATATCCTCAAGGAAGTCACTGGTCAGAAGTGAAACGACCGAAAATTCAACTTGCTCGGGTAGCTGCGAAAGCGCATCTGCAACAACATTCTCTTTCCCCTTTTTGTAAGTTATTTCATAATCAAATCCAAGAAGTTTTGTTACCCATTTTTGTTGCTCAGGGGATGATATCTTTTGCTCCAAAAAGTACTTGAGGCTTTTATGGTCAGTTTTAATTTGAAATCGTCGACCGATCAAGTAGGGTCTCCACCTCGTTGCTGCGTGCACAATGGCGAGCATCTCCTTATCATATGTTGACATGTTTTGATGGGAGGGAGATAATGCCTTGCTAGTGTATGCGAGTGGTCAACCATCTTGCATGAGAATGGCTTCAATTCTAACTCCAGATGTGTTGGCCTCAATAATGAAGGGCCGGTTAAAATCTGGTAGTGCTAGCACCGACGTCGTCATCATGGCTACCTTAAGTTTGTCGAAGGCAGCGGAGGCTTTGTCCAACCATTGGAAGACATCTTTTTTCAGTAAGGAAGTAAGTGGTGCACTGATCTTTCCATAATTTTTCACGAACTTGCAGTAGTAGCCTGTTAAACTGAGAAAGCCACGTAGTAATTTCATGTTCCTCGAGGTCAGCCAGTTTTGCATTGCTCCAATTTTAGAGGGGTCCACTATCACACGTTCCTCTGATATGATATGCCCGACATATTCCACCTTCTGGTGAAGAAAGCAAAAATTTGTAGTGGCCGTTGTGTGTTCAAAAGGCGATTTTCGGTATGTCTTCTTTGCACACTCATATTTGATGATACCTGGATCGAAGGTCCAGCTTTGTGAAGATTTGTACTCCCTTTCATCTAGCAATTCATCTGCTATTGGAATAGGGTATTTGTCCTTGATGGGTATGCCATTGAGGGTTTGGTAATCAATGCACATTCGCCATGTTTCGTCCTTCTTTCGTACGAAGAGCATCGGTGAAAAGTAGGAGCTGCAACTTGGCCGAATAACTCCTATTTCAGGCATCTCTTTTAGAATCCTTTCTATTTCATCCTTCTGCAGATATGAATGTTGATATAGCCAAGTATTTGCAGGAGGTTTACCCAGAAGAATCGGTATACAATGATCATGCCGATGGGCAAGAGGTAGGTTGCGTGGTTCGTCAAATATATCTGAAAATTCAGCAAGCAAAGGAAGTAGGTTTGGATCTTCAAATTCTATGGGCTCTCCCTTAGTTTGTTGCTCAAGTTGTACCAAAAAGCCGCTGCATGCTTTATGCAAAACCTTCTCCATTTGTTGTGTGCAAATCGTCATTACGTCGCCCCCATGTTTCCTATGTAGAATCACCTGTTTCCCTTTACTGTAAAATCTCAAAATTAGTTTCATAAAATTCCAGGAAACATTACCTAATAGTGTCAACCATTTAATTTTGAGCATAGCCTCATGATCATCAAGAGGAAGGAGGAAGAAATCTGCAATTATCTCTTGGTCCTGTAGTAACAGTTTCTCCCGCGGGCACCTACGATCACACTTCAAAATCCATCCATTGGTGAACTTGACGTCAAACCTACTGTAATAATCGATAGGTAAGGCTATTCGGACAGCAACTTTACTATCTAGGAAGTTATTAATGCTGCCCGTGTCGATGAGAACAGTGATCGATTGTTGTTTGAGAAGGCCTTCAACTTTCATCGTTTGCGGGTTTGAGTAGCCGGCTAGTGAATGTACCGTAACTTTGATCGGTTGTGGCTCTTCTTCCGCATCTTCCTTTTCATTATCAAGGCTCTCTTCTAGATGTTCAATGACCTCTTCTTCTACTGGTTCAATCATAAGAAGTCTTTCTTTTTTACAGTGATGCTTGCGTCTCCACGGCTCATCGCGGTGCCAACATAACTCCTCCGTAGATCGCTCCTGAAGCTCTTCTCTTGTCATCATTTTTGGTGCAGGGACTTGGTTGATAGTAAGGGGGGTTGAGGGCTTTTGCATTGTAGGTCGAGAAGCGATCCTAGTCCTATGAGCTTCATGGTTCAATCGCTCCTCTTGATGTCGTGCGAAAGAGATGGCTGCCATAAGCGTGTACGGTTGTCGTGCTTGAACTTCTCCCCGGATCTCTGGCTTCAAGCCCTCAATGAAGGTCCCTAATAGTTGTTTTTGAGACCAATCATAAGTTTGATTAGATAACCTTTCAAACCTGGTTTGGTACTCCTTAACGGTAGAGGTTTGTCGGATCTTTGCTAGAGGTTTGTCAATATTCTCATAATCGGTTCGTCCGAAGCGGATCAATAGTCCTTCTTTGAATTGTCGCCATGAGAGGACTCCATGAGTATATTTAAACCAGTCAAACCACTGTATGGCATCCCCTTCAAGATGTATAGCTGCAATTTCCACCATAGATGCATCTGCAGTTTTGTGGTACCGAAAATATCGCTCCGCGCGCGAGATCCAACCAATCGGGTCTCCTTCTTCCCATCTAGGGAAGTCCACCCTCATTCGTGGATAGTTGAGATCAGTCATTGAACCTCTCCCCTCTTGGAAGTCATCTCTTCGGGCTTGGTGCGATTGGTTAGAGCTCTCTCCTTGATGTGATTTCTTCGAGCTTAGTGGTCGGCCCAAACTGAGTTCGGTAAAGAGAGTCTGAATCTTATCCTCCATTCGCGCCTCCAAGGCTTAGAATTTAGCATTGATTGCCTCCCTTGATGCCATAGAATATGCCTCCAAATCTGTGATGTTTAGATCTCTCTTTTGTTGTCGGGTTAAAGGCAAGTATGGGTTGAGAGAAGTGATGGTCGAAAGGGTTGGTGGATTGGTGGATGTAGGCTGCGGTTTAGGCTTGTTTTGTGGCAGTTTTGGGTGCAGTTTGAGGGTGTGGTTTGGTGAAGTTTTAGGGCTGTGGATGAAAGTTTTAGATCTGTGGTAGATGGCAGCAAAGGTTTGATAGAAATCAGTGGAAGTTTGCTGCAGAATTGTGTTATCTTGTAAGAGCAGAATTGTCGTCGAAGAAACAGCGGTTTCTCAACAAAATTTCCATAAAAAACTTGAGAGGTTTGAGGAGGGAATTGATAGAAAAATTTCAGTGTATGTGACAGTAAGTATGTCCAATTTAATCAAGAAAATTTCGGCAGTATAAGAGCAAAGAAATTGGTGCAAGTTGCGATAGCAGAATTCTCGTCGAAAAATTTCAGCGGGTTGTGACGAAAATTTGCAGCAACAATTCCTCTATAGATCAATCTTAGATAGAAGCCAAGATGATCTATAAAGTGTAGAAGAAATTTCGTTCAAAAAAGATTACAAATAGATCGGTTAAGGTAACAATATGCGGCTAAAATTTTCTGCAGCATAGATTTTCAAGTATAGCAGATTGGATGTAAAAGACTAGTGGTTTATATTGAGAATTTTTTGATAAAACCAAAAGGAAATCCTCTACTAGGAAGTATTAAATCTATCATAAAATTTTCATAGACATTTGGATAGAGAAAATGCAGTAGCAAGATCAAACAAACTATGCTATGCGGCTGAAATTTTATAGTGCAGATTTTTAAGTATAGCAGATTAGACATAAAAGATCAATGATTTATATTAGGAATTTTTTGACAAAACCAAAGAGAAATCTGCCTTTAGGAAGTGTCAAATATGTCATAAAAATTTCGTAGAGATTTGAATAGAAAAAATGCAGTAGCAAGATCAAACAAACTGTGTTGTGCGGCTGAAATTTTACAGTGCAGATTTTCAAGTACAGCAGATTAGATGTAAAAGATCAATGGTTTATATTGAGAATTTTTTGATAAAACCAAAGGGAAATCTACTATTAGGAAGTGTCAAATCTGTCATAAAAATTTTGTAGGGATTTGGATAGAAAAAATACAGTAGCAAGATCAAATAGACTGTGTTATGCGGTTAGAATTCTGCAATGTATCTTTTGTCGTAGAGATGAAAACTTTGCGACGAAAAGTTTATGCAGCAATATAGGAACAATTTTTTTTTTTGGATTTTTGAATAAGGATAACTAAATTGCAGCAGTAGTAAGGTATGAAACCAGAACCTGTTGCAATTCACGGGGAGATCAAAGAATGATCTGCGGGGGTGGAGATGATGGCGAAATTTAGCGACGATCTTCTAAGCAATTGTGGGAATTGCTTTGGGCGGCTATGGAGGGAAGATGGACAGCTGTGCAAAGGGCAGCGAGACGCCAAGAACGCTGCTCTGATACCAAGTGTTAGAACCCTAGCAGATTCTAAGCTTGGGGTTGATCTCTTTAGGGGATCAGCCTCCTGGAACTCTATAGGGGTTCCTTCCTCCAAGTTGCTGCTCAAAGGCTGGAGAAAAGATTCATCTATTGCTTATCAAAAAATGATGAATACATGACTATTTATAGGGTTTCTAAACCCTAACTCCTAATAGGACTCCTACTCAAGACTCTTACTCAATTAAGACTTCTACTCAAGACTCCTAATAGGACTCCTACTCAAGACTCCTATTCCTTTACAACTCCTAATTCTTCTTTAAGAAATAACCTCCAAACCCTAGCCGGCCTCTTCACCTCTTTAATAAGGGTCGGCTTAGGTAGGTTTTACATGAATGCCCCAATCAATTAGGACTCTCCTAGCTAGAGTCCTAACAAATACATAGGCCCGCGCATCTATTGCCGATGGGCACTCCGACCTTGTTTCTTCCCCAGCTCTCGCTCTAGGTATGATAGAAGGAAGTCACCAGAAGGAGCTAGGTATGATAGAGGGAAGTCACCAGAAGGAACTAGGTATGATAGAGGCCAGGCCGGTTACTAACCAACAAATGGATGAGATGGAAAGGTAAACTAAGGGATGAGATGGAAAGGTCAAGTAGCACAGGACTTAGTAAACAAATCATGATGGGTAACTAAACGGATTGTCCCACTGGAGCTCAAACAAAGTAATTGAATGAAACAAGTAAGTAACAGACCGCCTGCTGACTTTGGCATAGCGGAAAGAATGGAACTGGCTCTGCTCTGGTCGACCACAACCCGCTGAAACAGTAAGATAGTCTGCCCTGCTCCAACTCGTACACTCGGGATTCAACAACTAATGAAGTGAAGGGGATTCAAAAAGAACCTGAAATTTACTACCTGGACTACCTGGACTACCGGTCTTCTCTCTCTTGCACCTCACCATAAAGAAAGCTTGCCCCAACTCTACTTGATACTATACTGGACCTCGAACTGAAAGAGACAGACAATTAGGACTTGCTCCGGGCATTGAACTCACAGACAAAGCTCGAACTGTTCCTGCTCTGCTCTCTGGATCTTGCTATTTTCGTTGATTGTTCTGTTGTTTGTTAACCCTCTAGCTCTCTCTGCTCTTGACTTCCCCGAACAAGACGGAAAGTATTGGTAAATCATAATCAGATGCTTGAGAAGGATTGGAAGCGCTAAGTGGTGAAACCCCAAGAAGCATTAGCATGAAAGGCGGGTATGCAAGTGAGAAGTAAGTCGAAGAGTCCGAAGATACAGAATTGTTCTTTTTGTTGGCAAAGGATCTGCACCAGTGTGGTATGCCAGCAGAGGAGTTCAAGAGGAAAAGAGGGAGAGGAGCCAGAGAGGGATATCCTGAGTGGAAGACCGCTTCGCTTCTTATAGAAGTATGAGTGCTCTTTCGCTTCTTCTTATATATGAGTATTAATAGAATACCAGAAAAAGTCTTCATAGAATACCTAAGTTTCAGACCTTTCCCTTATTCTTATTAGTAGTAATGCCTGAGTGGAAGATTAGGTTTCATACCTGAGTAGCATAGTGGAAGACCTGAGAAGATATTAGTATTTGTAGAAGATAGGATATGATATCCGAGT
Organism: Musa balbisiana; assembly: GCA_004837865.1. Taxonomy (NCBI): domain Eukaryota; kingdom Viridiplantae; phylum Streptophyta; class Magnoliopsida; order Zingiberales; family Musaceae; genus Musa; species Musa balbisiana. Next base: position 33,754,778 of record CM017188.1, read on the forward strand.
TGAAGACCGCTCCCCTATTATTAGTAGTTATCGGGCCAAGTCACTAAAACAGTGGAAAGAGAAGACGAACACAAAATAGGACTTCCTCAGAACTCTGGGTACCAGGGCACAGGACTCGGAGTTGTTGATCTACCTGTGGCTTCTGCGGATACTGACTTTATTATTGAATACCGACAGGAATCTTACTGCTGTGACTCATTTCGAAGGAAGAAATACAAGTAGTAAGAAGGAAGAAGGTACTCGAACTCAGATCATAAGGCTCAGGGTGCAGGAGTTGCATCTTTTCTAGGTCCAGTAGAAAGTAGGGTGTTGTGGAGGTCAGTTATTCTTATTGGAATACCGGGTAGTCCAGCCCTGAAGTGAATGGTGTGAGTTGAAGACCGCCCCTACTCTTTGAGTGATCCCCGACCGACCCGGCCAAGTCACTACTACAAACTCAAAGCAAGCAGGTAGGGAGTGACTTAAGTTGACTTCTTTCTTGCCAACTCAGTAAAGTACGTGTTACTTCCTCTAAGAATGAATACATCTCTCTTTCTTATCGGAAAGCGGTAAAGTGGAATAGTAATCAATTCTTTCTGTTGACTTTCGAATAGTGATCGGAAAGGGACTCTCGATCTGGTGTGAAAGCCTTCCACTCTGTTTGCTACTATCTTATTTCCCCAACTCTACCACTCGGTTAAGCCTCATTGCCTGCCCTCGCTTTCACTCTTCTGCTCTTGTTCCCCGGCCTTTGTATACTGACTCTTATTCTCGTATTGGTACTTGTCCCTTCCCCTTACTGACCCCAAACCTTGCTTTACTTACAATAAGGCTGCCTTTCTTTGCCTTTAGTTTTGCTTTTCTTGTTTTGAAACTAAAACCCCTCGCTCTTGTTCTGTAGCTACTGGTCTATAACTTTACTTTTGAGTTCGAACCTACCTCCCTTGAAGGCCAGTTCTGTCTAGTGCCCCACCGATCCTTTCTTTAGCTCTTCCGCTCTTAACTATGGGTCTGCTACTACTTTATCTAAGGCTTGCTTTACTGTCTTTGAGCCTCCTCCTTCCCTGGGGACTCTTGAAGAAGTGCTTTACTGACACTTCTCTAGTTATGAAACCAATGAACCCAAGGCTTGCTTTACTCCATGTGCCTATGAGCCATCAAGCAACTACTCCCACTGTTGAAAACTTAACTCGAACTGGGGATCCAACGCCGACTTCTTGGGCTGAACCAACAAAAGGAAAGAATCGAACGGGGGAATATGAGAATGCAATTCCCACTAATGAGAAAGTAACTACTGAAAACAAGGCTTTCGCAACAGCCCTTGAGGCTCTAACGAAGGGATCCGGATCTTTGATCTACGGAATACGATTCAGACTACCTTGACTATTAGCCTGTCCCTCTTTGCTTTGATTCTAGCCTATACTGAGCTCTTCAATGCCCGCCAAGTCACTACTACAAAAGCCAGGTTCCATTCCAGCGATTAGACCCTATCTTACATCCCGTGGGAATTGGTGCCTTCCAGCGAGTTGCTAGTACAATCTTGGGAGAAAGCCTTTTGATTTGAAGTCCGCTCCTTGGCCAGCTTTCGTAGCAGCAGTGTTATTTCCCTCTCTAGCTTGTCAGTAGGATGCTCTTCCACTCCTTAGCTTAGCTTGAAAGTCAGAGGCTCTTCCACTCCCTACCTTTATTCTTTAACTATCCCGACCTTTATTCTTTAACTAACTATCCCGACCTTTATTCTTTAACTATCCCGACCTTTATTCTTTAACTATCCCGACCTTTATTCTTTAACTATCCCGACCTTTATTCTTTAACTATCCCGACCTTTATTCTTTAACTATCCCGACCTTTATTCTTTAACTATCCCGACCTTTATTCTTTAACTATCCCGACCTTTATTCTTTAACTATCCCGACCTTTATTCTTTAACTATCCCGACCTTTATTCTTTAACTATCCCGACCTTTATTCTTTAACTATCCCGACCTTTATTCTTTAACTATCCCGACCTTTATTCTTTAACTATCCCGACCTTTATTCTTTAACTATCCCGACCTTTATTCTTTAACTATCCCGACCTTTATTCTTTAACTATCCCGACCTTTATTCTTTAACTATCCCGACCTTTATTCTTTAACTATCCCGACCTTTATTCTTTAACTATCCCGACCTTTATTCTTTAACTATCCCGACCTTTATTCTTTAACTATCCCGACCTTTCTATCCCGACCTTTATTCTTTAACTAATGAATAGGATCCGCGCTTTACTGACTCCAAAGCTGCCCTTCCTTACGACTATTCTGACTTTCCTCGCTTGAAACCTATAACTGCGACTTATGGGGCTATAGCTCGAAACTCGTATTGCAACAGGGACATCCAGCTAAGAACAGAATGAAATCCAGAACTAGAAGACTGACTTCACTACTTATTAATGATATTGATACTAGAAACACGGAATTGAGCTCAAAAGGAAGAGAATGAACCCAGTGCTAACAAGAATAGAGAGAGCTACCGGCAAACGGACTTTACCTACATTAGAAATGAGGCAGCTACTCATAGCTATAAGACAAAAAGAAATAACCCCACCAGAGCAGAGCGAGTGAACTGATCTCCTTGCTTTCGTTCTTTAACAGCTGATCTAGACTCTTTCAATAGTGATTCAGATCCTTTCACTACAGCTTATCATACTTAGGCTATAGCTTCTCATAATCCCACTGAGTCGTCCAAGAACTAGGGGCTGGAAATGCATTATAAGCTCCATTAGGTGTATTCCATTAGGTATGAGTTGAGTTGTTATACCGATGAATACAATTTTGATTGCCCACAACGAACTACCATTCCGCTACTAATGAGTGGTTTTCTGACTTTGGAATTGAATTCCTCTCCTTTCCCAGTTGATTTCTTCCTTTTTCTTTGGATTCGCGGAGGAAGCAAGTCAGTCTCATATAGGCATATAACAATAAGGGCAACTACAAGAGTGGAAGCAGAGATCTTGTTTTAGAGAAAGCGAGGGCAGGCAATGAGGCAGGAGACATGGGCTAAATAGATATGGTAAGCCAAGATCCGAATCAAGAGTGAGAGACTCAAAGCCGGTAGCTAAAGAATACAAAAAGTCATTTCCAGTTGGGTAGCAAGATCCGAGTCAATCGCTATAGAAAGCAAGTCAGGAGTTTCTACCCGAGCAACTTACAAGCGAGGTTCGTAGGGAGTGAAGCAAGGTTTGAGTGTCATAGTGAATTTCTGGATTCTTTGATTTCTTCTTGTTATTGGTAGTTCCATTTCTTTTATGCCCCAGTGCGACTATTGTTAGTAGAAGTATCAGCACCAGGAGCACTATTGGAGTTCTCCCCGTTATGAGTTAAGGTCATAGAAGCGGTAGAGCAAGGTTTGGGGTCAACTGTAGAAGAATCTATGGTGAACTACAGAATGCAAAGACACTTTCTTAGACTCAAATGTGTACAGATAGGAATGAAAAGCAAGGGGACTTGTCCGAGCGAGCAAGAGACAATGCCCTAGGTCAAGAAAGAAAATGAGTGAGTTCGGGTTAGGAGTGTCAGTTTGCATTGACATTGAAGAAAGCCAGTCATGAGTCCTAGAGTGATACAAAGTAAAGTAGGCCTCAGAGACGGGAGAGATGGACTTTCACCGGGGAGTGCCAGGTTCACTTATGAGCTTGATCGTACCTAACCTAACAGCCCTCCCTTTGAAGTTGCACTACCGAATATGGGTGCGCGTGTTAGATCCTTTACTTTCCTTATTAACAAATAAAATAATGAAAAAACCTCTACTAGAATTGGGATTTCTAATCTTGAGAACCGCTGTTAATAGCAGAAGAGTTCGCCTGGGACAAGTAAGGATGGATCGAGGTCAACCTCGGTAGCAGTGTTCTCAATAAAGACAGTATTTCGTTTAAGCATCACAGACAGGGGAGCCCCAGAATTCTATATCTCAATTGCAGAATTCAAATAGGTAGTTCAAGAATGAGATGCATGAGTTTCCGAGTAAGAGTAAGGATCCAAATCGTTAAATAGTTAAAGAACGGGATCAGGGAAGGGCAGGCTAGCAATCGATCCCTGGTAGTTTGAGTCAGTAGAGCAAAGATTCGGATCTCTGTTGTTTGTTATAGCATGTGAGTAAGCTAGGGAAGAACGAAGCTAGTGAGTAAGGCTCCAAAGGCGCGTAGGCAAGCAATCAAAGTCAGGGCAGTAAGCCAGTTTTTCCGTAAATTCATTCTAATAAGTAGTTGGATTTGTCAGTGGATTAATTCTAGAATAAGTGGTAGTAACATTCAAAGTTCCTAGTTCAGTAGATAGTAGTAAAGCCTGTATTAATATAGTAGGCTCTAGTGGATTTCTTTAACTAACAAGTAATACTTTGATGCACGAGTAGCATCCTCCAATGATTGAGCATAGGACCCAGGATCACCCGACACTCCTTTATCTTATTATTAGACTTATCCGTTTTGTTCTGTATCCCTGAACTTCAGTGCCTATGTGCGAGTTAGAGCTACTAGGGGTAGTTCCGTTCTTTTAGTTATCCCTTCCTTGGCGTGTTAGTATTCCATTCCTTTCTTTGACTCTTACTTGTGCATTTCTTTATTCAATGTGAGTATTTCAATATAACCCCTAGGCATTAATAGGATGAAAACACGACTGATGAGATTGAGATCACTACTAACAATAATCGAATCTGGGAGTACAGGCTCCATAGCATGGGTACGGCTCTATTGCATCTAATAATCAAACAAGCCACTCGGAAACCCACTACAGATAGAAACACTTTAGCAACAGGCCCTGAAGCTCCATCACTTTCACCGGCGAGCATATTCTAGCTGCGGGTAACTCACTAACCGAGGGATCTAAACCAACCCGCCAAGCATATACTCGTGTCCTGTCAAAGAGAGGTAGGCTGGCTAGTGATTCCGTTTCTTCCCTTGCAGTTGCTTCCTTTATTCGACAACTTTCCTTCTTATGCTTCTTTATTAGATTCCACTCAGGATTTGTTAGAGCTAGCCCCAGGATATTTACCTAAAAAGGTAATTTGGCAATCCAACAAGACAATAAAGCGGAAAATAAATAAAAGGAGAGACAAAAACACCAGAACACCAAATTTACGTAGTTCGGTCAATTGACCTACATCCACGGACGAAGGAGGAGCAAATCACTATTATAAAAGAGGGACAATTACAAATGCCTTAGGAAGATGTTCCTAGGCCATAAAACACCGGAAAATACTAAACAAGAAAAACCCAAATCTATAAGCCCAAACTATTTAATTGAGTGTGGACTTAAACCCAAAGCAAACACTTAGATTTTTCTTGTGGTGTATTTGACTTCAAAGCTCAGGCCCTTATTTATAGTTCAAACAGGAGATACCAAACTTGTTTTTCCTGATGTGGGACTATGTGGGACTTGCCAAACTAACAAATCTCCACCTTGGCATGTCCCAACATTAACAATTAACAAAACTTGCTCCACCTTCTTCACAAAAGCCCCAACGGGCAATCACCAACAATGAACACCAACCAAGTCCAAGCACTACTTGAACTTGTAAACCGGAAGAGGCTTCATAAGCATATCAGCTGGATTGTCCTTCGTATGAATTTTCTGAACAAGGACCTTTCCCTCAACAATGGTATCCCAAATAAAATGAAACTTCACATCGATGTGTTTCGTCCTCTCATGATACATCTGGTCTTTAGTCAAATGAATAGCACTTTGACTATCACAATAAATTGTAGTAACACCTTGATGCAAACATAATTCGCCGTACAAACCTCTTAACCATAAGACTTCTTTGATCACCTCTGTTACTGCCATATATTCTGCCTCTGTAGTAGATAAAGCCACGACAGGTTGTAAGGTAGCTTTCCAACTAACTGCACAACCACCAATGCAAAATACATAGCCTGTCAAAGATCTTCGTTTATCAAGATCCGTAGCATAATCAGAGTCGACGAAACCAACCAAAGTGTCATGATTTTTCCCAAACTTCAAACAAGCATCTGAAGTCCCTTGCAAGTATCTGAGAATCCACTTCACAGCCTGCCAATGTGTTTTACCCGGGCGAGACATATATCTGCTAACCACACTGACTGCTTGTGAAATATCTGGACGAGTACAAACCATTGCATACATAATATTGCCGATGGCACTAGAATATGGAACGTGTACCATATATTGTTCCTCTTCAACTAATTGTGGTGACTGAGCAGTAGATAACTGAAAATGGTTAGCAAGAGGAGTACTTACTGGCTTAGCATTTTTCATACCAAACCTCTCCAAGACTTTCTTGAGGTAATTTTTCTAGGTTAGAAATAATTTTCCAACTCCTCGTTCTCTTTTGATCTCCATGCCAAGAATTTTCTTAGCTGCTCCTAAATCTTTTATTTCAAATTCAGTACTTAGCTGCATTTTCAAAGTGTGAATTTCTGACAAATTCTTAGCTGCAATAAGCATGTCATCAACATAAAGTAACAAATACACAAAAGAACCATCAATTAACTTTAGAAAGTAGACACAGCTATCATACTTGCTCCTCGTGTAACCATGACTCAACATAAAAGAATCAAACCTCTTATACCACTGTCTTGGAGACTGCTTCAATCCGTACAAGGATTTCTTTAACAAGCAAACATGGTCTTCCTTACCATCAACTTCAAATCCATGAGGTTGCTCCATGTAAATTTGTTCTTCAAGTTCACCATGTAAGAAAGCTGTCTTAACATCAAGTTGCTCCCATTCCAAATCATACATGGCAACTAAAGCAAGCAAAACACGAATAGAGCTATGTTTAACAACAGGTGAAAATACTTCATTAAAATCAATACCATGTACCTGACTATAGCCCTTTGCAACCAATCGTGCTTTGTACCTTGCATCTTCAACCCCTGGAATACCTTCCTTCCTTTTGAAGACCCATTTGCATTCCACAATTTTCTTATCCGAAGGCGGCTTTACAAGATCCCAAGTTCTATTCTGATGAAGAGATTCAATTTCTTCATTCATCGCAATCAACCACTTAGCGGAATTTTCACAAGAAACTGCATCTGAGTAGGAAGTAGGTTCACCAACTTCACTTGTTTCTTCTGCAACAGACAAAGCATATGCAACCAAATTTGCATATCTTTGTGGTGGTCGAATATCTCTCCGTGGTCTATCCTTGGCTATGGAATATTGCTCTTCCTCTGGATCAGCTTCGTCAGTAGACTCGGGACCATCTACTGGCATTCTTTGAGTAGAAGAGTTCGACTGAAAAGAATCTGAACTACCAATCTCAAGCTCCACCTACTTCTGTGCACTATCATTTGTACAAATAGTAGATTCCTTTTTGGAAGATAACATAGACAATTCATCAAAAGTAACATCTCTACTGATTATAAATTTTGGGGATTTGGGATCAGAATACCATAATCTGTATCCTTTCACCCCAGAAGCATATCCAAGGAAAATATACTTTTTAGCTCGAGGTTCTAATTTTCCTTCATTTACATGCATGTATGCTGGACACCCAAAAAATTTTAAATCAGAGTAATCAGTAGGAGTACCTGACCAAACTTCCTCCGGAGTTTTAAAGTTAAGTGCTGCAGAAGGAGCGTGGTTGACAACGTAACAGGCCATATTAATCGCCTCTGCCCAAAAGTCTTTTGTCAATCCTGCATTAGAGATCATACACCTTGCTCTCTCCAAGAGTGTTCTGTTCATACGTTCGACCACACCATTTTGTTGAGGTGTCATCCTAACAGTGCGATGCCGAACAATTCCTTCATTTTTGTAGAATTCATCAAAGTCACCTTCACAAAACTCCATGCCATTATCTGTTTGAAGCCGCTTAATCTGTCTACCTGTTTGCTTCTCAATCAAAGCCTTCCATTGTTTAAAGGTTAGAAAAACATCATTTTTATGCTTCAGAAAATAAACCCAAACTTTCCTGGAATAGTCATCAATGAAAGTCAATATATACCGGGCACCACCCTTAGACTGAACACGAGCTGGACCCCAAAGGTCTGAATGAATATAGTCAAGAGTACCTTTCGTTTTGTGAACTGCCGGACAATTGAAGCTGACTCTTTTCTGCTTTCCAAAAATGCAGTGTTCACAAAAATCCAATGGCTCAGTACTCTGTCCACAAAGCAGACCCCTTTTGCTCAATATGCTCAAACCTTTTTCGCTCATATGACCCAAACGCATATGCCATAATTTGGTGATGTTAGAATCAGACAATGATGATGATGATGAGACTGCAACCGAGCCTGTGACAGTAGTTCCCTGCAAAATATACAAGCTACCAGACCTACAAGCTTTCATAACAACAATGGCACTTCTAGAAACTTTCATAACTCCACCTTCAGCTGTGTATTTACACCCAAGTGCCTCTAGGGTGCCTAAAGAGATGAGATTCTTTTTTAAATCAGGAACATGTCTAACATTAGTGAGCGTCCTCACAATACCATCATACATTTTAATTCGAATTGTGCCTTTACCAACAACATCACATGCGACATTATTGCCCATCAAAACAATTCCACCATTACAAGATTCATATGTGGAAAACAAATCCCTATTGGGACACAAGTGATAAGAACAACCCGAATCTAAAATCCATTCATTTTTAGACCTTGTCCTATCATCAGTAGCAAAGAAAATATTTCCAGCATTCTCATCAGCTGCTACACTAGCTTCAGCGGACTCAGTAGTTTTCTCAACACTTTTTCCCTTTTGCTTTAATTTATTTTTCAATTTAAAGCAATCAGCTTTAATGTGCCCCATTTTATGACAATATCTGCACTTCAAATTTCTATGTCTGGATTTAGATCTAGATTTAGATCTACTACTATCAAATTCTCTTTTATCCATTCTACCCCTGACAATCAGACCCTCAGCCTGATTCCCTTTACTTTCCCTAGTGATATCCCTGTTTATCTGCTCCTTAGATTTTAATGCAAATTTAATTTCCTGATACGAAATTGTTTCTTTTCCATAAATCATAGTATCACAGAAATACTTAAAGGATTGGGGAAGAGAACACAAAAGTAACAGGGCCTTATCCTCGTCATCAATTTTTGCATCTATATTCTTCAAATCCATAACTAAGGAATCAAACTTATCAAGATGTGAGAGCATAGATGTACCTTCAGTCATCCGAAGCATATACAAACTCTGCTTCAAGTAGAGACGATTCTCCACTATCCTCTTCATATACAAGGCTTTAAGTTTGTCCCACATGCTCTTAGCCGTAGTCTCCATAGCTACCTCCCGTAAAACCTCATCAGAGAGATTTAGGATGATGCTTGATCGGGCCTTCTTATCCATACCCGCAAGATCTTCCTTTGTTGTACCATTTGGAATGTTCTCTGCTCCTTGTAGTGCTAAATCAACTCTGTCTTGAACCAGAATGGCCTCCATCTTGAGTTGCCACATGCCGAAGTTGACATTTCTGTCGAATTTCTCGACGACGATCTTTGTTATTGTCATCGTTGCCAAAAGATCCTAAAACTAGGCTCTAATACCAGTTTGTTAGAGCTAACCCCAGGATATTTACCTAAAAAGGTAATTTGGCAATCCAACAAGACAATAAAGCGGAAAACAAATAAAAGGAGAGATAAGAACACCAGAACACCAAATTTATGTGGTTCGGTCAATTGACCTACATCCACGGATGGACGAAGGAGGAGCAAATCACTATTATAAAAGAGGGACAATTACAAATGCCTTAGGAAGATGTTCCTAGGCCATAAAATACCGGAAAATACTAAACAAGAAAAACCCAAATCTATAAGCCCAAACTATTTAACTGAGTGTGGACTTAAACCCAAAGCAAACACTTAGGTTTTTCTTGTGGTGTATCTGACTTCAAAGCTCAGGCCCTTATTTATAGTTCAAACAGGAGATACCAAACTTGTTTTTCCTGATGTGGGACTATGTGGGACTTGCCAAACTAACAGGATTCAACAGATTCCACACTTGATTCAAAAGATTCAACACGAGCACACCCAAACTTGGACAACACTAGCACTGCTCATTCTCTTTCTCTCGGCGCTAACACAGATGATACTGGGGATTCAAGTAGAACAGAAAAACACTCCTCACCCGAACCTAATGATTCTTAGCTTCTATCGAAAACGGAACTGTAAACCAGAACTGGCCTTAGCACTAGGTCTTCTTACGATCCCGGATCTTTCAACTGAACCTTGTAGTGGGCAACTTCTATATCTGCCCGAACCCCTCTCTTAGACACCGAACCTAGACTGAACTTTGATGCTTGGATCACACCTATTAGGACAGAAAGAGATACCTTATTGCCTTTTGCGTTGTTTCACATAGGGTTCACTCATATTATGGAAAATTCCCCATCTTTTGCCCTCCTATCAATTGTATAAATTCTGTTGACGCCTCAAAAGTATTGTTCTTGTTCCTGCTTTAACACCGCCAAGGAACTAAAGTAGATGAGCCTCATTCTGTTAATAGTAGCCAGTAGCGGCGAAAGAAGTATTTGTAGCTAAAGGAGAGTTAGAAGAGTGAGTCCCTTCTCCGTAGAGTTATTACCAAGTCTTTATTTGTGGGTTGGCGAGGCAATCCATTCTTTGACTGCTCCTGTGTGAGTTGAATCTTTAGGTGTTGGCTATGAAGCGGGAAGTTCCAAGATAGCGGTTTCTTCTAGCTTGAGGAGAGTCTCATTGGGTGCGAAAGGAAGCTGCAAGGAAAGTCGAGTTCATAAATGCAAGTAACGTTTGAGCTTTGTCAACAAGAGAGGAAATAGGTTATTGCTTGTGCTTGTGTCTAAGGCTTATTCTCTATCTAGTGGAGTACGGCGGTATCCAGGAACAGTCACAGTAGAAAGAATAGAGTATCGTTAAGTATATAATGGGGCAATTAGGGAATCCGTTGTTTAGTCGTAAACTGCAAACGAGACGGGAGTTTTTGACAAGGCTAAAGGGGGCGATTCCTTTCTGTTGAAGGAAGTGAGTGTGTTGAAGTGGAGTCATAGAGGGAGAGTGTTGTTCGCCCTGTTCCACTAAAGTGAATTCTAGACCATCCATGTGCTTAAGAGATTCAATGGAATTCATAACTTAAAGGATAGTTCGGGGCAGAAGAGAGTACTGGCTTTCTTGTCTAGTAGTTACTTGGCCCGGACTCCTTACTCTAAGCGTAAACAACACATATGACTCTACTTACTCTACGGACTGTTGACACTGCTAACTCTCCTAGGGCTCTACGATTGCTTTACTTAAACAAGTGACTTCTCGGATCTTTCTATCGGGCTGGAAGACACTTTAGTATTAGTCATTTCGATTGATATATATGAGGGTATTCCAACTCAAAAGCTATAGACAGATCCATTGTCCTTTACAGTAGGCGGCCTCTTCTCTTTTATGGTTTTGGGCCAATTCCTACAGCTAAGAATAAGGTAAGGGAAAAGGAAAAGGAAAGGGCGACTCATATTTGGAGTGGAGTTATACCACAAGCCATACCAAAGAAAGCAAAAAAAAGGAGCGGTGCAATATAATAGATTCTAAAGAGACACTAGCACCAAAGCAAGGCCCTCAGAAACCAACAATTTGAACTCGAATTGAAACCATGCCATGAAGAGTCGCTAATAGGAATCACATCTGAGTCCACCAACCCAACCTCCAAGAAGCAACATCTATTAAGTGCGTGGTAGATGTTCTTCTTAGCTAATCGGGAACAGCCTAGCTAATTACTATTTTCAAGAGATTCCATTCCTGTCATGTTTTATCACAAATAGAATCCAGTAACCAAAGAGCATAGCTTGCTTATCGGGGCCTTAGCGCTTTAAGAAAAGAGTGGAATTGAGCTGCACTCTGACTTCACTTCGGCTTCAGATCGTTTTTCTCTAATAACTACTGAAGATCAACTGCCGATTGGAATCTGGAGATTCTTCCCAAACCCAAACTCCTAGAGATCAGAGTCGAATTACCTACCCTGCTGAAACAAACAACTCATTCAACAACTTGACCTTTTGCCTCCAAATCCAAGAAATAATAAGGAATTGACGATGCCCAAGCCTTACTTACCAGCGGAATAATGCTTATTGTTGGTGTTCATGCCGGGCCTTACTTCTTATAGGCTTTCTTCTAAGCTCTGACTTCTTGAAGTCCCACGCGCCAGTTAGTGAGTATGCCTTTCCCACTGGAAACTCCTATTTCTCGTCTAAAAACTATGTCTTAAGTGTATTCAGAGAAACCTATGCCACTCAAACTAACTAAGCCAACTCCCTTCTGAGACTTGTTCCTTCTATACTAAATCCTATTACTTACTTACCAACAGACGATTCTCAACCCCCGAAGGCCTCTTCAAGTCTCTCATGATACCTGAGCTCTCCAAAACGAGTGTTTTCATGCCCCCTTATTGAAAAACCTACGTCTCTCTGTGTCCATCGCTCTTCTTTCGAGAACAAATCCATCTTCTTTTTGACCGGATGCCCTTCGGTATGGTTCTAATAAAGTGTTCGTCCCTGTACTAATCGATATCCACTACAGTTACGGAAAGGAAGTCGAAATAAGGGATTACCCGTGGGCCTTACAGGATCCCTTTGATCGCTTGGTCTTACTTCTTCTTTCTAGAGTACCCAGAGAAAGGATAAGATCGAAAAGGTACCTAGAGAAAGGATAAGATCGAATGAGTATGTATTAAACCCACTTATTCTAATAAGGCTAAATCAAGAGGAAGAGTTCATAGGCACATTCATTCCCTCCCACTCTTCTAGCTCAGATCGTAAACGCTCTTCTTCCAATAGCTTTGCCTTGACGAGAGCTTATTGAGTACTCCTATCAGCTCTTGGGAACCGGTCCTATTGAATCAGTTGCACTAACACCCTATTCTTGCATTTCCACAAGCCTTCTTCAGCCAACACCGAGTAGTTCCACTAATTAATACATGGAGTTCTGCACATGATGAAGTTTCGAGTGTTGTCCTTCCTTTCTTGGAGTTCCTGTTTTCGTATTGGTGTTAGCTTACTTTGTTGTCTGTTAGCGAGTTCCACTTGTTTGTATGACGTGCACCTATAATGTAATTGATTAACCTGACTGCCTTACTTGCCCACTAAACAGGATGGGGAAGGAATGGAGTATAAGTTGTTTCGGGTGCCTATAGGACTGTAGTCAATTAATGACCCTGGGTTGTTGTATTCGATGTGGATCATAGTCAAGCCCTACAATAGCAATCAGGCCTAGTTCCGATCTACAACCGGGAAGGCGGGGGCCTGTCTCGGTCTCCTTCAGCGTCAACCCATCAGGGATTGGGAAGTAACTAAAAAATTAGAGAAAAGTGCCGATAGTTGTCAATGAATGTCCCCCTAACTGAAACTTATATGCACACACACCGACTATGAAAGCTCTTGAAACAAAGGAAAGCATGGATAGAAAGAATGAGAGATTCGTTGAGCAGGTAAGCGGGGAAGTGATTCCGAAAGTCATTTAGGTCCCAATAGCTATTGTACAGGATTCAGGGAAATCATCAATTGGATAAGGGTGCCGCGATATGCCTATAGGGTAAGAGTAAAGACCCCATGTACAACTAGAAAGACGGTTGGTTTAGACCTCCCTGGGCATATATCTCTTAGTAAAGGAAAGAGTTAGGAGTGAACAAGCTATGCTCTGTAATGCTCATATCTGATATCATATGCAGTGAGATGATTTAGTGAGATGATTTTCCATTCATATATAAGTTGTGCGCTAGATTCCATTCCTTATTAGTTGAACAAGCAATTACGGTGGGCTTGCGTGTTAGCGAGTGAAACACTCTCCCTACTGCTAGGTTAATCCGCTCGACTCGAAGTAGCAAATAGAAACAACGATTTCGGGGCCATAGGTGTATGGAATCAATATTAACTCTGTGGGGCTCTTTCTAGTTCTGCCTCAACTTGTTCTTAAAGGAATAAAGCAACAACGGGTGGATCGAAAGCCCTAGTCCAACAAGGAAACAATGCAGTGTCATTTACGGAACTGAAGCCTTGCTCTCTTTTGCGAATCTCCTTTCTTTAGGCAAATCATAACTTATACAGCTATGCAAGAAAGATTCCATTGATGCTAGGCAGAAGATTCCATATTATTGACTCTGAATTGGGCTTCTTTCTCGCTCACTTGAGACTTAATCGGGCATTCGAACTTTGACTTAGTTGAAAGCAGGTAATCCGTAAGATGTTATGTGAATCTATAATATGCTATGTGCACTAAATGATATTCAAACAGCGGAACTTATGCTTATGATCCTGATCTCCTTGATGAACTGCTTTATGCCTCTGATCCTGTTCTTGCTTCAGATCGTTTAATGGATTTGGATTCCGCCCCCGCTTTCCTGGAAATAAGAGTCGATAACTCGATGGTCTATGTTCTCAAGAAAAAACACATTTGAACGGAGGTTAAACAGAGCTAATGGCCTACCTATAGCATTAGCATAATAATATCTCATTGATCCACTTTCCAGGACAACTCTTCTGGAACAAGACTGGAAGAACCCACTTATTTAGTCGCACCAACATCTACTACATGTAATGAAACAAGCTTAGGTTAGTTCCTGTCTTCAGCTAGGACTTACCCCTTTCCCTTTCATAGACTTACTCTGGACCTTGAATGTATCCGCAGGGCACCTCCCCTTGGTATAGGAATGGAAGAGCATTGCAGAAAAACATCAATTTCTTACTGATGCACTTGTTTCTTTGGCCTCCTTGCTAACGTTTACTGAATTTCATCCACCGAGCACAGCACAGACCTAATTACTTGCTATCCTTGCTCAAACAACACTTCTAGTCCAAAAGCCGGAGACAGTTCCATTAATCCGCTAGGAAGGGAGGTTCCCGCGATAGGTTATGGTGTATTCATAAGATATATATATTATATTATATACATATATATATATATATATATATATATATATATATATATATATATATATATATATATATATATATATATATATATATATATATATATATATATATATATATATATATATATATATATATATATATATATATATATATATATATATATATATATATATATATATATATATATATATATATATATATATATATATATATATATATATATATATATATCTAAACGGGGGCGAACTGAATAAGGCGACTTGACTGGGAATGGGCCTATACTCGGGAAAGCCAATCACCGAACGAACCTATACTTCATAACCGTATCCTGATACGATGAACTAAAAGCCAGCCTACTGAATGAACGAGCTGATCTCCTTTCTTTTGACACTCGACCAGAAGGAGACTCCCATATTGCTGCTGACTTTCGTATGCCTTTGATTTCGTCGTTGCTTGTTGAATTGGGGCTTCTTTCCTCGCTCACTTGAGACTTAATCGGGCATTCGAACTTGACTTAAGTTGAAAGCAGGTAATCCGTAAGATGTTATGTTAATCTATAATATGCTATGTGCACTAAATGATATTCAAATAGCGGAACTTGCGTATGATCCTGATCTATATATATATATATATATATATATATATATATATATATATATATATATATATATATATATATATATATATATATATATATATATATATATATATATATATATATATATATATATATATATATATATATATATATATATATATATATATATATATATATATATATATATATATATATATATATATATATATATATATATATATATATATATATATATATATATATATATATATATATATATATATATATATATATATATATATATATATATATATATATATATATATATATATATATATATATATATATATATATATATATATATATATATATATATATATATATATATATATATATATATATATATATATATATATATATATATATATATATATATATATATATATATATATATATATATATATATATATATATATATATATATATATATATATATATATATATATATATATATATATATATATATATATATATATATATATATATATATATATATATATATATATATATATATATATATATATATATATATATATATATATATATATATATATATATATATATATATATATATATATATATATATATATATATATATATATATATATATATATATATATATATATATATATATATATATATATATATATATATATATATATATATATATATATATATATATATATATATATATATATATATATATATATATATATATATATATATATATATATATATATATATATATATATATATATATATATATATATATATATATATATATATATATATATATATATATATATATATATATATATATATATATATATATATATATATATATATATATATATATATATATATATATATATATATATATATATATATATATATATATATATATATATATATATATATATATATATATATATATATATATATATATATATATATATATATATATATATATATATATATATTTTCCAGGACAACTTCTGGAACAAGACTAGAAGAACCCACTTATTTAGTCGCACCAACATCTACTACATGTAATGAAACAAGCTTAGCTGAGTTCCTGTCTTCAGCTAGGACTGACCCCTTTCCCTTTCATAGACTGACTCCGGACCTTGAATGTATCCGCAGGGCACCTCGCCTTGGTATAGGAATGGAAGAGCATTGCAGAAAAACATCAATTTCTTACTGATGCACTTGTTTCTTTTGGCCTCCTTGCTAATGTTTACTGAATTTCATCCACCGAGCACAGAGTCAACCAGTATTCTTTCGAGCGGTCAGGTCAACTTGCTAATGCCGATAAAACAAGAAAAGATTGAAGCACATAAAAGTGAGTTATTCTTCTTGCGGGACGAGAATGGAAGTCAGTCTAGAAGATGGCTTGTTGAGCATTGCTTCTAAGATGGGATTCTTATTACCGAAGTTCTATATGATACAAGCAAACTTATACGGAAGGGGAATATGCTTAGCGAGCTGTGTGTCCTGTAACCCCGTAACTACTAGCCAAGCAACTACAAGATCAGATCTTTCAATATGAAGTCGTCTACTCGAATGGTACTCGCTACCGGTTTTAGGCTTGAGGCACTGGTTCTAAGGCTTGGGCTGCTGAGTTACAGTCTGATACCCACTCCGGACAGGCTGCTACTCAGTGGTTTTAGTCTCTGTCTTGACCGTTTCAGTCTTGAGCTACTGGTTTTGATTCTGCAGCTACTGAAGCTAAGGCTAATACTTACTTGTTTGAGGCTGATACTAGCGGGTTTGAGGCGAGGTAAGGGATAAGAGCTACTCGTCCGGAGGTCAAGGCTAAGGTCACTGAGCTATAGTCTAAGCCCAGCCGGTTTGATTCAACAAGCAACTACTGCACTTAAATAATTGGTTGCGCGTTAGTCTCGTCCGCTGCCGGGTTTGAGTCTGAGGGAAGCGAGTATTAGGCTCTCGCTACTGTATTGGATCCTCAGTTCCATCGCTACAATTAAGATAAAGAGTAGAGCTGTTCCGAGCAATAGTCTGAGTGTAGAGCTAAGGTCCTATGAGTTAACAGCTAAGGTTTACTGTAGGAGTCTGTTCAAAAGTCAACTATACTAGCCTCGCCTCTTGCTCCTTTCTATCATACAGACAGAGCGAATTCTACTATTCTGTTTCCGGACTTACCGCTTCAAATCTCTTATTCTTTGAACTCTCCTTTGACTCAGCTACCTCAGGCTACTAAGACTAATTCAACTACTCTACTACTTGTTTGGGCAAGAACTCAAGTCAGAATGAAAGTCAGAATTCAATATTAACACATATACTAATACTATGAAGGAAACTCAAGGAATGAAACAAGCCCCCAGCCGGGAGTTCTAGTTTGAAGTAAGAGACACGTTACTACCAGACAAGCAGATAAGTAGACAAGCCCGCCAAGCTACAACTAAACAAGCAGAGTAGAATGGCCTGTTCCAGTTCAAAAGTAAGAATTACACTAGTGGGTATCAGGCTTCAAGCAGTACGGCCAAGCCTGTAGCTCTGTAGCCTAAGCCTTGCACTCCGCAGTCAAAGCCTGAAACTGGCTTATCCCTACCTAAGAATGGAGCTCAATTACCTTAGCCTGTAGCCCCGGACTAGTAGCTTTGACTCAGCAGCCCAAGCCTTAGACCACTCAGTAGCAGCCTGTAGCTCAGTAGCTTCGGACAAAGACTCAGAATTCAACCTATGAGTCGAAGCCTGTACTGAGGGAGACTTGCCCAAGAATGTAGCTCAGGAGTCAAAGTCGGATTTCTGGTCATATGATAGGTAGTAACTGGTAATGATCGGGTTTATGGTCATAGCTCTAATTCTTACCTTAATCGGATTTCTGGTCATATGAGTAGTAATAGGTAATATCGGAGTTCTGGTCATAAAAACTACTAGCGGCCCTGCCGTTCCTATAACTCGCTACCGCGCCTTGATCGGCTTGGTCAAGTCTTGGCTCTTGATTTCGGAGTTTTGGTCATAGGTCTAAGGTGTCATATCGGAGTTCTGGTCATACTGAGCTACAGGCTAAGGGAAGCTAGTTTTAGGCTTACTGTGGCACTGTTCAATTCTAAGTCCTAGCTCTAAGCCTACTACTTACTGGTTTCATTCTTGAGCTACCGGGCTGCAAGCTTTGATTTACCGGTTTGATTCTTTGTCCGGGGGGTCGTGTTGTTTACTTCCTTGTTTCATTCCTATTACTAGGGTTGAGTGGCTTTTCGGACTATTTGAAATGTAATCTTATAATAAGAACAGATAGAATTTCTCCTAGCTTTTCCCCTACTGTGTGTCTACTGTGGTTAGTATAGGAAAAAGATATCGTTAAAACTAGCGGCCCTACCGCGACACAAGTGTCTTGGCTCTTGTTTTTTTAAGATTTGATCATTTCTTCTTTTCTTTGATTCCAATACCCGAGCCACCAAGATGGTACTCTCCGGAAATACCCGAGCCTGCCCTAGCCACAGAGGAATGAAACCACCCGAGCCTAGCTAGGAATGCAACAAGCCTAGCCTAGCAACAAAACCACCCCTAACAAGTATTTCGTACCTGCCCGAGCCTAACTATGCTCTAAACAAGAAAGTAAGAATGACTCTCCACTCTTATATCTCCCGACTTCCTATACTCCTTAAACAACAACAGGAGATTGACTTACTACCGAAGAGACTCCAACTAGTAGTCAAGTAGACAAGCCACACTAGATGCGGATTTCAAGTGATAGGTTCCTTCATGTGCTACAGTTTGATTCGAGCCAAAATTCGTCTGTGTCGCTCTTGTTCGTTGGTTGTTTCGCCCCCAGCTGGTGCAGGGTTTACCTCCCTCCAATTCATTTGCTTCCATCCTTTGAATTCCTCACCTATCCATCCTTTCTTTCAGTACCATAATACAGCATTCCTTCTGTTACTCCTAAGGATCATTCTCATTCTAATTATAGAAGGTATATTCTCCTTACCCTCTCTCGAGCCGACGCCACTCCTACCGATCTTCTTTGACTGAGGAGAGCTCGTCAGCCATATTACATCCGCTATTCCTCAGTGTATCGGTTATCCTTGTAGCGAAAGAGGTGCATACGTGCAGGCCACCACTGGAGTTGGTATTCTACTAGATAAAGGCTTACATAAGATGAGTGCCCCCCGTAACTTTTCGTAAGATGTTTCCCGAATTCAAAGGGCCCCAGCTTCATGTTTCCTTTCAAAAGGGCGTGGGTAACTATTTGCGAGTATATAATGAAAGTGGATCCGACACCTTTTACATGGGGTCCGTACTCTTTAAATACATTCGAGATATCGGTAAAGCTCAAGCACAACATAGAAGGAGTCCTAGAAGAGAGTAATGATCTCATTCTACCAACACTAAAGCACTTAGACAAAAAGATCTGGCCGGGGATGAAGCCAAGGTTTCTGATGCCGGGGCTCAATCCAAATCCAAGGTTTCCGATGCTGGGTCTCAATCCAAGGTTTCCGATGCTGGGTCTCAATCCAAGGTTTCCGATGCTGGGTCTCAATCCAAGGTTTCCGATGCCGGGGATGAAGCCAAGGTTTCTGATGCCGGGGCTCAATCCAAATCCAAGGTTTCCGATGCCGGGGATGAAGCCAAGGTTTCTGATGCCGGGGCTCAATCCAAATCCAAGGTTTCCGATGCTGGGTCTCAATCCAAGGTTTCCGATGCTGGGTCTCAATCCAAGGTTTCCGATGCCGGGGATGAAGCCAAGGTTTCTGATGCCGGGGCTCAATCCAAATCCAAGGTTTCCGATGCTGGGTCTCAATCCAAGGTTTCCGATGCCGGGGATGAAGCCAAGGTTTCTGATGCCGGGGCTCAATCCAAATCCAAGGTTTCCGATGCTGGGTCTCAATCCAAGGTTTCCGATGCTGGGTCTCATTCTGATGCCGGGGCTCAATCCAAATCCAAGGTTTCCGATGCTGGGTCTCAATCCAAGGTTTCTGAAGCCAAGATACTTGAGTCACAGGGAGTTGCCTCTCCGAGCTACGTGGATAAAAGGAAGTGTAGTAGTTCCACCACTACCAACACAGCAACACCAATACATTATTCTTCCTTATGAACATAGCTACACCAATAGTCTCTTCTTCTCCTGCCAACTTACAGAGCGGAATGGGGACTCATCCAAAGACAAAAGGCTTGCCCCAGGAGTTTATTGTCAAGTATTATAAAAAGAGGGAGATCACTTTATATGCTAGGTTAGTCAGCTACTTGTCTGCAGCGGGTTGGCCTGAAGAGTACTCAATGCAGTATTTGAAAGAGAAATATTTCTTATTAGACTAGCTCACCGTCAATCTGATCTTCAGTAGACCAATAGGTACCAAGCAGCTGCTGCTTTATGGCCTTCCCAATACCCAAAAGACGCTCGTTTTCCAACTTCTGAATGAGGTTTTACATATCTACCATGCCACCACGAATGATTATACAGGTGCACATGATGATTATGATCTTTGGCTATTTGATGAAATGACTTTATTGGAAGATGAGAATATGAGCTCTGGTTTGGTCAATCTCTTACGTCTTCTGCAAATAACACTCTCTTGCATGTCCTAAATGGCGAGGAGTTCCGGTTGGATATGAAGGATGGTCATGCTTTTACGAAGGGAAAAAACGTCCCTATCGTAGGAACAACAAACAAGCTTGTCAGTAGTTTAAGACAGAGCGGCCCTTTTCAGGATATATTCTTTCATTTGGAATTTAGGAGTCGGTTGCCTTTGCTAAGGGCGGAGCGGTTGATATCTACCCTTTTTGGCTGTATCAGTCGTCGTTTGCAGCAAAAGGATGTTTCATGGGATGATGCTCAATTCATTTCTCTCTAATATAATGAGGAGCACGGTAAGCTGCACCTCTTCCCTACGAGCCTCACTACTAAACTCAATTCTGAGATCTCTCAATTACGAGCAATGAGGAGCCCGGAGATGCATCAGAGAGCCGGGGAACTTTTAGAAAATTGTTTAACGCTCAGTGATAGAGGTTATATCGAAATATCAGAGTCCCTCAAGATCGAAATGTGTTGCTCATCAATTAGAGAGGCATGGGCCCATATCACACGAGCACCTACATTTCCATGGTCAACTTCTTGCGAGTTTAGTACAAGCACAACAAGATTCTTCTGATTGTCCATTCCTTTCTTATGGTGAACTCATGCGGAGGAAAGTGTTTTCCTTCATGGAATTCGCCTTCATACCTTTAAAGTCCCACCAGCAGCTCTTCGACGAACGGTATAGGGAGTCCTACATTACATGGTTTCATTTAAATGGTATCAATGGACAGTGGCGCTCGTTTGTTATGGGTATCCACGAGGATATTGAGAAGATTCCCTACTTAGGATGCCATATACCATCTTTGTCAGACATCACTATAGATCTAGATAAAGAATTTACTAAGAAGGAGTCGGCTTCTTAAAAATGGAAGAAAAACGAAGCACTGGGGGCACCTCTGACATAATTTGCTATGAGCCAAGGAACTACTACAAACAGCCAAGCAACTACTACAAACGCATCACAAGTAATAACTCTTTTTCTTCATTCATATGCCCCCGGGCGCCCCTTCATTCTGTATTTCCTGATTGATTCTTTTGTTGAAGTGTTATTCCTTGGTTTCATTGGTTGTTCGAGATCTACTTCACAGGCGGGGTAGAGAAATGCCTTTACGAGCTCCCTACCTCAGCTAGCACAGGGCAGACCCAGAGAGATGGCAACTCGACCTGGACACTTTTTCCTCTGTATGGCAACTCAATCTACAATAATGGATTCTTCCTTTAGTAGTTGCTAAGTAGTTACTTGTCTGAAACTGGAGAAATTGGACTCTCTTGCGGGGCATATAAGATTGGATCTCTACTTGGGCAGTAGAAATTCTAGAGAAAAAAACTAAGAAAACTCTGCCAAAACCTTGAGTTCCCTCCTCCTAGTGCTTAGAGTTAGTCCTAAGAGAGGTGTGTGAGGGAATACTTATAAAAAGAGTGACTTGTAAAGGTTATCTCCTAAACATGGGCCCAACTAGCCCCTAATGGGTTGGCCAATTCCAATCCTAATTATGTGCTATTTACGAATTCTAAGGCATACTTAAGCTAAACAAGTCCGTAAGTCTAGGTTTCTTCCGACGAGCTTTCAGTGATCTTCCGAACTTCGACACTTCCGACGATCTCTCAGTAATGTTCCAGCGGACTCCCAACAAGATCCTAGACTTCACGATGATCTTCTTGGCTAGTTCCGATGAGCTTCTTTGGTAAGCTCCTGACTTCTCAGTTGGTTCCGGTAGAACTTTCGACGAATGTCCTAACTTCCGACGAACTCTCGAACTCCTAACAAAATCACGTTCTTGACTCCAGGACTTTATTTTACTATATGTGTTACTGTCATAGTTAATCCTACACACATAAAATACACTTCGATGTAGACAATTATTACTAAGCATGAATCATGTTGTTTAGTATGTCATTGGTCTATCGATACTCCATCCGATTCTTTGACGCATCGTCCTCTCTTGTGACCTATTGCCTAATCGGTCAGTTAACCTCTGCAACTATGATATCCTTAGCGCAATATCCGTTCTTCTTGGCCTGATGCCCGAAAGCCCGAAGCCTTCTGACGATACGTCGACCGATCCTTCGGCTCGACGTCCAATCTTCTGACATGTTCCACCAGCCCAATATGATTCTTCTTGCTTTAATTGTCTCTCCCTGATCGAAGCATCTTGTGTCACTCAAAACACAAATCAAATCATAAATACTTATCAATTGGTTTCATCATCAAAATCTGAGATTCAACAATCTCTCCCTTTTTTATGATGACAACTAATTGATGACGAAGTTAACCTTAACTCCAAGAGTTTAAACAAATTCCCCCTATCAAAATAGTATATTGATATAACTCTTGGATTCAACAATCCAAGCAATATGTTATCATAAAACTTATGCATAACATCATCATACTTCTCCCCCTTTATCATCAACAAAAAGGAGAAGTTCAATTATCAAGTGTTTGGACATACAAGTTCAAATCATTGCATAATAAACCTCAAGTTTTATCATCATGCAAGCTAGCAATAATTTTGAGTTTTGCAAGTTTGTGAATTTTGCTAGATGTACAAGTTAGCAAGCAAGTTTTTGCATATTCTTGACTTGTGCTAGCTAGCAAGCTAGCTATCTCCCTATTTGTCATTGTCAAAAAGAAGGGAAGAATACAATTTTGTATCACTTTTTCCATTTATAACAATTTTCAATGCATGACAAAGGTAAAGTATCAACCTTATTTCAATATGTTTGTGCATCATTATAGTTTCAATTTACAACATACACAATTTTAAAACTTTACATATCATCCTTACTCTATGCATGATAATAAATCAATCATTATATCATACATGATACTCATAAGTTAGCAAATTTTATATTATTTTAGAGCATCAAAACAATATCATGAGTATTTCATGCATTCATATCATCACATAAAGAATATCAAGAAGAATTAGGTGATGAGATATACTTCAAGAATACAAGGAATTATATAAAGACAAAAAAAAATCATATCATGAAAGATGAGATCCTGTGAATACCAAAAGACATTATTCATTTTGATAAATCTCATTTTAAATATTCAAAGAGAAATCGTAGGAGATCAAATAATAAAAGATATTCAAATGAAATTTTAAGTCATGAATTTTGAAAATGATATTCTCTTTAATAAATCACAAAAAGAAATGTAAGAGAAAAATATTTCAATTCATGCATAAGAAATCTTATGATTCATATAGAAAATCTCCTCTTTAGTAAAATACCAAGAAAAATCGTAAGAGTACAAAGATGAGATCTCGAAAAAAAAAATCAAGTATTTCCAAGAAATCAAGATAAAGCTCATTCAAATTCAAATCATTAAATCAAAATCATTTTCAAGAGATTAAAAAAAATAGGTTCATTAGACTCTCCTTTTTGAAAAGTCGATAAAGTAGAGAAATTTTTCAAGGAGAAAGCTTTCTTCTTTTTAGTATTACAATTCATAGGATTGATTTCATAGAAGCATGCCTTTTTCATTTATGCCAAATAAAAACATGCATCAATGTTTAGGATCGAAAAATACGTTTTGTCATAAAAACCATCCATCTTATTTATAACCAAAAAAGTAATTTTCATTGCGATAAAGATCAATAAGCCATGAATCACAAAAATCATCATGCATAATTTCACATTAAGCATGATATCAAACCTTTTAACAGTTTCATTAAGCATGGTTTCAATGAAAATCGGAAATCATCAAGATACATATTATTTCTTCTTGAAAAAATATACATAGGATTATCATTGATTTAAATCTAACATTTTATTCCTTTAACATAAGACATGTAATTTTCATTATCATTTTCAAAATTACTAGCATGATCCCAATTTTTTATATTTTCATTATATTATTAAACATGTAATTGTCAAGAAAAATAATTTTTCTAAACTAAATTAACAATAACTAATGAAAAGCATTATGTAATTTCAAAGTAAACTAAGGGCATTTTGATTACCTCATCGTCGAAAGCCATTAAGGCGTAGTTTGTCACCTCGCCTTAGTTGATTTTCTCCTCATCTTCGGAGGAGCTCGATTCATCCCAAAGCGCTTCCCTCTTCTTACGTTCAGTAGGTGTGATCTTTTTGTTCTTTAATTTTTGTTTCATGAACTTTTTAAATTTCATAGTAAGGAGTTCAAGTTCACCATCACTTGAGCTTATGCTCGAGTGGTCTTCGATTGTTTTAAGTCCAAAATCCTTCCTGTTCTTTGAAAGGTTGTTCTCAAGTTCATTTTGTGCCACATGTGTCATAAAACTCATTTCATAGTGTTAGGATCAAGAGCACTAAGAGGGGGGGGGGGGGGTGAATTAGTGCAGCAAAAAACTTTCAACGATTAAAACTGGGTTCGTACGATAAAAAACAATTTCGATGCGACAGCCGATTCAGAAAGTTCTTTAACTTAAGATCAAGCGAAGTGCAGTTAAAGTAAAGCTATGGAGGCAGTTTGCAGTTAAGATAGAGAACAGAATATAAATACAAACTGAGATTTAGAGTGGTTCTGTCAATCTTGACCTACATCCACTTTTGGCTTCCTCCTCCGATAAAGTCACCGACGTCCTCTAGAGGCCTCCCTTCAATAGGCGAAGGCCAACCATCCTTTTACAGTTTCACTCCTTTTGACAGGCTTAGGAGACAACCCTTACAGATTTTTCACTCCTCTCTTGAATGATCAAAACTTGGAAGAAAAGAGGAAGAAGGACTTTTGCCATTTACAACACTTTTGCCATTTACAACACTTTTGAGCTCTAAAAATCATAGAGTAAGATCAAAATTTCGGTGTCCTTTCATGCATGAAAGGGTAAGGTTTATATAGGCCAGAAACCGGTTTGAATTTGGAGCTCAAAAATGTCATCTCCCAGATTTTCGGGGTCCTGGCGGTACTACCGCCATAATTGGGCAGTATTATCGCCTAACAGAGCTCGGAGACCGAGCTTAGGCGGTACCACTGCCTTACAGGGGCGGTACCACCGCCCAGCCTCGCTCGGAGACTGAGCCCAAGCGGTACCACTGCTTGACATGGGCACTTCCACTGCCTAGCTTTCCTAAGAGACTGAGCTCCTAGGCGGTGCCATCGCCGATCCAAGCAGTGCCACCGCCGACTAGAAAATCTGGGTCCGAATGTGCTGATCCATTCGACTCAATTTGGGTCTGTCAAGGGCCCAATTGCCCCAAGATTAAGTTAATGGGATCACCTCCCATTTTTAACTTAATCATCATGCTAATTACGATACTTTTAAGACATTTACTACAACTTGCTCCGGTGCGTCAATCGCTTCTTCCGGCGAACATCCGATGAACCCTCAACGATGCTCCGGCAGACTTCCGGCAAACTCGTGGACTTGCGATGATCCACTTGGCAAGTTCTGATGAGCTTCTTTGGCAAGCTCCTGGACTTCTCGGATTGGTTCCCACAGAACCTCCGACGACCGTCCGGACTTCCGTCGAACTCTTGAACCCCCAATGTGATCATAGTCTTGACTCCGGCGCAACTCCTACTGTATGTCTTACTTTCATCGTAGTTGATCCTACACACTTATCTCAACATATGGATTAGATAACAAATGACAATTGACTTCATCATCAAAATCCGAGATTCAACAATCTCTCCCTTTTTGATGATGACAATCAATTAATAACGGAGTTAATCTTAACTCCCCCTATCTATATGCCATACATGAAATAAGTCATTCTTGAATTCAAAGCCTTTGAATTCAAGAGACATATTGATAAGTTAAGATCGTTTAACCTTATCAATACTCCTATCATGATTCCTATCATGATGTATCTCTCTGAAAATGATGTCAAGGCTTGACATCCATTTTCAAGTCTTACATTTCAAATGTGAATGATAGTAATGGTAGCAATTCATCATATGGTAAGATATCAACATGTAAAATTATGATGTAAGCTTTTGATATCTTAACATAACACGCATTTCAAGTGTTTAGCAATCATAGCAATTCATCACATGGCAAGATATCAATATGTAAAATTGCGATGCAAGTTCTTGATCTCTTAACATGATGCAAATATTTCAAGTGTTTAGCAATCATAGCATTTCATCACATGACAAGATATCAACATGTAAAATTGCAATGCAAGTTCTTGATATCTTAACATGATGCATATATGGCATAATGCAAATATGGCAATCATTGCATTTCTATCATCAATTTACCATATCTTTCGATGCAAGCTTCATTTGATATCTTAACATAATTCAAATTCAAATATGGCACTCATAGCATCAATTCATATATTTCTCTCCCTTTGTCATCAACAAAAAGGAGAACGATATAAGCAAATTTTAAACATAAGTGCGGTAATGATTCATGCCATAACTAGGTTCATGTCATTTTTCAACAATGAGTAATAGGATACCAATTTTACAAACATCTCAAGGAAAACATGACATGGAGATTACTTCTTCCTTTTTATTTGGTATTATCTTTTTGCATGAAGGAGGAAAGCCATTTGTGAGATTACTCGAATGAAGTTAAAATCAATAAGCACTCTTCATTTTTACAAGGATCAAGATATGTATGTGAATCAAATCCTTGCAAGTAAAAAAATATCTTCCCTCTTTTTTTTTTTCAAGGCGTTTATAAGAAGGAATCATCAAATCCATTTCTCGAAAAATATTTTTCACATGATAAGTCTATGAGATATGCATTTGCTAGTTAATTACATATGTCAAAAATCAATGATATGAATCAAACTCGATATGTATCAAGAAAATCCGAAAATAAAATTTAATACTTTGATGCATTCGGACAAGGTTTTGCTATAGATTTTCAAATATAATCATAAAGATAAAACATGCTTATTATCATGAAAATTTTTGTATCCAAAACACATAATTTCCAACATGTTATTAAGGCATGTTATCGTGTAAAATTCTCATCATAGCAATTAAGTGATTTGATCATTGAATTAAGAGAGTCTGAAAAATAAATTTAATGAGTTCAAGCATTCGGACACATCTTTGCCATAGTTTTTCAATGAAGATAAATATGCTCATCAACATGGAAATTTTAGTATCCAAAACACATAATTTCCAACATGTTATGTAATCGAATAAAATTCTCATCATATGCAATTAAGTTATTTGATCATTGAATTAAGAAAGTTTGAAAAATAAATTTAATGAGTTCAAGCATTTAGACACATCTTTCAAGGATTAAGAGAGCATGAATCTTTTCAAATCACAATGAGAGTATAACATGCTCATCATAGAAACCAAGGCATAAGATTTTCAAGGTAAGAATGTTATAAAGGCAATCAATTTTCACACGAAATTTAAATGATCAAGGAAAATCCAAAAATGAGTAGCATAAAGAAATTCAAGGAAAATTCAAAATGATATTCAATTAATGTTCTTAATTCTGCATATGCTCAACAAAATAATACATCAAGTAAACATATCAAGGATTAGTAGTCATCAAGGCAAGCGGCATTGTGATCAAAGTAGCATAAAGAGTTTTCAACATAATTGTTACAACAAGAAAAGAAGAGATTGTGTCCACATTTACATATACAAGCTCATTCAGGAGGTGGAAAATTAAGATGCCTAAATAAGGAGTCAAATTGTCGATGAATTTGCTGTAGCTCAGATAGGATTTGATCTTGGCAATGTTCAAGCCGATCTTGTCTTTGTTCAAACCGATCTTGTCTTTGTTCAAAGCGATCCATCTGAATCCCTATGTCTTCAATAGATGATGCAAGAGTTTGCTCAAATGGATGTGTTTCCTCAAACGGACCAATCAGAGGAGATTGATTACTCCTAAAGATTGGTGTTTCTGGTTCTAGTTCAGGTTGAGAGAAATCAGTTCTTCTAGGCATTCTAACCCACATACCATTTCTAAATGTACATCTCATTCGTTGAAGTAGATTTTTATTTATGATGCTAAATCTATCTAGCTTTATAACCTCTTCATCGGGTGGTATTACAATATCATAGGCATGGAGTATTCTAGTGATTATGCCACCATATGGAAACATCATG
This sequence comes from Musa balbisiana, assembly GCA_004837865.1. NCBI lineage: Eukaryota > Viridiplantae > Streptophyta > Magnoliopsida > Zingiberales > Musaceae > Musa > Musa balbisiana. The sequence goes on from CM017188.1 coordinate 33,783,796, forward strand.
TCCTTTTTAGATATTTCTATCATGTTTTGTTGGATAAGGTAACCAAAATAGTTGTTATATCCTTTCATGATCCAATACATGGTACCTAGTTCCATTTGATTTACTTCATCATGATGGTATTATTTCAGGAGAATGATACTAGTTAAGATGTGATGAAGTATTTTGGTGTTTAGTGGTAATAAATGTTCACAGCTTTTAGGAAGTATCACTAAGTTGGGATTATCGAAAATTATTCCTAAGGCTTCAACGTATGTGGTCCCAACTGTCTCATCATCCCATAGTCCTTTAAAATAACAACATTTATCTTTTACAGGGATACCTATCATGTCGCAAATGAATCTATCCGTAATGGAAATATGTTGTCCTAAGAGATAGGTAGACACTCTTTTTTCTTCATCTACATATAGATTGTTGTAAAACAACCTAACAAGTCTAGGAAAGATGGGTTCACTAATTTGTAGGATTAGGAGTAGATCTAAATTTGAAAACCATTGAATTGTCTCTAAATTACTTAGTTCATTTAGATCATCATACTTTCCCTTATGGATATTTCTAAACTCTATAGAAGTAAATTTTTGGGCATATAGTTTTGAATCGAAAAGGGTGGGATCAAAGTTTTCTTCTAATCTCCTCTTTCCTTTGTCCCTAGAGGATCTTCTAGAGCCCATAACTACTGCTATTTAAGAAGATAGTAATGAGCAAGAGTAAATGATATAAAATAGAAATCAAAAGCCTCTTTGAGAATACCTTAGTTGAGATTTTCAAGAGGATGAATGATTTGATTCTTGATCTTGCATGAAATGGGCAGTTTTTAGGCAGTTCAAGGGGAGAAATGGAGGTGGAGAAGAGTTAGAGCTACTAGGAGGAGAAGAAAGTGAGTTGGGGTCAGTTCCACTGCCAGCCCTATCTCGATTTAAAAGGGGCAGAGTTGCGGGTGGTAGCACCGCTGGCTGGGTGGTGCAACCACTTACTACCCGTGACAACCGGCGGTGCTATCGCCAGCTGGGCGATGCCACCACCTACAGTTGGTGAGCATTGTTTTGAGGGTTGTTTGGGCTGCTTTTGATGTTTTTGATTTGAGGAGAGTTTTTGTTTGTGGAGTAATCAACTTTAATTATGTAATTAAATAAGAGTTTCCATCTCAAGATTAGAAATTTCATACGTTCATGATAGATCTTATGACGTGCATACTCTACTTCAAATGTTGTATACAATTTTTGACATGTTCATGACTTATTGTTCAAGTTGGTAAGCTTCACTAGTTCATGACAAACTTGGCTTGCAAGACATAAGTTCATAATATGGTTAGATCCGAAAATAAAGAAGGAATGAATCCGATGAATTCAGAAATCCAGAGGATGTGTGAAGGGAGAATTAAATATGAGTTTCAAAATCAAAGGGATCAAATAGGATTGTATCAGTATCACTCTGTAATATTAATTCTCTAATCCTCTTTTTATCATTTAGGCTAGAGAGCATCACATGTCTTTTTGGATCTCAGGTCATGAATATTGAGTACCCAAAAAGCAAGATATTATCTCTTGCTCCTAGCTTGTGATGGTCTACGTTTCTACAAGAAAGGATGATTTTTAGGTACCCATTTATTTTTGGGTGCCTAAAAAATTGATCTATATTATTTATCATGTTGCATAGTATTTATCATGGTTCCTTTAGAAACCCAAATCAGTTTGATCATACTAATTTTCTTGAATAGACAATGATAAGTTTTATGTCCATGTTTGCAACAAACGTTACATTTGCTTTGGTGTCGAACATATAAGATAGGGCCTTTTATGAAGGTGGTTGGATTTTGGTGAGAACTTCTTACAAATCTGATTCCACTTCTTTTAGGAACATGACCCTTATTTATAAGGATCATATTCAAAGACTTGCTACCAACCTCGAATTTCTTCGAAGTGTCTTTAAGTAGTAAGTTATCCTTTTGGAGAGTTTCTAGATCATGGCATTTTTTACATGGAGCTAAACTATCATGATATTCAGTTTTTAATTTATCAAAATTACAAGTAAGACTATCATGCTACTTTTTTAGCCATTTGTATTTTTTACTAATAGTTTTGTATTCATCAAATAAGTCATGGAAGGCATTTAATAATTCATCAAATGATAAATCTGCATCAATTAAATTCGTTACCTCATCTCCGATGGCCATTAGGGCATAATGAGCAACTTGCTCAGTGTTGGACTCCTCTTCTTCGGACGCACTTGAGTCATCCCACATTGCTTTGAGCACCTTCTTCTTTGGTGTTCTCTTCTTGGTTTGGGGACAATCACTTTATAGTGTCCCGACTTCTTGCATTCATAGCAAATAACTTGGTCCTTTTTGCGTTCAAATTTATTTTTTGTGTCATTTTTAAACTTGTTTCTTTTAATGAATTTTTTGAATTTCCTTGTTAGAAGTGTCAAGTCATCGTCACAGTCTTCATCACTTGAGTTTTCTCTCAAGTGGTCTTCGAAAGTTCTAAGTGTCATATCCTTCCTGTTCTTTGGAAGGATGTCTTCTTACTCTTCATGAGCTTTGCAAGTCATTTCGTAGGTCATTAATGACCCGATTAATTCTTCAAAAGTTGTTTAAATCTTTAGCCTCTTGAATAACAGTGACTTTAGGGTCCCAACTCTTAGGAAGGGATCTTATAATCTTATTTATGAGCTCAAAATCCAAAAAACTTTTGCTGAGTCTTTTTAGACCATTGACGACATCCATGAAACGAGTGTACATGTCGTTAATAGTCTCGCTCTGTTTCATTCAGAAAAATTCAAAAGAATGTATCAAAAATTGATTTTTGACTATTTCACTCTACTTGTGCCTTCGTGAGTCACTTCGAGTGTATGCCAAATATCAAATACGGTTTCACAAACCGAAACACGATTGAACTCTTTTATCAAGCACACAAAATAAGACATTTATAGCCTTTGCATTAAGAGCGAAAGTCTTCTTCTCCAATTAATTACAATCGATCATTGGAAGAGAAGACTTCAAAAATCCATTTTCGACAAGATTCCAAAGTTCAAAATTCATTGAAATAAGGAAGATCCTCATTCGGGTCTTCCAATAGGTGCAGTCCATCCCATTGAACATGGGTGGACGTGTAACAGAGTGGCCCTCTTGGTTTACAGCGTATGCCATCTCTCTTGGGTTTTAATCTGATTGAGAGTTAACCCCACTTTGAAACCAATTGTTAGGATCAAGAGCACTAAGAGGGGGGGGTGAGTTAGTGCAGTGGAAAACTTTCGACGATTAAAATTGCGTTCGTATGATAAAAACGATTTCGATGCGAAAGCCAATTCGAAAAGTTCTTTAATTTAAAATCAAGCGAAGTGCAGTTAAAGTAAAGCTATGTAGGTAGTTTGTAGTTAAGATAGAGAATATAATATAAATGCAAATCGAGATGTAGAATGGTTCGGTCAATCTTGACCTACATCCACTTTTGGCTTCCTCTTCCGATGAGGTCATCGATTTCCACTAGAGGCCTTCCTTCAATAAGCGAAGGCCAACCACCCTTTTATAGTTTCACTCCTTTTGACGGGCTTAGGAGACAACCCTTACAAAATTTTCACTTCTCTCTTGAATGATCAAAACTTGGAAGAAAAGAGAGAGAAGAACTTTTGCCCTTTACGACACTTTTGAGCTTTAAAAATTACAGAATAAGATCAAGCTTTCGGTGCCCTTTCATGTATGAAAGGGTGGGGTTTATATAGGCCCCAAATTAGTTTGAATTTGGAGCTAAAAAATGTCATCTCCTGGATTTTCAGGGTCCTGGCGGTACTACCGCCATAATTGTTGAATCTCGTATTTTGATGATGAAACTACTTAATATGTATTTATGATTTAATCTACGTTTTAAGTGATGTAGGATACTTCGATCAGGATGAGACAATTAAAGGCTTCGGGTCGACATTGTTGAATCTCAGATTTTGATGATGAAGTCAATTGTCATTTGTTATCTAATCCATATGTTAAGATAAGTGTGTAGGATTAACTACGATGAAAGTAAGACATGCAGTAGGAGTTGCACCGAAGTCAAGACTATGATCACGTTGCGGGTTCGAGAGTTCGACGGAAGTCCGGACGGTCATCGGAGGTTCTGCGGGAACAAATCCGAGAAGTCCAGGAGCTTGCCAAAGAAGCTCATCGGAACTCGCCAAGTGGATCGTCGCAAGTCCAAGAGTTTGCCGGAAGTCCGCCGGAGCATCGCCGAGGGTTCGTCGGATGATCGCCGGAAGTTCGTCGGAAGCTCGACGGAAGAAGCGATTGACGCACCGGAGCAAGTTGCAATAAATGTCTTGAAAAATATTGTAGTTAGCATGATGATTTAGTTAGAAATGGGAGGTGATCCCATTAACTTAATCTTGGGGAAATTGGGCCCTTGACAGACCCAAATTGGGCCAAATGGATCAGCCCATTCGGACCCAGATTCCTTGGCCGGCGGTGGCACCGCCTGGGTCGACGGTGGCACCGCCCAGCAGCCGAGTCTCGGAGTGAGGTCAGGCGGTGGCACCACCCCTGTCAGGCGGTGGCACCACCCCTGTCAAGCGGTGGCACCGCTTGGGCTCAGTCTCCGAGTGAGACTGGGCGGTAGTACCTCCCCTGTCAGGCGGTGGTACCGCCCGAGCTCGGTCTCCGAGCTCTGTCAGGCGGTAGTACCGCTAGAACCCCGAAAACATGGGAATTGATATTTTTGAGCTTCAAATTCAAATCAGTTTGGGGCCTATGTAAACCCCACCATTTTATGCATGAAAGGGCACTGAAACTTAGCATTTATTCTGAGATTTTGAGAGCTTAAAAGTGTTGTAAAAGGCTAGAAGTTCTTCTCCCTCTTTTCTTCGAAGTTTTGATCATTCAAGAGAGGAGTGAAAAATTTGTAAGGGTTGTCTCCTAAGCCCGTCAAAAGGAGTGAAACTGTAAAAGGGTGGTTGGCCTTCACCTATTGAAGGAAGGCCTCTAGTGGACGTCGGTGACCTCATCGGACGAGGAAGCCAAAAGTGGATGTAGGTCAAGATTGACCGAACCACTCTAAATCTCGGTTTGCATTTACATTCTGTTCTCTATCTTAACTGCAACTACTTCCATAGCTTTACTTTATCTGCACTTTACTTGATCTTAAGTTAAAGCAATTTCCGATTCGACTTTCATACTGAAATCGTTCTTATCATACAAACGTCGTTTTAAATCGTCGAAAGTTTTCCGCTGCACTAATTCACCCCCCCCCCCCCTCTTAGTGCTCTTGATCCTAACAATTGGTATCAGAGCGGGGTTAACTCTCAATCGGATTAAAATCCAAGAGAGATGGCATACGTCGGAAATCAAGAGGGCCACTCTATTACACGTCCACTCATGTTCAATGGGACGGACTACACCTATTGGAAGACCCGAATAAGGATCTTTCTTATTTCAATGGATTTTGAACTTTGGAATCTTGTCGAAAATAGATTTTCGAAATCTTCTCTTCCAATGATCGATTGGAATGAATTGGAGAAGAAGACTTTCGCTGTTAATGCAAAGGCTATGAATGCCTTATTTTGTGCGCTTGATAAAAATGAGTTCAATCGTGTTTCGATTTGTGAAACCACATTTGATATTTGGCATACACTCGAAGTGACTCACGAAGGCACAAGTAGAGTGAAAGAGTCAAAAATCAATCTTTTGATACATTCTTTTGAACTTTTCCGAATGAAACCGAGCGAGACTATTGGCGATATGTACACCCGTTTCACGGATGTCGTCAATGGTCTAAAAAGACTCGACAAAAGTTTTTCGGATTTTGAGGTCGTAAATAAGATTCTAAGATCCCTTCCTAAGAGTTGGGACCCTAAAGTCACTGCTATTCAAGAGGCTAAAGATCTAAACAACTTCCCTCTTGAAGAATTAATCAGGTCATTAATGACCTACGAAATGACTTGCAAAGCTCATGAAGGGAAAGAAGACATCCTTCCAAAGAATAGGAAGGATATGACACTTAGAACTTTCGAAGACCACGTGAGAGAAAACTCAAGTGATGAAGACTGTGACGATGACTTGGCACTTCTAACAAGGAAATTCAAAAAATTCATTAAAAGAAACAAGTTTAAAAATGACTCAAAAAATAAATTTGAACCCAAAAAGGACCAAGTTATTTGCTACGAATGCAAGAAACCGGGACACTACAAAAGTGATTGTCCCCAAGCCAATAAGAGAACACCAAAGTAGAAGGTGCTCAAACCAACGTGGGATGACTCAAGCGCGTCCGAAGAAGAGGAGTCCAACACTGAGCAAGTTGCTCATTACGCCCTAATGGCCATCGAAGATGAGGTAACAAATTTAATTGATGCAGATTTATCATTTGATGAATTACTAAATGCCTTCCATGACTTATTTGATGAATGCAAAACTATTAGTAGAAAATACAAATTGCTGAAAAAGGAGCATGATAGTCTTACTTGTAATTTCGATAAATTAGAAATTGAATATCATGATAGTTTAGCTCCATGTAAAAAATGTCATGATCTAGAAACTCTCCAAAAGGAGAACTTGCTAATTAAGGACACCTTGAAGAAATTCGAGGTTGGTAGCAAGTCTTTGAATATGAACCTTACAAATAAGGGTCATGTTCCTAAAAGAAGTGGAATCGGATTTGTGAGAAGTCCTCACCAAAATCCAACCACCTTGAAGGCCCTATCTTATATGTTCGGCACCAAAGCAAATGCAACTTTTGTTACAAACATGGATATAGAACTTATCATTGTCCATTCAAGAAAGTTAGTCCAAACAAATTGATTTGGGTTCCTAAAGGAACCGCGATAAACTCTATGCAACATGATAAATAATTTAGATCAGTGTTTGATGCACCCAAAAGTAAATGGGTACCTAAAAATCATCCTTTCTTGTAGAAACATACATCATCACAAGCTAGGAGCAAGAGATGGTCCCTTGATAGTGGATGCTCAAGGCTTATGACCGGAGATCCATCTCAATTCTCTAAACTCACTAGCATAAACGAAGGCTATGTCACCTTCGAAGACAACAACAAGGGTAAAATCATTGGCAAAGGAACCATAGGTAACAAATCCAACTTCTTTCTTGTAGATGTTTTGTTAGTTGATGGTTTAAAACATAACCTCTTGAGCATTAGTCAATTGTGTGATAAAGGATATATTGTCAAATTCAAATCTAATGCTTGCATCGTTGAAAAACAATAGAAAAACACATCTATGATTGCATTAAAACAAAATAACGTATACACCATTGACATCAATGATCTTTGCAATGAAAAGTGTTTCTCGGTTTTGAATGAGGATGCTTGGCTTTGGCATAGGAGATTAGGTCATGCAAGCATGAAACTAATCACTTAAATATCATCCAAAGAACTTGTAAGAGGAATTCCTCATATCAAGTTCATCAAAGATAATGTGTGTGATGCTTGTCAATTAGGAAAACAAATTAAGGGTAGTTTCAAATCTAAGAATCAATAAGTACCTCTAGGCCCTTACAATTGATCCATATGGACTTGTTTAGACCTATCTTCATCAAGTCTAGGAGGGTAGACAAATTTACGCCTTGTCCATTGTAGATGACTATAGTAGAAAACCATGGACTATTTTTAAACATTAAAAATGAATGCTTTAGATCGGTACCACGTTTTGCAAACTTGTCAAAATGAACAGGGTTCTATGATTGCGTTGATAAGAAGGATATGGTGGTGAATTTCAACCTCATGATTTTCAAGAATTGTCTGATTGAATGGTACAATCATAATCTCTACTCAAGAATCTAACAAAATGGAGTAGTGGAAAGAAAAAATAGATTTACAGAAATGGCAGAACCATGTGACCATGAAACATAGCCTACCCAAAAAGAGTTTTGGGCGGAAGTAGTAAACACTACATGCTATATTGAATAGAGTTCTCGTAAGCCCTACTCACAAAAATCTATGAGTTGTGGAATAACAAACTGCGGGGTGGCACCACCCCCGTCAAGCGGGGCACCGATTGGGCTTTCAGTCTACGAGTGAGACTGGGCAGGTAGACCTCCGTCAGGCGTGGTACCGCCCCGAGCTCGGTCTCCGGCTATGTCAGGCGGTAGTACCGCTAGACCCCCGAAAACAGGGAATTGTATTTTTGAGATTCAAACAATCAGTTTGGGGCCTATGTAAACCCACCATTTTATGCATGAAGCGGCACGAACTTAGCATTATCCATGAGATTTTGAGAGCTTAAAAGTGTTTGTAAAAGGCTAGAAGTTGCTTTCCATCTTTCTTCGAAGGTTGATCATGCAAGAGAGGAAGTGAAAAATTTGTAAGGGTTGTCTCCTAAGGCACTGTCAAAAGGGGATCGCCAAGTGAAACTGTTAAAGGGTGGTTGGCCTTCACCTATTGAAGGGAGGCCTCTATGAGGACGCGAGTGACATCATCGGACGAGGAAGCCAAAAAGTGGCTGTAGGTCAGATTGAACGAACCACTCTAATCTCGTGTTTGCATTTACATTCTGTTCTCTATCTTAAACTGCAACTACTTCCATAGCTTTACTTTAACTGCACTTTACTTGATCTTAAGTTAAAGCAATTTCCGAATCGACTTTCATACTGAAGTCGTTCTTATTATTATATGAACGTCGTTTTAAATCGTCGAAAGTTTTCCGCTGCACTAATTCACCCCCCCCTCTTAGTGCTCTTGATCCTAACAATTGGTATCAGAGCGGGGTTAACTCTCAATTTGATTAAAACCCAAGAGAGATGGCTTACGTCGGAAATCAAGAGGGCCACTCTATTACATGTCCACCCATGTTCAATGGGACGGACTACACCTATTGGAAGACCCGAATGAGGATCTTCCTTATTTCAATGGATTTTTGAACTTTGGAATCTTGTCGAAAATGGATTTTCGAAGTCTTCTCGTCCAATGATCGATTGGAATGAATTGGAGAAGAAGACTTTCGCTCTTAATGCAAAGGCTATGAATGCCTTATTTTGTGCACTTGATAAAAATGAGTTCAATCGTGTTTCGGTTTGTGAAACCGCATTTGATATTTGGCATACACTCGAAGTGACTCACGAAGGCACAAGTAGAGTGAAAGAGTCAAAAATCAATCTTTTGATACATTCTTTTGAACTTTTCCGAATGAAACCGAGCGAGACTATTGGCGATATGTACACCCGTTTCACGGATGTCGTCAATGGTCTAAAAGACTCGGACAAAAGCTTTTTCGGATTTTGAGGTCGTAAATAAGATTCTAAGATCCCTTCCTAAGAGTTGGGACCCTAAAGTCACTGCTATTCAAGAGGCTAAAGATCTAAACAACTTTCCCTCTTGAAGAATTAATCAGGTCATTAATGACCTACGAAATGACTTGCAAAGCTCATGAAGAGCAAGAAGACATCCTTCCAAAGAATAGGAAGGATATGACACTTAGAACTTTCGAAGACCACTTGAGAGAAAACTCAAGTGATGAAGACTGTGACTGATGACTTGGCACTTCTAACAAGGAAATTCAAAAAATTCATTAAAAGAAACAAGTTTAAAAATGACTCAAAAATAAATTTGAACCCAAAAAGGACCAAGTTATTTGCTACGAATGCAAGAAGCCGGGACACTACAAAGTGATTGTCCCCAAGCCAATAAGAGAACTATCAAAGTAGAAGGCTGCTCAAAGCAACGTGGGATGACTCGAGCGCGTCCGAAGAAGAGGAGTCCAACACCTGAGCAAGTTGCTCATTACGCCCTAATGGCCATCGGAGATGAGGTAACAAATTTAATTTATGCAGATTTATCATTTGATGAATTACTAAATGCCTTCCATGACTTATTTGATGAATGCAAAACTATTAGTAGAAAATACAAATTGCTGAAAAAGGAGCATGATAGTCTTACTTGTAATTTCGATAAATTAGAAATTGAATATCATGATAGTTTAGCTCCATGTAAAAAATGTCATGATCTAGAAACTCTCCAAAAGGAGAACTTGCTAATTAAGGACACCTTGAAGAAATTCGAGGTTAGTAGCAAGTCTTTGAATATGAATCCTTACAAATAAGGGTCATGTTCCTAAAAGAAGTGGAATCGGATTTGTGAGAAGTCCTCACCAAAATCCAACCACCTTCATTAAGGCCCTATCTTATATGTTCGGCACCAAAGCAAATGCAACTTTTGTTACAAACATGGACTATAGAACTTATCATTGTCCCCTTCAAGAAAGTTAGTCCAAACAAATTGATTTGGGTTCCTAAAGGAACCGCGATAACTTCTATGCAACATGATAAACAATTTAGATCAGTGTTTGATGCACCCAAAAGTAAATGGGTATCCTAAAAATCATCCTTTCTTGTAGAAACATACATCATCACAAGCTAGGAGCAAGAGATGGTCCCTTGATAGTGGATGCTCAAGGCATTATGACCGGAGATCCATCTCAATTCTCTAAACTCACTAGCATAGACGAAGGCTATGTCACCTTCGGAGACAACAACAAGGTAAAATCATTGGCAAAGGAACCATAGGTAACAAATCCAACTTCTTTCTTGTAAGATGTTTTGTTAGTTGATGGTTTAAAACATAACCTCTTGAGCATTAGTCAATTGTGTGATAAAGGATATATTGTCAAATTCAAATCTAATGCTTGCATCGTTGAAAAACAATAGAAAAACACATCTATGATTGCATTAAAACAAAATAACGTATACACCATTGACATCAATGATCTTTGCAATGAAAGTGTTTCTCGGTTTTGAATGAGGATGCTTGGCTTTGGCATAGGAGATTAGGTCATGCAAGCATGAAACTAATCACTTAAATATCATCCAAAGAACTTGTAAGAGGAATTCCTCATATCAAGTTCATCAAAGATAATGTGTGTGATGCTTGTCAATTAGGAAAACAAATTAAGGGTAGTTTCAAATCTAAGAATCAAATAAGTACCTCTAGGCCCTTACAATTGATCCATATGGACTTGTTTAGACCTATCTCTACATCAAGTCTAGGAGGTAGCAAATACGCCTTCGTCATTGTAGATGACTATAGTAGAAACACATGGACTTATTTTTTAAAACATAAAAATGAATGCTTTAGATATTTTACCAAGTTTTGCAAACTTGTCCAAAATGAAAGGGTTCTATGATTTCAGTCAATTAGAAGTGATCATGGTGGTGAATTTCAAAATCCGTGATTTTCAAGAATTTTATGAATTTAATGGATACAATCATAACTTCTCTACTCCAAGAAATCCTCAACAAAATGGAGTAGTAGAAAGAAAAAATAGAAATTTACAAGAAATGGCAAGAACCATGTTGAATGAACATAGCCTACCCAAATATTTTTGGGCCGAAGCCGTAAACACTACATGCTATATTTTGAATAGAGTTCTAGTAAGACCCTTACTCACCAAAACTCCCTATGAGTTGTGGAATAACAAAAAACCCAATGTTTCATATTTTAAAGTTTTTGGGTGTAAGTGTTTTATCTTGAATGAAAAAGATGCCTTAGGAAAATTTGATGCTAAATCCGATGAAGGAATTTTCCTTGGTTATTCTTCGGTTTCTAAAGCTTTTCGTATCTTCAATAAAGAACTTTAATTATAGAAGAATCCTATTCATGTTGTTTTCAATGAGATTTTCGAAATCAAGAAAAATGATTTTGATGATGATGTTAATTTTGATTCTTTGAATTTAAATGAAACCCCTTCTCCAACTAGCAACTTGGATGCATCCACTTCCGAAACATCCTTACCCAAGGATTGGAAATATGTAGATGCTCATCCTTAGGAGCTAATTCTAGGAGACACATCTAAGGGGGTTCAAACACGTTCTTCTCTTAAAGAATTTTGTGCCAACGCCGCTTTTCTCTCCCAAATTGAACCTAAATGTATTGACGAAGCCATGAAAGATGATTCATGGATTATCACAATGCAAGATGAGTTAAATCAATTTGAGAGAAATGAGGTGTGGAAGCTTGTTCCTAGGCAAATGATCATTTAGTTATTGGTACTAAATGGGTCTTTAGAAACAAGCAAGATGAATATGGTATCGTGGTTAGAAATAAGGCTAGATTAGTAGCCAAAGGTTTCAACCAAGAAGAAGGTATCAATTACGAAGAAACCTTCGCTCTTGTGGCTAGATTAGAAGCCATAAGGATGCTCCTTGCCTATGCTAGTAATAATAATTTTAAGTTATTTCAAATGGATGTTAAAAGCGCTTTTCCTTAATGGCTTTGTTTCCGAAGAAGTTTATGTTGAACAACCTCCCGGATTTGAAAATAATAGCCTCACTAATCATGTGTTTAAATTAACTAAAGCTCTCTATGGTTTAAAACAAGCCCAAGGGCTTGGTATGAGAGACTTAGTTCTTTTCTTATTAAAAATAATTTTACAAAAGGCAAGGTTGATACTACATTGTTTATCAAGAATTTTGAAAATAATTTTTTCATTGTTCAGATTTATGTTGATGATATTATCTTTGGTTCTACAAACGAATCTCTTTGTGAATCCTTTGCTAAAACCATGAGTCTAGAATTTGAAATGAGTTTGATGGGAGAATTAACCTTTTTCTTAGGTTTACAAATTAAGCAACTAAGAAATGACATCTTTATTAGTCAAACTAAATATGCTTTAGACTTGCTAAAGAGATTTAATATGGAAAGCTCAAAAGCTATTAACACTCCTATGAGCACATCCACTAAGTTAGAAGTTGATGAAAGTGGAGAAAGCTTCGATCAAAAAACTTATAGGGGTATGATAGGAAGTTTACTTTACCTCACTACAACTAGACCAGATATCATGTTCAGTGTAGGACTTTGTGCTAGGTTTCAATCGAACCCTAAGATATCTCATCTCAAAGCGGTTAAAAGAATACTTAGATATCTTAAAGGTACCACTAATCTAGGATTATGGTATCCGAAAATCGAGAAGTTTGAGTTAATTGCTTATGCTGATGCAGATTTTGCTGGATGTAGATTAGATAGAAAAAGTACATCAGGAACATGTCAATTTTTGGGACATGCTCTTGTTTCCTGGTCCATCTAAGAAACAAAACTCGGTTGCACTATCAACAACCGAAGCTGAGTATATAGCAGCTAGTGCATGCTGTGCACAAGTTGTCTGGATGAAAAACACCTTAGAAGATTATAAAGTTCATCTTAAAAATATTCCCATTAAATGTGATAACACAAGTGCTATATGTTTAACAAAGAATCCCATTCAACACTCAAGAACAAAACATATTGATATTAGACATCACTTTATACGAGATCATGTCACTAATCATGATATAGTTATAGAATTCATTGATACTAAACATCAACTAGCTGATATTTTTACAAAGCCTTTGAGTGAAGAACAATTTAATTTCATTAGAAGAGAATTAGGAATGTTAATGTGTCCCGAATGCTTAACTCATTAAATTTATTTTTTGGACTTTCTTGATTCAATAATCAAATCACTCAATTGCTATGATTATTTACATGATTACTTGCCTTAGTAATATGTTGGAAATTATGTATTTTGGATATAAAAATTTCCATGATAATGAGCATGATTTATCTTCATGATTATATTGGAAAATCTATAGCAAAACCTTGTCCGAATGCATGAAAGTGTTAAATTTTATTTTTGGATTTTCTTGATACCTTATTCTCTTCTGAACTTAATGTAGCTCTCATAAGCATATGTTATATCGAGTTTGATTCATATCATTGATTTTTGACATATGGAATCAATTAGCAAATACATCTTTTATAGGCTTATAATGTGAAAAATATTTTCGAGAAATGGATTTGATAAAATGATTCCTTCTTATAATTTCCTTCTTGAAAAAGGAAGATTTTTTTTTACTTGCAAGGATATTGATTCACATACATATCTTAATCCTTGTAAAAATGAAGCGTGATTTAATCTTTCCTTGAGATGTTTGTATAATTGGTATCCTATCACTCATTGTTGAAAAATTATCAATCACTCACTTGTGTTTAAAATTTGCTTATATTGTTCTCCTTTTTGTTGATGACAAAGGGGGAGAAATATATGAATTGATGCTATGAGTGCCATATTTGAATTTGCCTTATGTTAAAAAAAGCTTGCATCGAAATATATGGTAAATTGATGATAGAAATGCTATGATTGCTAAACACTTGAAATATTTGATATATGAATTGATGCTATGAGTGCCATATTTGAATTTGCCTTATGTTAAAAAAAGCTTGCATCGAAATATATGGTAAATTGCTGATAGAAATGCTATGATTGCTAAACACTTGAAATATTTGCATTATGTTAAGATATCAAGAACTTGCATCGTAATTTTACATGTTGATATCTTACCATATGATGAATTGCTACCATTACTATCATTCACATTTGAAATGTAAAACTTGAAAATGGATGTCAAGCCTTGACATCATTTTCAGAGAGATACATCATGATAGGAATCATGATGGAAGTATTGATAAGGTTAAACAATATTAACTTATCAATATGTCTCTTGAATTCAAAGGCTTTGAATTCAAGAATGACTTATCTTGAGTATGGCATATAGATAGGGGGAGTTAAAGTTAACTCCATTATCAATTGATTGTCATCATCAAAAAGGGGGAGATTGTTGAATCTCGGATTTTGATGATGAAGTCAATTGTCATTTGTTATCTAATCCATATGTTGAGATAAGTGTGCAGGATTAACTACGATGAAAGTAAGACATGCAACAGGAGTTGCGCCGAAGTCAAGACTATGATCACGTTGGCGGTTCGAGAGTTCGACGGAAATCCGGACGGTCATCGGAGGTTCTACGGGAACAAATCCGAGAAGTCCAGGAGCTTGCCAAAGAAGCTCATCGGAACACGCCAAGTGGATCATCGCAAGTCCAGGAGTTTGCCGGAAGTCCGCCGGAGCATCGCTGAGGGTTCGTCGGATGATCGCCGAAAGTTCGCCAGAAGCTCGACGGAAGAAGCGATTGACGCATCGGAGCAAGTTGCAGTAAATGTCTTGAAAATTATCGTAGTTAGCATGATGATTAAGTTAGAAATGGGATGTGATCCCATTAACTTAATCTTAGGGCAATTGGGCCCTTGACAGACCCAAATTGGGCCGAATGGATCAGCCCATTCGGACCTAGATTCCTTGGCCGGCGGTGGCACCGCCTGGGTCGGCGGTGGCACCGCCCAGCAGCCGAGACTCAGAGTGAGGCTGGGCGGTGGCACCGCCCCTGTCAGTCGGTGGCACCGCCTGGGCTCAGTCTCCGAGTGAGACTGGGTGAGCGGTAGCACCGCCCCTGTCAGGCGGTGGCACCGCCTGGGCTCAGTCTCCAAGTGAGACTGGGCGGTAGTACCGCCTCTGACAGGCGGTGGTACCGCCCGAGCTCAATCTCCGAGCTCTGTCAGGCGGTAGTACCGCCCATTTATGGTAGTAGTACCGCCAGGACCCCGAAAACATGGGAATTGATATTTTTGAGCTCCAAATTCAAATCAGTTTAGGGCCTATATAAACTCCACCCTTTCATGTATGAAAGGGCACCGAAACTTAGCATTTATTCTGAGATTTGGAGAGCTTAAAAGTGTTGTAAAAGGCTAGAAGTTCTTCTCCCTCTTTTCTTCAATGTTTTGATCATTCAAGAGAGGAGTGAAAAATCTGTAAGGGTTGTCTCCTAAGCCCGTCAAAAGGAGTGAAACTGTAAAAGGGTGGTTGGCCTTCGCCTATTGAAGGAAGGCCTCTAGTGGACGTCGGTGACCTCATCGGAGGAGGAAGCCAAAAGTGGATGTAGGTCAAGATTGACCGAACCACTCTAAATCTCGGTTTGCATTTACATTTTGTTCTCTATCCTAACTGCAACTACTTCCATAGCTTTACTTTAACTGCACTTTACTTGATCTTAAGTTAAAGCAATTTCCGAATCGACTTTCATACCGAAATCGTTCTTATTATTATACGAACATCGTTTTAAATCGTCGAAAGTTTTCTGCTGCACTAATTCACCCCCCCCTCTTACTGCTCTTGATCCTAACATTAAGTAGTGGTACTGCCAGTACCCCAGAAATCCGGGATAAAATACATTTTGGTTCCATTTTTGAAGCCATTGGGGCCTATAAAAACCCCACCATTTTCTATATGAAAGAGCATGAAAAGTATTGAGATAATCTTGAGTTATTGGGGGTGTAAAGATGTTGTAAACAAGTGCTAGAGTCCTCCTCCCTTTCTAAGTTTTGAGATCATCCAAGAGAGGTGTGAGACTTGTAAAGGTTCTCTCCTAAACCCGTGAAAAGGAGAAAGCACTGTAAAAGAGGTAGTTGGTCTTCACCTATTGAAGGAAGGCCTTTAGTGGACACCGGAGACCTCGTCGGAGGAGGAATCTGAAAGTGGATGTAGGTCACGTTGACCGAACCACTCTAAATCCTGGTTTGCTTTTCATTTGAGCAATTTATATTACTACAAATCTCCTTAATCCTCTCTTGCACTTTTACGAAAGCTTTCAAGTTCTTAATCTCTCCGAAACGGATTGAATCGAAACCTATTTTCATTGGAATTAGTTTTAATCGAAATAAATATTTTTCTGAAATTATAAAAGTTTTCCGCTGCACTAATTCACCCCTCCGCCCCCCCTCTTACGCTCTTGATTCTAACAAATAGTATCAGAGCAAGGTTTGCTCTCATTTAGTTTTAAAACCTAAGAGAGATGGCATTTGCTAGTAACCTAGAGGGTCATTCAATTACACGTCTGCCTATGTTCAATGGGATGGATTATACATATTGGAAGACTAGAATAAGGATCTTCCTAATTTCAATGGATTTTGAATTATGGAATATTATAGAAAATGGCTTTCAAAGTCTTCTCTTCCAATGAATGATTGGAATGAGTTGGAGAAGAAGACTTTTGCTTTAAACGCAAAGGCTATGAATGCCTTATTTTGTGCATTAGATAAAAATGAGTTTAATCGAGTATTGATTTGTGAAACGACTTTTGACATTTGGCATACACTCGAAGTGACTCATTAAGACACTAGTAGAGCGAAGGAGTAAAAAATTAATCTTTTAGTTCATTCTTATGGGTTGTTTCGAATGAAACCGAGTGAGACCAATGGAGACATGTACACCCGATTTACGGATGTTATCAATAAAGACTTGGTAAAGGTTTCTTGGATTTTGAACTTATTAATAAGATTTTAAGATCTCTTTCAAAAAGTTAAGATCCTAAAGTAATGGCCATTCAAGAGGCCAAAGATCTAAATAATTTTCCTCTTGAAGAACTAATTGGGTCACTAATGACCTATGAAATGACATATAAAGCTCATGAAGAGCTTAAGAACACTGTTCTAAAGAACAGGAAGGATATAGCACTGAGAACACAAGAAGACCACTTGAAAGAAAACTTGAAGACTTTAATGAAGACTTGACACTATTAACAAGAAAATTCAAAAAAATTATAAAAAGAAATAAATTCAAAAATGATACTAAAAATAAATTTGAACCAAAGAAAGAATAAGTGATATGCTATGAATGCTAGAAGCCGAGACATTACAAGAGTGAATATCCCCTAACTAAGAAAAGGTAACCAAAGAAGAAGGCTCTCAAAACAACATGAGACGACTCAAGTGCATCTGAAGAAGAGGAGCCTACCATCACCGAGCAAGTTGCTCACTATGCACTAATGGCTATTGGAGATGAGGTAACAAGTTCATTTGATGCAAATTTAACTTTCGATGAGCTTTCAAGTGCTTTTCATGAATTGTTTGATGAATGTAGATTTTGAGTAAAGAGTACAATTCTTTGAAAAGGAACATGCTTCTCTTATTAACAATTTTGATAGGGTAAAGATTGAGTATGAAAATAGCTTAGCTCCATATACAAAATGCTATGATCTAGAAATACTACAAAAGGAAAACTTGTTTCTCAAAGATACCTTCAAAAAATTTGAGGTTGGTAGCAAGTCCTTGAACATGATCCTTGCCAATAAGGGTCACATTTATAGGAGAAGCAGAATCATATTTGTGAGTAGCTCTCACCAAAATCTAACCACCTTTGTTAAATGCCCTACTTTGCATGTTTTATCCCGAAATAAATGCAACTTTTGTTGCAAACTTGGACATGTTACATACAAATATCCATTCAAGAAATATAGTCCACATAAATTAATTTGGGTTACTAAAAAAATCTCAAATGACTCAATGCAACATGATAATTTATGTAGACCAATTTTTGAGGCACCCAAGGTCAAATGGATACCTAAAAATTATCTCTTTTTGTAGAAAAATGTACCATCACAAACTAGGAGCAAGAGATGGTGCCTTGATAGTGGATGCTCAAGGCATATGACCGGAGATCCATCTCATTTCTCTAAGCTCACTAGCCTAGACGAAGGATATGTCACCTTCGGAGACAACAACAATGGTAAAATTATGATGTGATAAAGGATATATCATAAGATTTGAATCTAATACGTGTATTATTGACAAACCACACAAAAACACATCTATGATTGCCCTAAAATAAAATAATGTATACACTATCGAGATTGATAACCTTTGTAATAAAATGTGCTTTTCGGTTTTGAATGACGATGCTTGGCTTTGGCATAGGAGATTAGGTCATGCTAGCATGAAACTAATCTCTCAAATTTCATCTAAAGAACTTGTAAGAAGAATTACTCATATCAAGTTCGTCAAAGATAATGTATGTGATGCATGTCAACTAGGAAAACAAATAAAAGGTAACTTCAAACCTAAGAACCAAATAAGCACCTCTAGATCTTTGCAATTGATCCATATGGACTTGTTTGGACCAATTGCTACATCAAGTCTAGAATGTAGCAAATACACATTTGTCATCGTGGATGATTATAATAGATACACGTGGACTTATTTTTTGGCATACATTTGTCATCGTCAATTCGAAGTGATCACGGTGGTGAATTTCAAAACCATGATTTCTAAGAATTTTATGAATATAATGGATATAACCACAACTTCTCTATTCCATGAAATCCTCAACAAAATGGAGTAGTAGAAAGAAAGAATAGAAACTTACAAGAAATGACAAGAACCATGTTAAACGAACATAGCCTACCCAAACATTTTTGGGCCGAAGCTGTAAATATGGCATGCTATATTATGAATAGGGTTCTAGTAAGACCACTACTTTCCAAGACTCCTTATGAGTTGTGGAAAAACAAAAAACCTAACATTTCGTACTTTAAAGTTTACGGATGTAAATGTTTTATTTTGAATGAAAATGATGCCTCAGGTAAATTTGATGCAAAATCCGATGAAAGAATTTTTCTTGGCTATTCTTTTGTTTCTAAAGTATTTCGTATCTTTAACAAAAGAACCTTGATTATAGAAGAATCTATTCATGTTGTTTTTAATGAAGTTTTCGAAGTTAAGAAAAATGATTTTGATGATGTTTTTAATTTTGATACTTCGAATTTAAATGATTCCCCTTCTCCATCTAGCAACTTGGATGCATCTTCTTCCAAACCTTCTTTGCTAAAGGAATGGAAGTATGTAGATACTCATCTTAAGGAGCTAATTATAGGAGATACATCGAAAGGGGTTTAAACTCGTTCTTCTCTTAAAATTTTTATGCCAATGCCGCTTTTCTCTCCCAAATTGAACCTAAATGCATTGACAAGGCCATGAAAGATGATTCATGAGTCATTGCAATGCAAGAAGAGTTAAATCAATTTGAGAGAAATGAGGTATGGAAGCTTGTTCCAAGGCCAAATTATCATTTAGTTATTGGTACTAAGTGGGTCATTAGAAACAAACAAGATGAATCTAGTATCATGGTTAGAAACAAGGCTAGATTAGTGGCCAAAGGTTTCAACCAAGAAGAAGGTATCGATTATGAAGAGACCTTCACTCCTATGGCTCGATTAGAAACCATAAGGATACTCCTTACCTATGCTAGTAGTAATAATTTTAAGTTATTTCAAATGGATGTTAAAAGTGCTTTTCTTAATGACTTTATTTCCGAAGAAGTTTATATTGAACAACCTCCCGGATTTGAGAATAATAATCTCTCTAATCATATGTTTAAATTGACTAAAGCTCTCTGTGGATTGAAATAAGCCCCAATGGCTTGGTATGAGAGACTTAGCTCATTTCTTATCAAAAATAATTTCCCTAAAGACAAGGTCGATACTACATTATTTATCAAAAACTTTAAAAATAATTTTTTTATTGTTCAAATTTATGTTGATGATATTATTTTCAGTTCCACGAATGAATCACTATGTGAATCATTTGTTAAAAGTATGAGTCTTGAATTTGAAATGAATTTGATTGGAGAATTAACCTTCTTTTTAGGCTTACAAATCAAACAACAACGTAATGGCATTTTTGTTAATCAAACAAAATATGCTTTAGATTTGCTAAAAATATTTAATATGGATAGCTCAAAAGCTATCAATACTCCTATGAGTACCTCCACTAAGTTAGACATTGATAAAAGTAGAGAAAGCTTTGATCAAAAAGCTTATAGGGGTACGATAGAAAGTTTACTATACCTCACCACAACTATGTTGAATCTCGGATTTTGATGATGAAGTCAATTGTCATTTGTTATCTAATCCATATGTTGAGATAAGTGTGCAGGATTAACTATGATGAAAGTAAGACATGCAGCAGGAGTTGCGCCGAAGTCAAGACTATGATCACGTTGGGGGTTCGAGAGTTCGACGGAAGTCCGGACGGTCATCGGAGGTTCTGTGGGAACAAATCCGAGAAGTCCAGGAGCTTGCCAAAGAAGCTCATCGAAACTCGCCAAGTGGATCGTTGCAAGTCCAGGAGTTTGCCGGAAGTCCGCCGAAGTATCGCCGAGGGTTCGTCGGATGTTTGTCGGAAGTTCGCCGGAAGCTCGATGGAAGAAGCGATTGACACACCGGAGCAAGTTGCAGTAAATGTCTTGAATAATATCATAGTTAGCATGATGATTAAGTTAGAAATGGGAGGTGATCCCATTAACTTAATCTTGGGGCAATTGGGCCCTTGACAGACCCAAATTGGGCCGAATGGATCAGCCCATTCGGACCCAGATTTCCTGGCCGGCGGTGGCACCGCCCAGGAGCTGAGTCTCCAAGTGAGGCTGGGTGGTGGTACCGCCCCTATCAAGCGGTGGCACTGCCTAGGCTCAATCTCCGAGTGAGACTAGGTGGTAATACCACCCTTGTCAGGCGGTGGTACTGTCCGAGCTCGGTCTCCGAGCTCTTCGCCCATTTATGGCGGTAGTACCGCTAGGACCCCGGAAATATGGGATATGACGTTTTTGAGCTCCAAATTCAAATCAGTTTGGGGCCTATATAAACCCCACCCTTTTATGCATGAAAGGGCATTGAAACTTAGCATTTATTCTGAGATTTTGAAAGCTTAAAAGTGTTATAAAAGGCTAGAAGTTCTTCTCCCTCTTTTCTTCGAAGTTTTGATCATTCAAGAGAGGAGTGAAAAATCTGTATGGGTTGTCTCCTAAGCCTGTCAAAAAGAGTGAAGCTGTAAAAGGGTGGTTGGCCTTCGCCTATTGAAGGAAGGCCTCTAGTAGACGTCGGTGGCCTTATCGGAGGAGGAAGCCAAAAGTGGATGTAGGTCAAGATTGACCGAACCACTCTAAATCTCGGTTTGCATTTACATTTTGTTCTCTATCTTAACTGCAACTACTTCCATAGCTTTACTTTAACTGCACTTCACTTGATCTTAAGTTAAAGCAATTTCCGAATCAACTTTCATATTGAAATCGTTCTATCATACGAATGTCGTTTTAAATCGTCGAAAGTTTTCCGCTGCACTAATTCACCCCTCCCCCCTCTTAGTGCTCTTGATCCTAACAATTGGTATCAGAGCAAGGTTAACTCTTAATCGGATTAAAACCCAAGAGAGATGGCATACGTCGGAAATCAAGAGAGCCACTCTATTACACGTCCACCCATGTTCAATGGGACGGACTACACCTATTGGAAGACCCGAATGAGGATCTTCCTTATTTCAATGGATTTTGAACTTTGGAATCTTGTCGAAAATGGATTTTTGAAGTCTTCGCTTCCAATGATCGATTGGAATAAATTGGAGAAGAAGACTTTTGCTCTTAATGCAGAGGCTATGAATGCCTTATTTTGTGTGCTTGATAAAAATGAGTTCAATCGTGTTTCGGTTTGTGAAACCGCATTTGATATTTGGCATACACTTGAAGTGACTCACGAAGGCACAAGTAGAGTGAAAGAGTCAAAAATCAATCTTTTGATACATTCTTTTGAACTTTTCCGAATGAAATCGAGTGAGACTATTGACGATATGTACACCCGTTTTACGAATGTCGTCAATGGTCTAAAAGGACTCGACTAAAAGTTTTTCGGATTTTGAGCTCGTAAATAAGATTCTAAGATCCCTTCCTAAGAGTTGGGACCCTAAAGTCACTGCTATTCAAAAGGCTAAAGATCTAAACAACTTCCCTCTTGAAGAATTAATTAGGTCATTAGTGACCTACGAAATGACTTGCAAAGCTCATGAAGAGCAAGAAGACATCCTTCCAAAAAATAGGAAGGATATGGCACTTAGAACTTTCGAAGACCACTTGAGAGAAAACTCAAGTGATGAAGACTGTGACGATGACTTGGCACTTCTAACAAGGAAATTCAAAAAATTCATTAAAAGAAACAAGTTTAAAAATGACTCAAAAAATAAATTTGAACCCAAAAAGGACCAAGTTATTTGCTACGAATGCAAGAAGCCGGGACACTACAAAAGTGATTGTCCCCAAGCCAAGAAGAGAATACCAAAGAAGAAGGCGCTCAAAGCAACGTGGGATGACTCGAGCGCGTCCGAAGAAGAGGAGTCCAACACCGAGCAAGTTGCTCATTACGCCCAAATGGCCATCGGAGATGAGGTAACAAATTTAATTGATGCAGATTTATCATTTGATGAATTACTAAATGCCTTCTATGACTTATTTGATGAATGCAAAACTATTAGTAGAAAATACAGATTGCTAAAAAAGGAGCATGATAGTCTTACTTGTAATTTCAATAAATTAGAAATTGAATGTCATGATAGTTTAGCTCCATGTATAAAATATCATGATCTAGAAACTCTCCAAAAGGAAAACTTGCTACTTAAGGACACCTTGAAGAAATTCGAGGTTGGTAGCAAGTCTTTGAATATGATCCTTACAAATAAGGGTCATGTTCCTAAAAGAAGTGGAATCAGATTTGTGAGAAGTCCTCACCAAAATTCAACCACCTTCATTAAAGGCCCTATCTTATATGTTCGGCACCAAAGCAAATGCAACTTTTGTTGCAAACATGGACATAGAATTTATCATTGTCCATTCAAGAAAGTTAGTCCGAACAAATTGATTTGGGTTCCTAAAGGAACCATGATAAATTCTATGCAACATGATAAACAATTTAGATCAGTGTTTAAGGCACTCAAAAGTAAATGGGTATCTGAAAATTATCCTTTTTTGTAGAAACATACATCATCACAAGCTAGGAGCAATAGATGGTACCTTGATAGTGGATGCTCATGGCATATGACCGAAGATCCATCTCAATTCTCTAAGCTCACTATCATAGACGAAGGCTATGTCATCTTCGGAGACAACAACAAGGGTAAAATCATTGGCAAACGAACCATAGGTAACAAATCCAACTTCTTTATTGAAGATGTTTTATTAGTTGATGGATTAAAGCATAACCTCTTGAGCATTAGTCAATTGTGTGATAAAAGATATATTGTCAAATTCGAATCTAATGCTTGCATCATTGAAATACCACACAAAAACACATCCATGATTGCATTAAAACAAAATAACATATACACCATTGACATCAATGATCTTTGCATTGAAATGTGTTTCTCGGTTTTGAATGAGGATGCTTGGCTTTGGCATAGGAGATTAGGTCATGCTAGCATGAAACTAATCACTCAAATATCATCCAAAGAACTTGTAAGAGGAATTCCTCATATCAAGTTCATCAAAGATAATGTGTGTGATACTTGTCAATTAGGAAAACAAATTAAGGGTAGTTTCAAATCTAAGAATCAAATAAGCACCTCTAGGCCCTTACAATTAATCCATATAGACTTGTTTGGACCTATCTCTACATCAAGTCTAGGAGGTAGCAAATACGCCTTTGTCATTGTAGATGACTATAGTAGATACACATGGACTTATTTCTTAAAACACAAAAATGAATGCTTTAGATATTTTACCACATTTTGCAAATTTGTCCAAAATGAAAAGAGTTCTATGATTTCGTCAATTAGAAGTGATCATGGTGGTGAATTTCAAAACCATGATTTTCAAGAATTTTATGAATTTAATGGATACAATCATAACTTCTCTACTACAAGAAATCCTCAACAAAATGGAGTACTAGAAAGAAAAAATAGAAATTTACAAGAAATGACAAGAACCATGTTGAATGAACATAGCCTACCCAAATATTTTTGGGCCGAAGCCGTAAACACTGCATGCTATATTTTGAATAGAGTTCTAGTAAGACCCTTACTCACCAAAACTCCCTATGAGTTGTGGAACATCAAAAAACCCATTGTTTCATATTTTAAAGTTTTTGGGTGTAAGTGTTTTATCTTGAATGAAAAAGATGCCTTAGGAAAATTTGATATTAAATCTGATGATGGAATTTTCCTTGGTTATTCTTCGGTTTCTAAAGCTTTTCGTATCTTCAATAAAAGAACTTTACTTGTAGAAGAATCCATTCATGTTGTTTTCAATGAGATTTCCGAAATCAAGAAAAATGATTTTGATGATGATGTTAATTTTGATTCTTTGAATTTAAATAAAACCCATTCTCCAACTAGCAACTTGGATGCATCTACTTCCGAAACATCTTTACCCAAGGATTGAAAATATGTAGATGCTCATCCTAAGGAGCTAATCCGGGGACACATCTAAGGGGGTTCAAACACGTTCTTCTCTTAAAGAATTTTGTGCCAACACCACTTTTCCTCTCTCCCAATTGAAGGTTTGTCAATATAAAATTCTTCAGAAATAAAGCCATTAAGAAAAGCGCTTTTAACAATCCATTTGAAATAACTTAAAATTATTAGTACTAGCATTATGGCAAGAAGAAGCATTCCTTAGGCTTCTAATCTAGCCACAAGACGTGAAGGTTTCTTCATTAATCGATACCTTCTTCTTGTGTTTGAAACCTTTGGCTACTAATTAGCCTTATTTCTAACCACGATCCCATATGTATCTTGCTTTGTTCTAAAGACACATTTAGTACCAATAATA